>LR738709.1:128450377-128598974 GCA_902687465.1 Secale cereale | reverse complement strand
GACTACTTGACAATATAAAAATTCTGCCTTTAGATCATGAACAGTTTTTGGCAGATTTTGCACAACACACAAGTCAAGTATCTTATTACACATGCAATTCTAGAGTATGGGCATCGGAAAGTAAATTGCATATATAGTAAAGAGAGGTGGAGAAGATCAAACGCAGTTTGGTGACACGGAGATTTTTGTCGTGGTTCCGATAGGTGGTGCTATCGTACATCCACGTTGATGGAGACTTCAACCCACGGAGGGTAACGGCTGCGCGAGTCCACGGAGGGCTCCACCCACGAAGGGTCCACGAAGAAGCAACCTTGTCTATTCCATCACGGCCTACGCCCACGGAGGACTAGCCTTACTCGGGGTAGATCTTCACGAAGTAGGCGATCTCCTTGCCCTTACAAACTTCTTGGTTCAACCTCACATCTCAAAGACGGAGGCTCCCAAGCGACACCTAACCAATCTAGGAGGCACCACCCCCCAAAAGGTAATAGACGGTGTTGATGGTGATGAACTCCTTGCTCTTGTGCTTCAAATGATAATCTCCCCAACACTCAACTCTCCTCACTGATATGGCTGTGGTGGAAGAAAGATTTGAGTGGAAAGCAACTTGGGAAGGCTAGAGATCAAGTTTCATATGGTAGGAATGGAATGGCTTGATCTCAACACAAGGGTAGGTGGTTCACTTCTCAGAAAGTGTATGGTAGAAGTGGTGGTACTTTCTGATGGCTCTCCTCACGAATGAAGAGGGGGTGGAGGGGTATATATAGCCTCCACACAAAATCCAACCGTTACACACACATTTGACCAATCTCGGTCAGACCGAAGTGAAAACTCGGTCAGACCGAAAGTTCAAATATAGTGAACGTTGGGATTTTCGGTGGGACCGAAAATACCATCTCGGTGGGACCGAAAGTGTATCTGATATGAACGTTGGAGATTTCGGTGAGACCGAGAAAGAAAACTCGGTTAGACCGATTTGAGAAAGAGTAGGAACATGCCAGAATCGGTGTGACCGATAATGCAATCTCGGTGAGACCGATATGAGCCAGACAGGAGCTGGTCATTTTCGGTGAGACCGAAAATGCAATCTCGGATATTCCGAAATGATATGAAATGGTTACAGAAACTTGGCAGTTCAGTTTCGGTGAGACCGATCTCAAACTCGGTAAGACCGATTTTTCTAGGGTTTGGAATATGGCAGAAGTGGTTCATCTCGGTGGGACTGAGTTGGAAGAATCGGTTTGTCCGAGATTACTTATGAGTGTGTATAGAAGTGAAAGGTGCTGATATTTGAAGGAGCTAAATCACTAAGCACTTTGAGCAACCAGATCATCAACACAACCTCATCCCCTTTTAATAGTATTGGCTTTCCTATGGACTCAATGTGATCTTTGATCACTAAACCAAAAATGGAGTCTTGAGCTTTTGCCAATGCTTCCCTTAGCACTTTGAGGGGTCCACTTCTTCAGTCATCTTGCCATACCAATGTGATTGGGTTTCCTGAAATATACTTGATAAAAGCATTAGTCCAACCACAAAGTATGTTGTCATTAATTACCAAAACCACCCAGGGAGCAAATGTGCTTTCAATCTCCCCCTTTTTGGTAATTGATGGCAACACACAGAAATTATACTAAACAAGACATCAAAGCTTATTGAAAGAAAGACAGAATTATCATGAAAGCTTTGACAAGCATGTAGTACACAGGCTCCCCCTACAAGTGTGCAAGATTTTCATAGATTTTGGTTTTGGACTACCACAAGCACACAAGAGAGATAAGCAAGATGTGCTACATGCAGCTTGGCTATATGCATCAGAGCAGAAGAAAAGGAAGTGAGTGATAATGTATATGTGCATGGTGATTTCTTGCAAACAAGTATTTACAAGCAAGTCACCATCATGCACATTCTGCAAGATGCATATACTTACCTTGAGGTTCCTTGACATTGTACCTGAAGGGATAAACTTGAGAAAACAAGGTTAGATAACACAAGAGTATTCCTTCAACCAACTGCAAGAACATCAAGAGTACCAAGCCAGGGAGGACATGTATAAAGAGTGTCTCATATTGAGCACGGGCTTGAATCAGCAGACATGTCTCCGAAGCTAAAAGATTTTCAATGAACTCTGAGAGATTTTGCTTTTCATAGGATATCAATTGTGAAGATTCCTCTAAGTCTTCTCCCCTTAGACTAAAAGATTCCATAAGATACCAATTGTGAGAACAAGGGGTGTGATGGAAAAAGCAAAATCAAAAGAAAGATGCCAATTGTAATGTCCAATGTAAAACACGACGAAGCTTTGATGTGATTCTCTCCCCCTTAAGATAAGATTGCTTTTCTTCTCCCCTTAAGTCTTCTCTTCTCCCTCTACTCCCCCTACTCCCCCTAAGTCTTCTCCCCCTTTGACATCAAGTGCCGAAAAGGACAGCAAACTAGGTAGGACAGGAAAGATGGAAAGAGAGAAAGAAAGAAAGAAAGAAGTGGGATCCTTAAGAATCACAACAGGGCAAATAAGAACATTCAGAGAAACAATATAAATTTGAGTCCTCTCCCTCTTTAAGATTTAAGTCTGAGTGGAGCTGCAGGAGTTGATGTCCTGGAAGAATTCCAAGGAAACACAGAAATAATCCAGCTCACTCTGCGAGGGATGTTTCAAAAGATTTGCAATGAATTTGTAAAAGATTTTCAAGGAATTGATCAGAGCCATAAAAAGATTTCCAGAAGGATATTCACAAAGAAATATAAGAAAAGAAATAAAAAGATTCCTAGATGAAGTTTTTTTTTTTAAGAAAGCTCAATGAGAGAACATAAGAGAAAACAGAAAAACTCCAAAAGCATATGTACTTCATCTAGATAAAGGTCGGCGACAAAGTCACCTATGTTTGAGTATATTGACTTAGGAGTCAAATGAGGACATTTGATCATAGGTCATACTCATCGTTTAAGCTCAAAATGGGGTTGCCATTTTTCGATTAAGCATTTGATGTGATCACATCTTATGAAGCTGCTTGTACTCATGACTTTGAGTAAAGCTCCTCGAAGACGTGAAGAACATACCTTGGGCTTGTTGATGCTTTGCTCATGTAGGTAAGCTTGATGTAGGTGCTCATTGAGTGTGAAGTTGGAGCGCCATTTCTACTTGTATAGTTCATCTTCCTACATGGGTTAGGCAAGCAAGGAAATACTCAAGAATATCCAAGATGACAAGAGTGAAATACTAGATGTATAAGGTGTCAAAAAGGATATGTGGAATTTTGTTCCTTGAACTCAACATCCCAAAGGGCTAGATACTTGGTCAATGACAAGATTACTCATGATTTGAGTGTGTGGTAATCTTGTGGAATGTAGATCATCCAAGTACCTGCAAGGAGTTAGATGCAATACAAGGAGGCAAATGTGTCCAAGACGCATCATCATAAGAGAAATATCAAGGATTAGTCAAGAGGCTCATGCCTTGCATGCATCAATGGAGTTATCACTCCAAGTTTGAAGCATCAATGATGTTCAACTCACTCCTCAAGCGACAAAACACTTTCTCATCAAGAGGTTTAGTAAAGATATCAGCAAGTTGTTTGTCAGTACGAACATGCTTAAGATTAATATCACCCTTGGCAATATGATCACGAATAAAATGGTGACGAACTTCAATATGCTTTGTTCGAGAGTGTTGTACAGGATTGCGTCCAATTTTAATAGCACTCTCATTGTCACAAAGTAAGGGAACACGTCTCACATGTATCCCATAATCTTTAAGCGTTTGTGTCATCCATAGTAATTGAGCACAACACGAACCAGCAGCAATATATTCTGCTTCGGCAGTGGATAAAGATACCGAATTTTGTTTCTTGGAGGACCAAGATACAAGGGATCGACCAAGGAATTGACATGTACCCGAAGTTGACTTTCTATCAACCTTGTCACCGGCATAGTCCGAGTCGGAATAGCCAACAAGATCGAAAGAGGCCCTCTTAGGATACCAAATGCCAAAGTTTGGTGTGTGTATCAAGTATCTCACTATCCTTTTAACAGCTTTAAGATGACATTCTTTAGGGGCTGCTTGATATCGCGCACACATGCATACACTCAACATTATGTCAGGACGAGAAGCACAAAGATATAGTAGAGAACCAATCATAGAACGATAAACCCTTTGATCAACGGGTTCTCCATCTTTTGTCAAGTCATTATGTCCACTAGTAGGCATGGGGGTACTCATACCTTTGCTTTCTTGCATGTTGAACTTCTTGAAGAGATCCTTGGTGTACTTTGTTTGTGAGACAAAAGTACCCTCCTTAGATTGCTTGATTTGCAACCCAAGGAAGAATTTGAGTTCACACATCATGGACATCTCATACTTCTCCGACATGAGCTGTCCAAACTTCTTGCTAAAATGGGGGTTAGTTGAACCAAAGATAATATCATCAACATATATTTGGCACACAAATAGTTCACCATTAACCCTTTTTGTGAACAGCGTTGAGTCTATCTTTCCAATTTCAAAGCCTTTTTCAAGAAGAAAGCTAGTTAAGCATTTGTACCAAGATCTAGGAGCTTGTTTAAGACCATAAAGAGCTTTGTGCAACTTGTAAACATGATTAGGTTTTTTAGGATTCACAAATCCGGGAGGTTGTTTCACAAATACTTCCTCTTCAATTTCACCATTTAGGAAAGCACTTTTGATGTCCATTTGATAGAGAGTAATATCATGATGATTGGCATAAGCAAGAAGAATGCGAATGGACTCAAGTCTAGCAACGGGGGCATAGGTCTCACCATAGTCCATACCTTCGACTTGTGTGTAACCTTGAGCTACGAGACGAGCCTTGTTGCGGATGACTTGTCCATCTTCATCTTGCTTGTTCCGAAACACCCATTTGGTTCCAATGATGTTTTGATCATCGTTGGGCTTCTCTACCAATGTCCACACCTTGTTCCTCTCGAAGTTGTGTAGTTCTTCGTGCATAGCGTTCACCCAATCCGGGTCTTTAAGTGCTTCTTCTACCTTCATAGGTTCAATACTAGAGATAAATGAGTAATGCTCACAAAAGTTAGCTAAGCGAGTTTTAGAGCGAGTAATTCTCCCGGAGTTGATGTCGTTCATCATTTGTTCCACGGGATGATTCTTCTTGACTCTTGCTCGGACTCGGGATAGCTTTTGTTGATGTCGTGGCTCAGCTTCCTCATCATCTTCATCTTCCTCTTCTTCTTCTTCATTGTTGTTGGTGTTGTCTTGAGGTGGTGGAGAAGGAGGTTGTGGTGGATCTTCTTGTTGCATTTCCTCATCTTGGTGAGTTCCACTTGTGGAGGCCTCCATGTTGCCTTGAGGTTCATCTCGCCGTGAGGTAGGTGGCTCCACATATGTAGATGAGGTACTCTCCTTCACTTCCATGGGACGGATCTTCCCGATAGATAAATCTTGGATTGCTTCCGATGGGTCCTTGTCTCCTACATCAATAGGCATTTGCTCTACTTGCGAGCCATTAGATTCATCAAACTTCACATCTACCGTCTCTTCAACCTTTCGGGTGAAATTGTTGTAGACACGGTAGGTGTGGGAGTTTGATCCATAACCAAGAAGAAAGCCTTCATGAGATTTAGGAGCAAATTTAGACCGACGATGCTTATCAAGGATATAGCATTTTGAACCAAAGACACGAAAGTATCCCACTTGGGGTTTGTTACCGGTGAGAAGCTCGTATGATGTCTTGCCGAGAAGCTTATGAAGATAAAGCCTGTTGATAGCATGACAAGCTGTCTCGACTGCTTCTCCCCAAAAGTGTTTCGGTGTCTTGTATTCATCAAGCATCGTTCTTGCCATCTCTATGAGCGTTCGGTTCTTCCTCTCAACAACTCCATTTTGTTGAGGAGTGTACGTAGCTGAGAACTCATGTAGAATTCCTTCCTCATCGAGAAAAGAGTCTACATTGGCGTTCTTGAACTCCGTTCCATTGTCACTCCGAACTTTCTTGATCTTCACCTCAAATTGATTTTGGGCCTTTTTGGCAAAGGTCTTGAAGATTTTCTGAACCTGCGATTTATCATCAAGGAAAAATACCCACGTAAATCTGGAATAATCATCAACTATAACTAGACCAAAGGAGTTACCACCAAGGCTTTTGTAAGCATTGGGACCGAAGAGATCCATATGAAGAAGCTCAAGCGGTCTCCTTGTGGTCATGATGTTTTTCACGGGATGACTTCCACCAACTTGTTTTCCTGCTTGACAGGCACTACAAAGTCTATCTTTGTCAAAGAAAACATCTTTAACACCAAGAATATGATCACCTTTGATTAGCTTGTCTAGGTTACGCATACCAACATGTCCTAGCCTTCTATGCCACAACCAACCTTTAGAGGATTTAGCAATGAAACAAGCTCTAGGTTGGGCTTTCTTAGTGAAATCAACAATATATAGATCACCTCTACGGATACCAGTAAAAGCCATGTTTTGATTATCACGACGAAAGACTTGGCAATCTACTTTGGTGAATAGCACATTGAATCCAAAGTCAGCTAATCTAGACACGGAAAGTAAATTGTATCCAAGAGATTCTACAAGCATGACATTTTGAATAGAGCTATCATGAGATATGGCCACCTTACCAAGGCCAAGTACCTTACCCTTGGAGTTGTCTCCAAAAGTCACATACTTGCGTGGACCATCGTTCTTTGCAAGCTCTCGAAACATGTCTTTGTCTCCGGTCATGTGATCGGTGCATCCACTGTCAAGAATCCACTCTTTTCCGCCGGATATGTAGTCTCTCATATTTGCCATAAGATTGAGACTCTTCATGACCTTGTCTAGCTCGGTGTCCGAATCGGAGTAATCATCATCATGCTCATGCTCATCATCATATTGACCCATAGATTGTTCATCATCAACACCTAGGTCAATTTGATAAGTACTTGCATTAGTTTGATCAATGGAATAATAATCTTCGGAATGCAATGCAAGAGCATTTCTAATTCTAATATTGATAAGACCGGGATCACCCTTCTTTTTCATAAGATCACGAAGCTCAAAGAAGCATTTATCTAGGATCATTGGGGTGCAACTTATCAAATTCAATAGTCTTGTGTAGAATTTCATCAAGACCTCTCATAGAGTAGTCCGGATAAAGTTCTTCCAAGAATTTCCATATAGCATAAGCACACTCAAAGTTTGTAACAAGATTAAGCAAGTCATCAGGTAACCCTTTAATGATAAGATTTACAGTTCTAAGGTTACGAAGCAAATCAAGCTCTTCATCCATGGTAGGGTGCAAGGGATCAACAGGAGGCACATAGGGGGTCTTAACATATTTGCACAAATTGTACATTTTAAAGATACTAAGCATTTCCGACCTCCAAGAGTTATAAAACCTTCCATCAAGAACAGGCACTCTATGGCTAACACTCCCATCCGTAGACACGTCCATCTTCCTCCAATGGTGTGTAAACCAAAGCAATGGAGACCAAAGCTCTGATACCAATTGTAGGATCGAAGAAGTATGTCTAGAAGGGGGGGGGTGATTAGACTACTTGACAATATAAAAATTCTGCCTTTAGATCATGAACAGTTTTTGGCAGATTTTGCACAACACACAAGTCAAGTATCTTACTACACATGCAATTCTAGAGTATGGGCAGCAGAAAGTAAATTGCATAAATAGTAAAGAGAGGTGGAGAAGATCAAACGCAGTTTGGTGACACGGAGATTTTTGTCGTGGTTCCGATAGGTGGTGCTATCGTACATCCACGTTGATGGAGACTTCAACCCACGGAGGGTAACGGCTGCGCGAGTCCACGGAGGGCTCCACCCACGAAGGGTCCACGAAGAAGCAACCTTGTCTATTCCATCACGGCCTACGCCCACGGAGGACTAGCCTTACTCGGGGTAGATCTTCACGAAGTAGGCGATCTCCTTGCCCTTACAAACTTCTTGGTTCAACTCCACATCTCAAAGACGGAGGCTCCCAAGCGACACCTAACCAATCTAGGAGGCACCACCCCCCAAAAGGTAATAGACGGTGTTGATGGTGATGAACTCCTTGCTCTTGTGCTTCAAATGATAATCTCCCCAACACTCAACTCTCCTCACTGATATGGCTGTGGTGGAAGAAAGATTTGAGTGGAAAGCAACTTGGGAAGGCTAGAGATCAAGTTTCATATGGTAGGAATGGAATGGCTTGATCTCAACACAAGGGTAGGTGGTTCACTTCTCAGAAAGTGTATGGTAGAAGTGGTGGTACTTTCTGATGGCTCTCCTCACGAATGAAGAGGGGGTGGAGGGGTATATATAGCCTCCACACAAAATCCAACCGTTACACACACATTTGACCAATCTCGGTCAGACCGAAGTGAAAACTCGGTCAGACCGAAAGTTCAAATATAGTGAACGTTGGGATTTTCGGTGGGACCGAAAATACCATCTCGGTGGGACCGAAAGTGTATCTGATATGAACGTTGGAGATTTCGGTGAGACCGAGAAAGAAAACTCGGTTAGACCGATTTGAGAAAGAGTAGGAACATGCCAGAATCGGTGTGACCGATAATGCAATCTCGGTGAGACCGATATGAGCCAGACAGGAGCTGGTCATTTTCGGTGAGACCGAAAATGCAATCTCGGATATTCCGAAATGATATGAAATGGTTACAGAAACTTGGCAGTTCAGTTTCGGTGAGACCGATCTCAAACTCGGTAAGACCGATTTTTCTAGGGTTTGGAATATGGCAGAAGTGGTTCATCTCGGTGGGACTGAGTTGGAAGAATCGGTTTGTCCGAGATTACTTATGAGTGTGTATAGAAGTGAAAGGTGCTGATAGTTGAAGGAGCTAAATCACTAAGCACTTTGAGCAACCAGATCATCAACACAACCTCATCCCCTTTTAATAGTATTGGCTTTCCTATGGACTCAATGTGATCTTTGATCACTAAACCAAAAATGGAGTCTTGAGCTTTTGCCAATGCTTCCCTTAGCACTTTGAGGGGTCCACTTCTTCAGTCATCTTGCCATACCAATGTGATTGGGTTTCCTGAAATATACTTGATAAAAGCATTAGTCCAACCACAAAGTATGTTGTCATTAATTACCAAAACCACCCAGGGAGCAAATGTGCTTTCACCTGGACTTGAACCGGGCGACAGAGGCTCAACTCGACGCGGAGCGCGCGGGTGCCGCTCTCATCGAGGCCCTCCTGCAGGCGGAACAGGACGTCCTGGACTTGTCCGGGCGACGGAGGCTCGACTCGACGCGGAGCGCGCGAATGCCGCTGCCATCGAGGCCCTCCTGCAGGCCGAACCGGACGTCCTCGACTTGAACCGGGCGGTGCTCTCGTCCGTGCAGAGCGCCCGCACGCTCCATGTGAATGAGTAGCTGGAGGCCGAGGACAACCACGGTGCGGAGACACACGTCGGCAACTACGACTGGTTCGCGCCGGCAGCCAAAGACGACGAGGCCGTCTCGTTCCGCGAGTAGTGATAGTTTTTCTTTATGTTGTTGTTTTTATGGATCTTTTGGTGTGTAAAAACATATATTGTTATGCAAGTCGCCTGACTTGGGTCAGTCTACCATTTCAGGCGGTTGGATGAATATCCTACATCTCCTAACCCTTCTTCCTAACCTCTTCTTTTTCCCCAACAGACCACCGCACGGGCCGTACGGATACTCCCCAACATGCGGTTGGATAAACATACTCTATGAACGAAAATTATGTGTCAGCGGTAGGATGGATGAGTTTGGTTTGTTCACATGCGACAACACGTGTCAGTGAGGATGCGTTCCCTTGGTTGGGTTTGCGGCGTGCATGAGCGACTGTGCATGTGAGGGTGCGGTGTGACCGCGGCGTGCAGGAGCGACTGTGTGAGGGTGCGGTGCGACCGCGACAGCCGTGCACAAGTGTACCTCCTTTTCATTTTGAAAACTTTAGGCAAGCTTGGCAAAAATGTGTGGCGAAGTATGACAATACAAGGCCTAGACCCAAACAGGATAAGTACGTAGTACTACGTACTAGGAGTACTAGTGTTAAAAAATAAAGGCGGAGTTTTCCTTCGCGGGATTAATCGATACAAATTCTCGTTTCACGTGTCAATTAATGCGTATTTTTTCTCCAAAGCCCAAAGAGCTAACCATCTCACTCCCCATCGCTTGATTAATGCAACGCCATGCAAACCAAACTTCTCACTTCCGCATGCATGCAGGGGATATTAATGTCCTTGGTTGCTAGTACGAGGAAAACCCCATCAATTTTGCCTCAATTAGTGTTAGTGGCCTTTTGCAAATTGTAATTTTGATATACTGGCCTTGTGTACAAAAAAATGGAGGTAGTAACTATATTTTACTTCCTTCCCCATTGCGGTGACGTCGACGATATCTCGAACGTTGTGGTTTGGCGAAGTGCATTCGATGGAGAACACCATTAAGGGAGACCATGGTAAGTTGTTCGCAAGTGCCGCTTGCAAGCCGAGACAACCGCCTCATTTTCATCCAGGAAGTTTGTTGAACCAAAGGACGCGTAAATGTACTAGTACTACTCGTACACAATAGCGTCGTCCGTCCAGCTTAGTGCGGTGAGATGGTTTCTCGAAGAAGACGATGGAGAAGCGGAGTCAGCGAAGAGTGAAATGATGGTTCTTCGTTCGTGCTTTGTGATTTGACGCCTCACTGCTTTGTTATTTGTGATAGAAGAGACATGGGAGTAGACTCTATCCTCTATATTGTACATGCGTCCAAGCATGGGAGAAAGAGGAGAGACGTTGCATTTTTCTATTCCTTTAATCAATCAATAAGGGAGTTTCGGTCCCATCCTTTTGGCTTTGGCAACACCGTCCACAATGGTTCTCACGATGCCAAAAGCTATTTTCACATTTGGCTACACATTGTGGATGCCCTTAACCGTACCACTTGGTTTTGCTCCTGTGTGCTATCTATACAAATCTCAATTATATTGATCTAAAAAATTATAGAATCAAGATTAGTAAAAAGGAGGTGATTTTGCCGCGCGTATGGCGGGGAAGGTTTCTTATTTTTAGAGGATGTTGTCCTGGCGGTTTGCTAACATGCGGTCCCACGTGTCGGTGCTTCACCAAGCCGATCCGCTTCCCACATGAGGCAGAACAATGGCAGAAGCAACACGTGGTTAACTTGAATAAGATGAGGGAGAAGCGGATTCAACAACGTGCAACGCATGTTCTTCAAGTTAACTCATACAAATGCATCTTGATGTTCCGTGCAACGCATGGGCATCTTGTGTAACACCCCATATGTGATACCTTCCTTATATGACAATAAAGCTTTTTACCAATTGATCCTTGTCCTTTCCTTGGGGGTTCTTTTTCAATTATGTATTCTCATTGGCATTGCATTGTCACATTATCTTTTCTTTTGCATTCATGCATTACTTCATCATCATCATTGCATCATGATCATCATGGCAGTTTCACTTGTCATTGTGTTTTATTCTTTTCCTAGTTTGCTAAGTGAGTGCACCTTGTTCTTGTTGTGATGGTAGTGGCAAGTTCATGCCCATGCTTAAACCCCCTCCTTCATCTAGCACCACTTCTCTTCCCTTCTTTTCTTCTTCCATTCTTTAAATTTTGCAAGTGACTAACCTCTTCTCTTAAAATGTTCATCTCCTCCCCACATCTTTGTTACCTTGACCTAAGTCACCTTGCAAAGCCTTGCCTCATTTTGAAATGATTTGGTCAGGTTCAAAAATGACAGAAGTTTGAACCATATTCAAACTTATTTTATTTTTCTACCTCTAAAAATGCCCAAGTCATTTTTATAAAATAGGGCATAAATCCAGGAGCTAGGGAATATTTTATTTCCCTCCAAATTCCTTTTCTTTTGGCATGTGCTTTTTCTTTTTGTTTTCTGTCTGAAGAAAAAGAAAAAGAAAAAGAATCAGCAGCAGCAGCGCAGCCCAGCAGCCATGGACCTGGCATCTCCTCCTCGGCCCAGCTAGCGTGCGCCAGCAACCCAGCTAGCCAGCTCGCTCCGTCCCTTCTGCCTTTTCTCACCCAGGCCCCCGCTTACCCCCTCCGCGTCGCTCCCACGTGGCCAGCTCGGGCCCGCATGTCAGCGACCGTTTCCTTGAGTTTCCCTAATGTGGCCCCGCAGCACGCCCAGTTTGGACCAACACTCAAGACGAGCACTGGCCCGGGGGATTGATTAATAAATCCTCGGGTTAATTACTCCCTCGGTAAGTTTTAGTTGTTAGACAAATGTAAAACCAATGTTGGGCCCTGCTGGAAAAGCTTTAGCACTGAGCGGGTTATCAAGGGGGGCCCATAAACCCCAACCGTGTTAGGGACGCAAAATCAAGGAACGTAATACCGGTTTATCGGTTCCTAGGGTGGCATGAGTGGAACAAAACACCAAGCAAGAGGCTTAGCCTTCCGCCCATTACCAATATATAGGTGATTTAGTTTAACAGATTATATATTGTGATATCCCAACAATAACTTCATCACGAAGCAAGAATCTTCAAATATTCACCTGCAACTAACAACGCTATAAGGGGGGGGGGGCTAAGCGATGCATACTTAGCCAAACAACGCTTTGCTAGGAGGGTGGTTAAGGAGTTTCATGGCAACAATAGGAGGGCTGACAAACAGACATAGGCATCGAGGCAATATCTAAAGAGCGAGACATCTAGCATAGGCAAAGATAGTAGTGATATCTGGGTATGGTCATCTTGCCTGGAATTCCGAAGGAAGAAGAACAAGTCCATGAAGTAGTCGAACAAAACCTCACAACTCCGGAACGAAAACGAAGCTATCTAGAGAAGCATACCGGAAAGAAGCAAACAACACGGTAAACACACATGTCATAACCATGGCATGATGCACAACCAAATATGATGCATGTCCGGCTTAATTATGCATGGCATGGTAAAGTGCACAAACAAGTACTACAAGTTAAGTGGAGCTCAATATGCAACGAGTTGCATATTGACAAAACACTACATTATATTTATTTAGTTGACTCTCGTTTATTTACAAGACAAGATTAAATGTTTGTTAACATGGCAAGAGGTGAAGCAAGAGTAAACTTGCTATCTTGGCATTTTAAGTGAGGCCGGAAATAACAACAACAATTCCGGAAACTCCCCATGTGCATATTTAGCAATTATTAAAGCAAACAACCATTTAAACATTTCAATGTTGTTATCATGATGCGGATGACAAATGCAAGTTTTATGCAATTTTAGCAAAAGTTAACATGAAGAGATATGAAGTATTAGTCATCGTGGTGGAAAGAAAGGGTGCCACGGTGACGATCTGAAAATGATGCCACGCAACATATCGGTTCCGGTAACTCGTTGAGAGTCCGGTGCAAAGATGACGAAGAGCATGTCATGCAAGAGATAGGTGGGGTGATCCCGTTACCGGGTTCCCACGGGTTGGTGACAAGGCAAACGAGGGGCACTCGGACTCGAGGCAAACAAGTGAGTGCATCTCATACAACACAAGCATTCATTCGTTCATGGGCATCGTTTCGGCGGTATACCTTCGAAGCGTGCGTTTCGGGGCGGTTCGAGATCATAGTGGAAGTAGTGGTACTCACGGGTCATGATACACGTTTTGTAGCCGTTCACGTTTCCGTAGACGTTCGGGGTCACAGCGAGGAACTTGACATCCACGGTCGACGGTAGTTGTACATGTTGATGGTATTCGGCGACGGTAGTCGTACACGGGTCTTCGACGACGGTCGTCGTACACGTTTCATAGATGTTCATGTCATCGATAGAGGTACTTGGGGTCTTCGGACTTGCTGGCCTCGGTTCTTGCGACGGTAGTGGAACTTGGCGTGTTCGTTCATGGGTCTTCATGCATCATGGTACTTGGCGAATCCAGGGTGCATCTTGGCGATGGATAACGGAGACGGTCATGTAGTTGAACTTGGTGTATCCTCGAACTTGATGACCCAAAGTCCTGGCACGTGATAGCAGGCAGAAAGGCAAAACAGCAGCAGCAGCAACATAGTTGGCCGGAGAAGACGACCAAGGCAGGGAGGTGATGCTGCTCAGGGTCGAGGACGGCCGGTGGTGGCAAGGAGACGGGCGCTGGCATGAGAGAGATGGAGTGGGGAGCAGAGAGCAGAGGCCGCGGCGGGTCGAGGACGACCGCTCGAGGTGGCCGGTGCTGCTGACGACGAGGGCCTCGAGGAGGAGGACGTGGCGTGACGTCGACGAGCTCCTCGCCGGCCGATGGTGTGGAGGCGTCGAGGCCCAGGTGAGGATGTAGGAGAACTTGGACGGTGATGCGGCGACGTGTTGGGCGCTGGAGGCGCGCGGAGGACGGCGCTCTGCCGCGGCCTTGGCTGGTCGCCGACGAGGGCGACTGGGAGGCGCAGGCGAGGCTGAGGCTGGCCCTACGGGAGGAGGTCGGGCGCGAGGTGGCCTCGACCTCCTGGCACGATGGGGACGCGGCGGAGGACGGCCGCAGGTGGGCTGAGTCTGAGGCTTGTGCTCCTCCTTCGGTGGCGCAAGGAGGGAGACGAGGAAGGAGACGAGCGAGGGAGGTAGAGATCGAGCGAGGGGGCGGTCGATCTCTGTGTGGTCTGGCGGCACAAAGGGTCGAGCAGGAGGGGAAAACGGGAGGATGACGAGGCAATGGGAGGGAGATCGATCGGGAGGACGAGTCTCTCGATCGCTAGCTAGGGTTCGGTAAGGCCAGCTGGGCCTTGAAGCCCAACTGGGCCTTGGTGGTTGTGGGAACGGGTGGGCCTGGCTGGAGAGAGGCCCAGATGGGCTGGGCTCTCCTCTCTCTCTCCCTCTTTAACTCATCTTCTGTTTAAAAATAAACTGGAGTTTCAAGAAAAGATCATGGAGTTAGGAGAAGGGTTTAGCTAAGATAAAAATATCCCTATAACCCTGGAATTGTGGGCTAATTTAATAAATGCTTTGGCAATTTTTAGGGACTGAAAATTTAGACAAGTTTGAAATTAAGCCAAACTTGAATAGATTTAGAATCCAACTAAATCACAACCAAAAGTTATACAAAAAAGGAGGTGTGAGACTTGGCATGGTTTAGGGAATTTAGAAATATGGTGAACATTTTTCTGAAGTAGAAAAATGCAACTTGAATTTGGAATAGAAATAAAGAAGGAAATAACTTTGCCTTGGGAATTTGATATTTGCCGAAACCTGAAGCAGAAGAGGCATGGGAACATTTGCAAATGTGTTTGGGTTAATTCCAAACAAATGGAATATTTATTTATAATGGCTCCATAAATATTAGGAAGAGAAGTCACTCTTCCCTCGATTTAAATAGATCAAAAGATCTATGCAATTTATTTAGTTGAGTTGCAAGAATTAAAAGACTTGATGGCATGATGACATGATGCAATGCAAAATAAAAATAAGCAAGCAAAAAGAAACACACGGTGAAACCCGGAACAGCTGGAAGTCTTCTGGAGCGTCGGTCTTGGAGCGTCACAACTCTCCCACACTAAGAGAGGATCTCGACCCGAGATCCTAGAGATGGCACCGGATAAAAGAGGATAAAGGAATAGGTAAAACAAAGTTGCTTCTTTGACAAACGAGTGAAACCACGAACCTTGAGAGGTTAAACAAGTTGAATAAAGAATACAATGGAGATGAACGAAGATGAAAACACTCCGTTAGAAAAGAGGAACTGTAATTCCCCGGATGTAATACTTTCCCTTTTGGGCAATATACAATATCTCTGGCTTCATCAATTCCATTCCGGGTTCTTTGTCTTTCGGGTTTTCTTTCTTTTGTCGTGTGCGTGTGTGGCTTTCATTCATATCATGTAGTCATGTGCATCGCATTGCATTTGTGTTGTCGTTTGCATCCGGTCCCACGCGTTCCTTCCCGTTGTCCGTTTCGCGTTCCGGAGCTCCCTCACGTGTCCGTGGCGTCCCGTAGGCCTACTTTGGTGTTTGGACGTGTAACGTTACCGGTTTGGCGCGAGACTTGTCGTGTGTTGTTGTTTGGGTGTGTGTAACCCGCCTGTCAAATCTCGTCGCATTTGGAGTTCGTTTGGTGCTCCAACAGTTATTCTCGTGGGCTCAAAGTGTCTCCACTTTGAGGCCCAAGACACCCTTCCAACAGCCCACCAAACCAACCCAAACCCCTCTCTTCATCTAGGCCATCCAATTCTGATCGCGTGGCCAAAAACCACACCTCATTTGGACAACCCTAGCTCCTTGTGCCTATATATTTGTCCACCTTCCTCATTTTGTGCCCCAAATATAGGAAACCCTAGCTTCATCTCCTACCTCCAGCCTCCTCCTCCCACTCCGGCTGGAGCTCGCCGGAGAGTCCGCCGGAATACCTCGTCGGAGCCGCGCCACCCTTCGCCGGAGTCTCCTCCACCTCACCCGCCGGTCCTCTCCTCACCACCACCCGCCGCCTCACCACCGCCGCGCCGGCCGTCCTCCGCCGCCGGCCGGCCGTCCTCCGCCGCCGGCCGGCGCCGCCACCTCGCCGGCCGGGCCGCCGCGCCCCGCCTTCCCTCCTTCGCCGGGCCCTGCGCTCGCCAGGATCCGCGACCGCCGCCGTCGCCTGGATCGGGGTCGATCCCGATCGGATCGCCCGATCCCCGTCGCCCCTCGCCAGCCTTGGGCCTCCCCGCGGCCCACCTCCCCGACGGCCCGCTCGGCCGCCAGGGCCCAGCCGCCCAGGCGCCGCAGCCCCGATCGCCAGCCGAGGCGCCAGCCTCCCGACCGCCGCCAGATCTAGGCGGGCCGGCCCAGCCGCCACCACCCACGGGCCCGCGCCGCTCCTGGCCTCCGCGCCTTCGATCGCCATGCCAGACCGCCCCAGGCCGAGGCCGATCCTTTTCACGGGCCCATCCAGCGGCGAGGCCAGCCGCCGCCACAACAGTTCCAGATCGGGGCGACCCGATCCCCCAGCCGAACCCTAACGGGCCCAGTTCGGGACCCGTTAGCCCGATCCGCTCCGGCCTCCGCCCGATCCGCTTCCCCGCGGGTCCGATCCGGCCGATCCGTCAGCCCGCCGCCCGTGTTGACTTTTGTTGACCCAGAGGTAGCCTCTTTTCCTGCTAAGTCTGTAGATGTTTGTGTTGCTGATGCTAGTTTCATATGATGATAACTTTGTGTGTGATGCTCCGATTTGAGTGAATGAGATGTCCAGATGTTCGTGGAGACATGTACTACATTTCATTCCATTGTGCCATGCATGTTTGAGATCATCTAGATGCTTAAATATCTGTTGGAAGAGTGCATCTCGTTATAAACTGCTGTTTGTAGTTATTTTCATGCCATCTTTGCATAGTGATAACTTGGTGCTCGTTTATCCAAATGATGCAAATGACATGTCCACGTGTTCGTCTTGTCATGCTCTACGTGTTGTTTGCTCTAGGCTGCATCGTAGATTTAATCTTGCCATGTTTATCTTCGTTGCAAAGTGCCATGTGGTTGTTATGTTGTTTAACTTGTTATGAGATGCCAACTTGAGGAGCTCATTGCTATTGATGTGTTTATCTCCATGATGCATGCTTACATGTTTTGGATTCACCATCATGTGTACTTTGACGTGGTGCTTACCACTTGCCATGTTTAGTTTTGAGGTGTCTTAAACTTGCTCTCAAAGATGCCATGATGAAACTGCTGTTTTAACACTTAGTGAAATTTCACCAAGTCTGGAATCTGTAATTTCCAGATGCCATGTTTGCTTGTTGTTCTAGGCCAATCCATGATAGTTTTGGGGTGACTCTTGATGATTCCTTGTAGTATATATTGTTAGCTATCCATTCATGCTCTCACATGCTTATTTGAGTGGCTGTAGCATATTTAACTTTTGCTCCCAAGTTGCAATAAAATACTGCTGTCAGGATTTTGTTGTCAAGTTCAATATGTCATAGCTTGTTGCTATTGATCCATGGCTCCTTTGGGGGTGCACCAATGGACTTATTTGCTGTAGGATATATCTAGTTTATGTCCATGCTCTTTGCCATGATGTTTGAGTGTTGTAGCTTAATTATTTCTTGCCCTGAAGTTGCTATGTTGCTGTAATTTTCAGCTTTCGCATGTTTATTGTTTTGGGTGTAACTTTTAGCCCGTAGCTCCGATTGCAGCAAGTCCTATATGAAACTTGTGTGATTTTTCATGTAGATTCATAATATCCTATTGTTATCATGTTTTGAAGCATTTTTCTTGCTCGCATCTTGTCATGCTCCGTGTGCTCTCTTAGTGCATCCGTCATGCATCCAGCATATTTTGTGTGCGCATTGCATCTTGTTGATTTCGTGCCTTATGTGTTTGTGTTGAGTAGAGCCGGAAGCTGAGTACGAGTACGAGAACGAGTTTACTACCGAGGTTGAGAACGAGGAGCTTTCTTACGATCCCATCGACAACTCTTCAGGCAAGATGACCGAACCCGGATACCATTACTATTTTTGCCTATTGCTAGAAGTCTCGATCTATAGTTTTGCCTCGATGCCCATGTCTTTCGTGTCAGCCTCCTACTTGTAACCATGATCATGTCTAACCACCCTACCTATGCAAACCATTGATTGGCTATACGTAGGCTTCGCTCAGCCCCTCTTATAGCGTTGCTAGTTGCAGGTGAAGTTGAAGATGCTTGCTTCATGTTGAAGTTTGTTGGGTTATATCACACTATATTAATTATTAAATAAAATCATCTATATATTGGCAATGGGTGGAAGGCTAAGCCTTTTGCTTGGTGTTTTGTTCCACTCATGCCGCTAGGAACCGTATAAACCGGTGTTATGTTCCTTGATTATGCGTTCCTCACACGGTTGGGGTTATGGGGCCCCCTCGATAAACCGCTAAGTGCTAAGTTTTTTCCAGCAAGTCCCAACATTGGTACTATTCGCCTAATAACTAATAAAACTTGCATAGGGTCTTTCAAACCCAAGTTCTTAATCAACAACCCCGGGCCAGTGCTCCTCATGAGTGTTGGTCCGAAACGGGGGTCCTGTGGGGTCACCACGAGGAAACTCGAGGATTGATATAAACCTGTAGCATCGCCCATCCGGTCGTGGCCTGAGACTAGATACGCGCGGATATTGTCAGGGTGTCGGCACGCCGGGAGGATTTGCTGGATTAGCCTTACCTTAGTTTAGAGTATCTTGAGCACGGGATTCCAAGGATACTCGGGCCTTCCCACCTTTGGAGTTGTGACTCCGCGGATCGTGGGCTTGTCATGGGCCAAGTTGGAACACCCCTGCAGGGTTTGAACTTTCGAAAGCCGTGCCCGCGGTTATGTGGCAGATGGGAGCTTGTTAATATCCGGTTGTAGAAAACTTGACACCATGTTACAATACACTACCAGCGTTAGTACCGTGACTGTCATTTTCCGAAAGGGATTCGGGAGATGAACACGGTGGGGTTATGTTTGACTTGATTAGTCTAGGATCACTTAGTGATCATCTCTCGACCGAGGTACCTTCTCTTCTCGCTCTCTTTTACGTAAGCTAGGCTAGTGCTGCTGCAACCACTTATTCTTATTCTTTCTTCAGCCTTGTTCCACACCCAAGGCTTGAATAGTCATGTTAACCGCGAACGGGATTGCTGAGTCCTCTGTGGCTCACAGTTACTTCAAAACACCAGATGCAGGTACGTTGGTGAGCTACACTGGTGATGGCACTGAGCTAGACTGGGAGTACGATGAGGAGCGTAGCCGTTACTACGTGAACTATCCGTCTGATCAGTAGAGCTTCTACTAGGATTCGATTCAGGCCTGTGGTTTAATGTTATGTTTGGTATCTTGACATTTGGATTTTACCCTTAGATGGACTGTGATGTTCTATTTGAATGATGCTTGAACATGTAATAAATTTGTGTGACGTGGCGAGTATAAGCCGACTATTTTATGTTTACCATCCCCATTTTTTACATGAATTGTGCAAAGATACCAAACTTGCGATCATTCCAGAATGGGATTATGTCTTTAAGTCGTGCCTCGACACGTAGGAGATATAGTCCCATCTTGGTCATTACAGGAACAAGGAACATTATGAGAACCTCGTAGGTTGAAAGACATGAAACAAGAGCTTACGAACCAAAAGAATATGAAACTGCAACGGTATAGCCAAGGAATAAGAATGACATAATTTGTACAACACTCCGACTGAAAATGGAAGGAATTAACATGAGCTTGAGAAGATTGGATGATCTTGATGAAATCAACAGCATATTGCCTCCGAAACAATTGAAAGAATGGCACAAGGGGTAAACAAGATTTCAGACAACACACCGGTTGAAAAGAGAGGCAAAACTTCATAAGATGAGGGAACTTGAACGAGGACACAACACTCCAGTTAAATGGACAAGCAAAGGAAAGAACATGATCTCGACAAAACGAGATGATGGTTTTGGAGAGAGCAACATCACAATGCCTCCGGAATGAAAGAATATATGCTAGATCGTTGGAAAGAAAAGATCAGAGAAGAAAATGACAACTTCTCCCACGAATGAATCTGAAAATCATCCTTACGAAGAAGGGTTGAACAGAGTTGTTGGAAAATCAACAACAAAAAGAATAAGCTTGTTGTGGGCTTATGGAAAACATCTCAAAACTTGAGATGAAATTCTGCCACTAACGGAAACAATTGATTTCATTGAGAGCACCAAGTAGATTAAAAATTAATATCACCGAGAGGATAAATGAAGAATTTGGGTCATTTATAAGCACCACAATAGCAACAATCCTTAGGGAAAGCTTTTAGGTGAAATACAACCCATGATAACTCCAACGAATAAGTTGAAGGATTGGAAAGATCTCCTGAACAAAGAAAATGATGGGTTTAAATATCTCATTCCTGACAACTTGTGAATCATGAAACATGAAGGGAAATTGTCAAAAATGGCATACTACCATCTCAAACGATAAGGTAGAAAGAATTGCACTTCGGAATGCAAGAAGAAGAATACTTGAGCTCATTGATCAAGAATCTTGATGAAGACTTCGAGGATGAGCTAATCATGATGAACCACCAAGAAGAACTCCGGTAACAAAGGGATGAAAAGTGAAGGATGAAAGAACAAGATTGAAGCCTTGCAATGATTTAGATAGAGCTTCGTGACAAGATAACTGAGAGAGTTTGGAACTCCTGAAAGAAAAGATGAACAACCAATAATTTGATATCATGAACGAACTCCAGACAAAGGAATTAAATCACCTTGAAGGAATAAGAATAAGAATTATGTCATGCTTATCGTTCACCAATTTAAATTGATGACAACCAATGGATTTGGCACACTACTTATTCTTGTTGTAAAGAATTAAAGAGAGATCTCGCACAACTTGGGAAAGTATTCAACAAAGCACCGGTAGGATTATGAAAAGAACAAATGAATTAGTACGATAACAAAGGAAGAGAAATCTTGAACAAACCACCATAAGAATTTAAACCGGGTGATGAAAAAGAATAATCCACCGGGAAGAATAAGCACTTGTGGAAATTTAGATACAAGAGAACGAAGAAATCATGGACTGATTAAAGAATACTTGAACAAAGCACCGGAAGAATATGGAGGCAAACGAAGAGGCATCAATAAAGAATAGTTGGAGGGCAAAGTTGAAAACTAAGAACGAAGAAATCTTCTGAAATGATGGCCTTCGGAGGATCACAATGGAAAGAATTCATGAAATGCTTCGGATGGGTATAAAAAGAATTCCACATAATCGGAACAATAATGAGGATGGCATGAAGCTAGAACCATGAATCTTTAGAAGAACGGGTAGAATTTGAGAGAAACTCTTCTCCGGTCTTCAAACCTGAGAAGACGATGAGATAAACCTCCATGAATTGTTGGGGTACTCCGGCACGAAGAATTAAAAGGTTGAACCAAAGGTGAAAAGAATTTGAAAGCGACCTTGGAGAAGGCATATGACCGATGTAATCCATTCTTACGTCACACTTTGAAAAGAATTTCAGAAGAACTCCGGAAAAATAGAAGAGTCAGGTAAGATCCTGGGAAAAGACCTGTGGTATCGGGCCCACTCAAAAGAAACACCGTTGGAATGATTACTTGAGAGATATTTCACCGGTTGAATTAAATGGCTTGGATGAGATAACAATCTCAAAATATAATGAACATGTTGAAAATGGAAACACGAGTCCTCTGAGATCTCTTGTACACTCCGGATAAGAATTAGAGAGTGTTGAATAACCAAGAGAGACTTTGGATAAGAAATTCCCACATTGGAAAACATGTGAAACAAGAGGCACATATATGATCAATACGGAAGCTTGGATTTAGTCCACCGGAGAAGAATATTAGAATTAAGAATGATGAACTTGAAACTCTTGAGCATCTTCACGACAAATCACCGGATAAGAACATTGAAGGAAATGAATGAAGAAACATCACATGAATAAAATGGATACTTGATTAAGAATTCTGGCTCCATAAGAAAAGGGTGGGAGGGTGGGGAAAACAAAGACAACTTGGGATGAATGAAACAGACACCGTTGAGGAAAGACTGAGAGTTGATCTTGCAGATGATGAAGAGATCGGATTAACTTGAAGCGAAGCACATGGGTTGAAAAGAATTTACATAATAATCTCGATGATCACGAAGGATTAGCACTCCCATAGAAATATGAGAACATCGATTAAGAAAGGTATGGAATCAACATTTGACATCGAAGCAACTCGAATACCAGAATCAAAATGAAAACAACGGATAAATATGTTGGAACATAATTTTCACAATATCATCCGAACAGAGAATTGAACGAATGAATTCCATAGCTTAATGGTACAACACTTGTCGAGAAGCCACTTAGGGGAATAAAAGGCAAATAAAAAACAACAAGGAGCAGATAGAACAAATACAAGATAGAAGTTTCGTTCCACATATTCATGCTGAAAGCTCATGTAACGTGTTACAAAAGGGTTTTGCAATCCCCGGATCAGCATAGCCAAGGACCCTTTAAGATGCAACTCCCGATCGGAAATACGCCCATAAAACCACTTCACTCAATGTTGAACCCCGAACTCCATATCATGCACTCGTTGGAAGAATTCCTACGAGCTACTAGAAGAACCCACCTATTAATTTCCGATGGTTTCCAGTTATGCAATCGGGTGTTGGGGATACAGGGGAAGCACCGCGCACTCAACTCTAATCCTACATCCAGCTGTATCCATCCTTCAACACATAACCAGTCATTTTCGGAAATCGTTTACCTGGGACCTTCGAAACGCATCTGCTATACAAGCTGTGGCAATACTCCCGAACTACCTCCCTAGTACTGGGTGATGTCGGGGTTATCTTACCACTAACCGCATAGAAGAGTTTTCGATGTCGGCCGTCTTAAGTATTCTAGAACCGGTACGATACATTTGTGACGACAACACCTCGGAGCTCAACTCCCCGAGACACTGCCACAACCCCTAAATGACAGGAGGCATCGAGAACAATGTTCTCGTCACAAAGATATCGAAACAATTCTCGCGTGATCCTAAAAAAAATTGGTGAAATTTTGAGAGTAGAAGAGATAGAACATCGTGAGGAGTCCTCACCAGAGCGATGAAGGGATGAGGAGTAAAAAAATAAATCCTACTCTCTGATATATATATAGGACTCAAAACATTTTCATGTGTGTGCCTAGACTCAACCGTCAACGATACGATCAATCAGGGGGCTCCTAGGTCGGAGAAGGCTCTGAATACCAACTTGTAATGCCCAGTATGAGACTATACCTCCCACGTGTCGAGGCATGACTTAAAGGCATAATCTCATACTAGAACGATCTCAAGTATGGTATCTTTGCACAACTCATGTAAAAGAGGGGATGAAAAAGTAAAAGAGTAGTTGGCTTACACTCGCCACGTCACACAATGAAATACATTAACATACATCATCCGAATAACATCAGAGTCCGACTACGGACGAAGATCCAAATGAAAGATACCATAAATAAAGCAACACAAGGTCCCGATCATCCTAGTAAGAGCCCTACTGATCCTCTGGGTAAGACACGTAGTATCGCCCACGCTCTTCATCGAACTCCCAATACAACTCTGAACCACCAGCTGTGTAGTTCTCAACGGTACCTGCAACTGGTGTTGTGTAGAATCTGTGAGCCACGGAGGACTCAGCAATCCCGTTCCCGGGTAGCAATACTATCAAAGCCTTAGGTGTGGAAAAGGCTTAAACAAGGTTGCAGCAGCACTAGCACTAGCTGACGTGTATAGAGTGAGAAGAGAAAGTGCCAACGATCGTCAAAGTGATCACGAAGTGATCCTAACTACTCACGTCAAACATAACCCCACCGTGTTCACTTCCCGAACCCCTTCGGAAAGAGACCATCACGGTTACTCACGCAGGTAGTGTATTATGAACATGGTGTCAAGTTATCTACAACCGGATATTAACAAATTCCCATCTGCCACATAACCGCGGGCATGGCTTTCGAAAGATCAAAACCCTGCAGGGGTGTCCCAACTTAGCCCATCACAAGCTCACGATCTGCGGAGTCGCAACTCCAAGGTGGGAAGACCCGAGTATTCTCGGAATCCCGTGCTCAAGATATTTCGACAATGGTAAAACTAATCCAGCAAGACCTCCCGGCGTGCCGACACCCTGATAGTAGCCGCGCGTATCTCATCTCAGGCCACGACCGGATGGGACAAGCTACGGGTGTATACTAGCCCTTGCGTTTCCCCGAGGTTGCCCCGCAGCACGCCCAGTTTGGACCAACACTCAAGAGGAGCACTGGCCCGGGGGGTTGATTAATAAATCCTTGGGTTAATTACTCCCTCGGCAAGTTTTAGTTGTTAGGCAAATGTAAAACCAATGTTGGGCCTTGCTGGAAAAGCTTTAGCACTGAGCAAGTTATCAAGGGGGGCCCATAAACCCCAACCGTGCTAGGGACGCAAAATCAAGGAACATAACACCGGTTTATCGGTTCCTAGGGTGGCATGAGTGGAACAAAACACCAAGCAAGAAGCTTAGCCTTCCGCCCATTACCAATATATAGGTGATTTAGTTTAACAGATTATATATTGTGATATCCCAACAATAACTTCATCACGAAGCAAGAATCTTCAAATCTTCACCTACAACTAACAACGCTATAAAATGGGGGGGGGGCTGGGCGATGCGTACTTAGCCAAACAACGGTTTGCTAGGAGGGTGGTTAAGGAGTTTCATGGCAACAACAGGAGGGCTGACAAACAGACATATGCATCGAGGCAATATCTAAAGAGCGAGACATCTAGCATAGGCAAAGATAGTAGTGATATCTGGGTATGGTCATCTTGCCTGGAATTCCGAAGGAAGAAGAACGAGTCCATGAAGTAGTCGAACAAAACCTCACAACTCCGGAACGAAACCGAAGCTACCGAGAGAAGCATACCGGAAAGAAGCAAACAACACGGTAAACACACATCTCATAACCATGGCATGATGCACAACCAAATATGATGCATGTCCGGTTTAATTATGCATGGCATGGCAAAGTGCACAAACAAGTACTACAAGTTAAGTGGAGCTCAATATGCAACGAGTTGCATATTGACAAAACACCACATTATATTTATTTAGTTGACTCTCGTTTATTTACAAGACAAGATTAAATGTTTGTTAACATGGCAAGAGGTGAAGCAAGAGTAAACTAGCTATCTTGGCATTTTAAGTGAGACTGGAAATAACAACAACAATTCCGGAAACTCCCCATGTGCATATTCAACAATTATTAAAGCAAACAATCATTTAAACATTTCAATGTTGTTATCATGATGCGGATGACAAATGCAAGTTTTATGCAATTTTAGCAAAAGTTAACATGAAGAGATATGAAGTATTAGTCACCGCGGTGGAAAGAAAGGGTGCCACGGCGATGATCCGAAAATGATGCCACGCAACATATCGGTTCCGGTAACTCGTTGAGAGTCCGGTGCAAAGATGAAGGAGAGCGTGTCATGCAAGAGATAGGTGGGGTGATCCCGTTACCGGGTTCCCACGGGTTGGCAACAAGGCAAACGAGGGGCACTCGGACTCGAGGCAAACAAGCGAGTGCATATCA
Organism: Secale cereale; assembly: GCA_902687465.1. NCBI lineage: Eukaryota > Viridiplantae > Streptophyta > Magnoliopsida > Poales > Poaceae > Secale > Secale cereale. The sequence goes on along the minus strand of LR738709.1, from coordinate 128,572,993 downwards.
TACAACACAAGCATTCATTCGTTCACGGGCATCGTTTCGGTGGTATACTTTCGAAGCATGTGTTTCGGGGTGGTTCGAGATTGTAGTGGAAGTAGTGGTACTCGCGGGTCGTGGTACACGTTTTGTAGCCGTTAACGTTTCCGTAGACGTTCGGGGTCACGGCGAGGAACTTGACATCCACGGTCGACGGTAGTTGTACATGTCGATGGTCTTCGGCGCCGGTCGTCGTACACGTTTCGTAGATGTTCATGTCGTCGGTAGAGATACTTGGGGTCTTCGGACTTGCCGGTCTCGGTTCTTGCGACGGTAGTGGAACTTGGCGTGTTCGTTCATGGGTCTTCGTGCATCGTGGTACTTGGCGAATCGAGGGTGCATCTTGGCGATGGACAACGGAGACGTTCATGTAGTTGAACTTGGTGTATCCTCGAACTTGACGACCCAAAGTCCTGGCACGTGACAGCAGGCAGAAAGGCAAAACAGCAGCAACAGCGGCATAGTTGGCCGGAGAAGACGACCAAGGCAGGGAGGCGATGCTGCTCAGGGTCGAGGACGGCCGGCGGTGGCACGGAGACGGGCGCTGGCGTGAGGGAGATGGAGTGGGGAGCAGAGAGCAGAGGCCGCGGCGGGTCGAGGACGACCGCTCGAGGTGGCCGGTGCTGCTGGCGACGAGGGCCTCGAGGAGGAGGACGTGGCGCGGCGTCGTCGAGCTCCTGGACGGCCAGTGGTGTGGAGGCATCGAGGCCGAGGTGAGGATGCGGGAGAACTTGGACGGCGACGCGGCGACGTGTCAAGCGCTGGAGGCGCGCGGAGGACGGCGCTCTGCCGCGGCCTTGGCTGGTCGCCGACGAGGGCGACGAGGAGGTGCAGGCGAGGCTGGCACCGCGGGAGGAGGTCGGGCGCGAGGTGGCCTCGGCCTCCTGGCACGATGGGGATGCGGCGGAGGACGGCCGCAGGTGGGCTGAGTCTGAGGCTTGTGCTCGTCCTTCGGTGGCGCAAGGAGGGAGACGAGCAAGGGAGGCGGAGATCGAGCGAGGGGGCGTTTGACCTCTGTGTGGTCTAGCGGCGCAAAGGGTCGAGCAGGAGGGGAAAATGGGAGGACGACGAGGCGATGGGAGGGAGATCGATCGGGACGACGGGTCTCTCGATCGCTAGCTAGGGTTCGGTAAGGCCGGCTGGGCCTTGAAGCCTTGCCGGGCCTTGAAGCCCAGTCGGGCCTTGGTGGTTGTGGGAATGGGCGGGCCTGGCTGGAGAGAGGCTCTGATGGACTGGGCTCTCCTCTCTCTCTCTCTCCCCCTCTTTAACTCATCTTCTGTTTAAAAATAAACATGAGTTTCAAGAAAAGATTAGGGAGTTAGGAGAAGGGTTTAGCTAAGATAAAAATATCCATATAACCCTGGAATTGTGGGCTAATTTAATAAATGCTTTGGCAATTTTTAGGGACTGGAAATTTAGACAAGTTTGAAATTAAGTCAAACTTGAATAGATTTAAAATCCAACCAAATCACAACCAAAAGTTATACAAAAAGGAGGTGTGAGACTTGGCATGGTTTAGGGAATTTAGACATATGGTGAACATTTTTCCGAAGTAGAAAAATGCAACTTGAATTTGGAACAGAAATAAAGAAGGAAAGAACTTTGCCTTGGGAATTTGATATTTGCCGAAACCTGAAGTAGAAGAGGTATGGGAACATTTGCAAGTGTGTTTGGGTTAATTCCAAACAAATGGAATATTTATTTATAATGGCTCCATAAATATTAGGAGGATATGTTATAAAGAGAAGTCACTCTTCCCTCGATTTAAATAGATCAAAAGATCTATGCAATTTATTTAGTTGAGTTGCAAGAATTAAAAGACTTGATGGCATGATGACATGATGCAATGCAAAATAAAAAGAAGCAAGCAAAAAGAAACACACGGTGAAACCCGGAACAGCTGGAAGTCTTCTGAGCGTCGGTCTTGGGGCGCCACAGGCATGTAGAGCGATTATGCAGGCAACCAACCAGAACACTCAGATGCTCATGCAAATGATGCAGAATTTCCAAGCCAATCAAGCAAATCAAGGTAGTCAAGGGAACCAAGGACAAGGAAATATGTACAATCAACCTCACTTTGCGACACTGAACCAATTCCTGGCAAACCAACCAAAGTCTTTCAGTTACTATGTGGACCCGCTAGATGCTGAAGATTGGATCACAGACATCAAGAAGCACTTTGAATGCAGTAACGTAAGACCTGAGGATTATGTCAAGTTTGCCACTTTCCAACTCAAAGATAAAGCTGCTGATTGGTGGCAACAGTACAAAGACTCCAGAGGTGGTCGTGAGATCTCGTGGACTGATTTCTGCCACGATTTCTGTTCTCATCACATTCCAACCAGTGTCATTGAAGGCATGCGTGAGCAATTCCGCAACCTGAAGCAAGGCACCATGTCCGTCTATCAATACAATGTCAAGTTCCAGAATCTTGCCCGTTATGCGAAGCAAGACATCCCCGATGCCAAGAGCAAAATCTACCAATTCCGAGGTGGTCTGAAAGATGAACTCCAACTTGCTCTCACCTTGTTCGAGCCGGATGAATTTGACCAATTCTACAATATGGCTCTCAAGCAAGAGGCAGCTCAGCTCAAGTGTGAAGCTTCCAAAAAGAGGATAAGAGATGCTGTTCACTCCTCCTCTTCCTCTCAAGTGGTTGCCAAGCATCAGAAGTTCTGGCTACCACCTCCTCCAGTGCTCCGTCCTCCAAGCAACAACAAGAACTCAGGTGGTCGTGGATTCTCCCACCCACCCAACCCAAGCAACTAGTCCAAGCCTCAGTTCCAAGCTCCAAGACCAAGCGGTCCTTATCATCGGCCTCTTTCAGAAGTTACTTGCAACAAGTGTTCTCAGAAGGGTCACTATGCCAACAAGTGTCCCAACCCAAGGCGCCTTCCGCCTCCTCCACCTGTCAGGAATGCTATTGTCAAGCACAATCCCAAGCATGCAAGAGTGAACCTGATGAATGTAGCTCAAGCAGAGAATTCTTCCGATGTGATATTGGGTAACCTCTCAGTTAACTCTATTCCTGCAAAAGTCTTGTTTGATTCTGGTGCATTGCTTTGCTTCATGTCAAGACCATTCATTTCCAAGCATGATTTCATTTCGGCTCCCCTGGAGAAGGAGTTATCAATTATTTCTCCGGGCAAACACATGAATTCTGGCTTGTATGCTCCGGATATATCTATTCACATGGGAGATTACAGTTTTCTGGTTTCCCCGGTTATTCTCGGTAACTCCGACATTGATCTTATTCTTGGGATGGATTGGCTCTCCAAGCATGATGCAAATATTGATTGTGCAAACAAGGAGGTCAAGCTAACTCATCCTAACGAAGACGCGATTATCTTCGCATCTCGAGATAACACAATCAGGCTATTCTCTCTCAATGACAAGGGCGAGATTAATGCCATTTCTCAGATTCTGGTGGTTTGTGAATATGAGGATGTATTCCCTGAAGAGCTTCCTAGCATGCCTCCCAACCGTCCAGTTGAGTTTGTCATTGAACTTGAACCTGGTACCGAGTCAGTCTGTCGGCGTCCGTACAAGCTTTCTCCTGATGAGTTGAAGGAGCTGAAGAAACAACTTGATGAGCAAGAACGTATGGGCCTAATTATACCAAGTACTTCTCCTTGGGGCTGTGGTGTTCTATTTGTCAAGAAGAAGCTGTGGTGTTCTATTTGTCAAGAAGAAGGATGGCACGGAACGCCTTTGCATTGATTACCGACCATTGAACAAGAAGACAATAAAGAATAAGTACCCGCTCCCCAATATCACTGAATTGTTCGAGCAGCTCAAAGGAGCCAAGGTTTTCTCGAAGCTCGATCTCCGGATGGGTTACCATCAGATTCGTATCCGCGAAGAGGATATTCCTAAGACCACATTCAGAATGAGTTATGGCTCCTATGAATACACGGTCATGTCTTTCGGGCTTGCTAATGCTCCACCCACCTTCTCTCGAATGATGCACTTCATATTCAACCCCTACACCAACGAATTCGTGCTCGTCTACCTTGATGATATCTTGGTATTCTCCAAGAATAAAGAAGACCACGCCAATCACCTCCGTTTGGTCCTTGACAGGCTCCGTGAGCACCGGTTCTATGCGAAGTTCTCCAAATGTGAATTCTGGCTGGATAAAGTCCTCTATCTTGGCCATATTATCTCTGCCGACGGCATTTCTGTAAACCTCGAGAAGGTTGAAGCTATTGTCAACTGGGAACCTCCGCAGAATGTCAAACAACTCCGAAGTTTCCTCGGTCTCGCTAGCTATAGCAGAAGGTTCGTTGAGAACTTCTCCAAGATTGCCAAGCCTCTTTCCAACTTGCTGCAGAAGAATGTCAAGTACTCGTGGACTCCAGATTGTGATGTGGCATTCAAGACACTTAAAGAGAAGCTCATTTCTGCTCCGGTTCTTACTCCTCCGGATGAGTCCAAGCCTTATGAAGTCTTTTGTGATGCTTCATTGCAAGGTCTTGGTGATGTTCTCATGCAAGACAAGAAGATCGTTGCATACACTTCTCGTCAGCTGAAACCAAATGAGAAGAATTACCCCACACACGATCTTGAGCTAGCAGCAGTTGTTTATGCTTTGACCACATGGAGACACCTTCAGTTGGGCAGAAAAGTGGACATCTTCACCGATCACAAGAGCTTGAAGTACATCTTCACTCAGCCAAACCTTAACCTTCGCCAAACTCGTTGGGTTGAGATGATTCAAGAGTACGATCCAAGCATTGAGTATACTCCTGGCAAGGCCAATGTCATTGCAGATGCCTTGAGCAGAAAGGCGTATTGCAACAGTCTCCTTCTCAAACCGTTCCAACCTGAACTTTGTGAATCATTCAGGAAGCTCAACCTCCAAGTTGTTCCGCAAGGATTTCTTGCCAACCTTCAAGTTGCTCCTACATTGGAAGATCAAATCCGTGAGGCCCAACTCAGTGATGCTATGGTGCAGAAAGTGAAACATGGTATTGCAAAGGGTACTCCCAAGTACAAGTGCTATCGCATTGATGACAGAGACACTTTGTTCTTTGAGGACAGAATTGTAGTTCCCAAAGGTGATCTCATGAAGCTCATAATGAACGAAGCACATGACTCACTCCTCTCGATACATCCAGGAAGCTCCAAGATGTACCATAACCTCAAGCAATAGTATTGGTGGACTCGCATGAAAAGGGAGATTGCCCAATTCGTGAATGAATGTGATGTCTGCGGAAGAGTGAAGGTAGAGCATCAACGTCCAGCAGGACTCCTTCAACCTCTACCTATTCCCGAGTGGAAATTCGATCACATTGAGATGGATTTCGTCACCGGTTTTCCCAAGTCCAAGAAAGGAAATGATGCTATCTTTGTGGTGATTGACAAGCTCACTAAAGTAGCTCATTTTCTTCCAGTCAAAGAATCCATCAACGCAGCTCAGCTGGCAGAGCTGTACACCTCCAGAATTGTCTCTTTGCATGGCATTCCTCAAGTGATCTCCTCAGACCGTGGAAGCCTGTTCACTTCCAAGTTCTAGGATTCCTTTCAGTCAGCCATGGGCACTAAGATTCGCTTCAGCACTGCGTTTCACCCTCAGACTAGTGGTCAAGTCGAAAGAGTGAACCAAATCCTTGAAGATATGCTCAGAGCTTGTGTCATCTCTTTCGGTATGAAATGGGAAGATTGCCTTCCATTTGCCGAATTCTCCTACAACAACAGCTTCCAAGCAAGTGCCGACAAAGCTCCGTTTGAAATTCTCAATGGCAGAAAGTTTCGTACCCCTCTCAACTGGTCCGAGACTGGTGAACGTCAACTCCTTGGAAATGATTTGATCTCAGAAGCCGAAGGTATGTGCAAAGTCATACGTGAGAATCTCAAGGCCGCGCAATCGCGCCAAAAGAGCTAATATGACGGCAAGCATCGTGACTTGGCTTTCGACATTAGCGATCATGTCTATCTCCGTGTTTCTCCCATGAAGGGCACTCAGAGGTTCGGTATCAAGGGCAAGCTTGCTCCAAGATACGTGGGCCCTTTCAAGATCCTTGGTAAGAGAGGCAATCTAGCCTACCAACTCGAGCTTCCCTCCAACTTTGCAAATGTGCACGATGTGTTTCACGTGTCACAACTTCGCAAGTGCTTCAAGACGCCTGAACGCACCATTCCTTTCGAAGAGATTGATCTTCAGCAAGACTTGTCTTATCGTGAGCACCCCATTGATATTCTTGAAGAAACTGAGCGCAAGACCCGCAACAAGTCCATTAAATTCTTGAAAGTGAAGTGGTCATACCATACCGACCGAGAAGCTACATGGGAGCGAGAAGATCATCTCCGTTCCGAGTATCCCACCTTCTTTCAGTCCTAGATCTCGGGACGAGATCTTTTTGTAGTGGAGGAGAGTTTGTAACACCCCATATGTGATACCTTCCTTATATGACAATAAAGCTTTTACCAATTGATCCTTGTCCTTTCCTTGGGGGTTCTTTTTCAATTATGAATTCTCATTGGCATTGGATTGTCACATTATCTTTTCTTTTGCATTCATGCATTACTTCATCATCATCATTGCATCATGATCATCATGGCACTTTCACTTGTCATTGTGTTTTATTCTTTTCCTAGTTTGTTAAGTGAGTGCACCTTGTTCTTGTTGTGATGGTAGTGGCAAGTTCATGCCCATGCTTAAACCCCCTCCTTCATCTAGCACCACTTCTCTTCCCTTCTTTTCTTCTTCCATTCTTTAAATTTTGCAAGTGACTAACCTCTTCTCTTAAAATGTTCATCTCCTCCCCACATCTTTGTTACCTTGACCTAAGTCACCTTGCAAAGCCTTGCCTTATTTTGAAATGATTTGGTCAGGTTCAAAAATGACAGAAGTTTGAACCATATTCAAACTTGTTTTATTTTTCTACCTCTAAAAATGCCCAAGTCATTTTTATAAAATAGGGCATAAATCCAGGAGCTAGGGAATATTTTATTTCCCTCCAAATTCCTTTTCTTTTGGCCTGTGCTTTTTCTTTTTGTTTTCTGTGTGAAGAAAAAGAAAAAGAAAAAGAATCAGCGGCAGCAGCGCAGCCCAGGAGCCATGGGCCTGGCATATCCTCCTCGGCCCAGTTAGCGCGTGCTAGCAGCCCAGCTACCCAGCTCGCTCCGTCCCTTCCGCCTTTTCTCACCCAGGTCCCCGCTTACCCCTTCTGCGTCGCTCCCATGTGGCCAGCTCGGGCTCTCGTGTCAGCGACCGTTTCCTTCGCCTTACCCACCTTTTCTTCCTCCTCGAGTTCACGCCATGGGGACCGCGGGCAAGCACGCCGTCGCGCACCGTCATCGCCCTGGCCCCTCTTTTAAGCCCCCGCCATGTCTACCAACCCACTAGGGTTTCCCTCCTCCTTCCTCGACCGCCGCCAAGCCACCTAGACCCCCAGATCCACCGCTCCACCACCGTCCCGCGCACATCAGAGTGCTCGTCCTCATCGCCGATGTGCTCTCCGGCCACCTACACCCTGGAGATCATGTCCGGCAAGTTCCCCGTCGTCGACTACGTCCCCTGCTACCTCTACGGCCCCGAGGGATGCCAAGTTCGACTACTTCCTCTTCGTGTTCCCTCGCGCCGGGCTCCGTTCTTCTCCGGCAAGATTCCACCGCCTCCGGACTCCTCTCGGCTAACCAAGCACAGCTCCGTGCTTGTGATGAGTTTGCGCACCTCCCCGACCCCTTTTCTTCCTCGGTTGCATGCTATAGCCACGTTAGCCGCGCGTACCCAAGCTCGTCCCCGCCGGGCCTCGTCTCCGGCGAGTGCCCCGACCACCGTTGCTCCTCTGCGTATGTCCATCGTCCTCGCCATGTTGCATAGGGCCTACTTCGTGTTCTCGCCGCTCCGTTAGGACCCGCAGCTGTCGCGCCGTAGTTCGCCGCCGCCGCCGCTGGTTGTTGCCGCCTGCGACGCTCTAGTCGTTGTTAGGTTCTGCTAGTGCTTGTCGAGTATGCGGAACTCCTCCAGGAGCACACCGCATGCCTCCGCCGCCTGTTTTGGTCACCGGAGCAGCTTCGACGAGCTCCTCCGACCAGCCCTGTTTCCCCTCTGTTTTCTGCATCTTCAGATTACTCATAAGGCAACGCTCCCCTACTCTGTCAGATACACGCATGCTAGCCCAGTGGTGTGTCTCTCGTTTAGTAAGCCAGCGACCAGGGTTCGATTCCCGCCGGGGCAGTGGATAACCCCCCCTTTTTGCATTTTCTTGTCTCGCTGACAGGCCGGCCCCACCTGGCAGCCTCCCAGCTCGCGCACACACACTCCCGCACCCACTTTGCCATGTCAGTTCCGCTGGACCCACGGGTCAGCGACTAGGGCTAGACCAGGCTGTGTCAGTTTAGCCTTTTTCCTTTTCTGTTTTTTCTTCAGTTTTCTGCATTTTCTTTGCATAATTCATATCTTTTAATATATGCATATGTTGAAAATGCTTTATATATGAAAACCGCTTATTTTTTAGTGTAGAATATTTATATGCAATTTGTTGCCACGTTAAAAACATTTAAATGGTTGTTTGAATTATTTGGAGTTTTAAATATGCTCAAACTTGTTAAAATCATAACTAAATAACCATAGCTCCAAATTTGTAAACTTTATATGTATTTGGGGTGGAAAATGTGTAGATTAAGATGGTGCTGTTACTTTGCATGTTCAACAACTTTAAAATATGACTTTCTCAGATATGTCCTATTTTTGTTGTTATGAACATGGGAGTTTCCGGGAATTGTTGTTTATTCTTTCCGGCCCATTTAAAATGCAAGCATGATGTTGTTGATCCTAGTTGCACCCCTTGCCATGTTAAAGAACTTATAAAACTTGTTGGGTGCTTGTTTAATTCATCCACATAACCACTTGTGGCCATGTTGGTTCTTGTTTTCCTTTTGCATGTGTTCCTACTTGTGTGGTGATCTTGTTTATTGCCATGTCACTTATGCACCCATCATGTTCATTTGAGATGCATCATATCCTGCCCATATCCATATGCATCATATTCATGCATCATGTGTTTGAGCATTGCATGATGATTGATCGTGTTCCAGTGTTGCATTGTTGTGTTGGTTAGAGCCCGGTGACGATTCAGAGTTCGAGGTTCCTTTCGAGACTGAGTTTGAGGAGCAAGGTTACGATCCCTCGGTGGACTTAACAGGCAAGATGACCATTCCCAGATATCACCTCTATCTTTGCCTATGCTAGTTGTCTCGCTCTTTAGATATGCCTCGATGCCTATTCCTGCTTGTCAGCCTCCTATTGTTGCCATGAAACCCTCTAACCACCTTCCTAGCAAACCGTTGATTGGCTAAGTACGCTTTGCTCAGCCCCTCTTATAGTGTTGTTAGTTGCTGGTGAAGTTTGAAGTTTTGGTCCACATCCAGACTTGTTATATGGATAACACTATATATATACCTGTTAAACTAATGCACCTATATATTGGTAATGGGTGGAAGGCTAGGCCTTCTGCTTGGTGTTTTGTTCCACTCATGCCACCTTAGGAACCGATAAACCGGTGTTATGTTCCTTGATTTTGCGTTGCTAACACGGTTAGGGTTTATGGGCCCCCTTGATAATTCACACTGCTTAAAGCTTTTCCAGCAAGGCCCAACTTTGGTTTATATTTGCCTAATAACTAAAACTTGCATAGGGCGTTGCAAACCCGAGTTCTTAATTAACAACCCGGCCCAGTGCTCCTCGTGAGTGTTGGTCCAAACTGGGCGGACTGCAGGGCCACCTTGTGGAAACCCGAGGTCTGGTATTTTCCTGTAGGCTGACCTATCCGGTCGTGGCCTGAGACGAGATACGCGCGGCTACTATGAGGGTGTCGGCACGCCAGGAGGTCTTGCTGGATTAGTTTTACCTTTGTCGAAATATATTGAGCACGAGATTCCGAGGATACTCGGGTCTTCCCACTTTGGATTTGCGACTCTGTAGATTGTGAGCATGTGATGGGCTAAGTTGGGACACCCTTGCAGGGTTTTGATATTTCGAAAGCCATGCCTACGGTTATGTGGCAGATGGGAATTTGTTAATATCCGGTTGTAGATAACTTGACACCATATCCATAAGAATACACTACCTGTGTGAGTAACCGTGATGGTCTCTTTCCGAAGGGCTTCGGGAAGTGAACATGATGGGGTTATGTTTGATCGTGAGTAGCTAGGATCACTTCTTGATCAACTTGGCGATCGTTGGCACTTTTTCTCTTCTCGCTCTATACTCGTAAGCTAGATGCTTAGTGCTGCTGCAAACACTTTAATAACCTTTCCACACCTAAGGCTTTGGTAGCTTTGATACCCGGGAACGGGATTGCTGAGTCCTTTGTGGCTCACAGATTCAACACACATCAGATGCTGGTACCGCTGAGAACAATGCAGGAGATGGTTCAGAACTCCAGTGGGAGTTTGATGAAGAGCGTAGACGTTACTATGTTTCGTATCCCAACGATCAGTACTGGTTCTTACTAGGAGGATCCGGGCCTGTGTTTTTGGTATCTTTCTCGTTTGGATTTCGTCCGTAGTCGGACCCTGTGTTATTTGGATGATGTTTGTTATTGTATTCATTGTGTGACGTGGTGAGTGTAAGCCAACTATCTTTTACAATTTCATCCCTGAACTTTTACATGAGATCTACAAAGATACCATACTTGAGATCATTCTAGTATGCGCTTATGTCTCTAAGTCGTGCCTCGACACATAGGAGGCATAGTCGTATACTGGGCATTACATCTTGCTAGTATTTTATAAGAGTGTAGATGTAGAGTGGATACAAGCCGACAGGTGGGCCCGATGGTAGTGAGATAATGTGATGCAACACTAGAGGTGCCACATGGAGCGTTTAACTGGTCAACTAGTCGTGTCTTGAGCAAATACAGAGTTGTACTATGAGCCCGTGACTGTATAATAACCACAAAACGTAAATGGTGACCGTAATGAGTGGATTCTGAAGTCCAATGTACGTACCGTGCTTTTGCTTCAAATACAATGATTATCACTGTATATATCGTGAGAGAAAGATAAAACATGCGTGAATGTGCTGGGGGCTTACTTTTAGAGGACCTGGAGATTGTTTGTGTGCGTACGTAAAAGGGGCGTAGAGGGGGTATGCGATGGAGAGAGAGATGCTCTTCGTTTCTCTTTATTATGACTAACTTTATATATAGTATAAAATATACAAATTCACAGTGCGGAATAAATATCATTGCGGGCACCATGCAATGCAAGTGTTCATACTCCTCCATATAACTTTGTAATGTTGTATATATGTAGAAATTCTAAAATATTTTTTGTCCACACTTTATTCAAAAGGAATGTTGTATGCGAAATAAACATGAAGAGAGGGCTTTTTAGATCAATGGGGTACGTGATGTAACATGTGTGAATGTGTAGTTGATGCATTTGGCAGGGCCTAGAGAGTTATGTGTGTGTATTACGTATTCGAGAGAGGCATGGATAGAGGGGCCAGCAGGGGGGCGTGGGAGAGATAGCACGAGAAATGAGAGTGGTCTAGAGAGAGAGACGAATATGACATCGCGGCGAGAGATTCCCTTGAGTGTGTATATGCAAGGGGGAAGTGGATAGAGGCACCAGGAGAATTTTGTGTGTGTGTGTGGTGTCTGTGTTGGTATGTGTGGGTGTGAGAAGATAACGAGACGTCGGGGCAGAGGGTGTGTCACCGCGTGAGGTCCAGTGGGTCGAGGTGAGGCCCTTCGTTCGGTTCCGTCCTACGCCACATTGGTCGGCCCGTGACACATTTAGGGAGACTCGTGGATGACTAGTCGTACAAGACAAAGATAGCATAATTGTGAAGGACTCTATGTCCACTGACAAAGCCGGCTAGGATTTGTAACCCTAGGTTCTCGGACTAAGGTAACCCCTTTATCTCTAATATTACTATTCATCCAACCTAACTTTAAGGGGCATCCTACAGAATGCTCTGCTAGAATCATACTCGTCGATTAGGAAGAGAGGTGTGAGACAATGAGTGAGAGACATGCCTAAAGATAATGTGCATGCAGGAGACACGTAGGCATGTCTATGTATATAGAAAGGGTCGATGGGGATTGTGCGTGTGTATGCTTGCCAGAGGGCGAGTGCTTGTGATAAAGGTTAGTGAAAACAGTCGTAAATGGTTACGAGAGGGAGGGAGGATTATATCGAGAGCATGTGTGCGAGAAATACACCTCGGGAGAGAGTGTGTGAGCATGTGTGAGAGACCACTGATGGAGAGTGAAACTACACGTACAAGACTGCTGTACACATTGATTACAAATATAAATTGTATCCAAATATTAGGATGGGATCATGACATTTGCAATTCGCGTAAGGAACGGTCATTGATCCATCAGACATCTAGATTCTATCGAATTTGAGCATGTCTATGTTATTATTCGACACAATTGATCCACATAGTTAGTATTTTGAACTCCAGACAATGCATCGCTTTAGCAATCGAATATAAATGTGACTATAGTTCATGTTGTGTGTGTAAAGCACATTATACATACGAAAGTTACACAATGAACATTATAAATAGCTACCTATGAACTAGCATACATTTGAATTCAACTTAAGGTGGTTTAAAAAATCGAATTCAACATGAAGTCCATTCAATTATTTGAAATTGATATCATGGAATTTTAAATCATACCTAAATTATGGGGGCACCAATCTTTGCTCTGATTTTGTACATAATAGCATATGTAGTCGTGTACAAAATAGATTCTAATTTCGCTCCTCCATTCCAAAATAATCGTAGTTATAGGATTTTCAAGTGTCAAAATTTCAAAAAGAAGCGGATAATTTAATGAGGTTTTCAAACATACAAGTTCAAATTTAACGTTTTCTATTTAGGTCAATCCTCAAAGTTCAAGAGTACTGTAAATGTGAATGCTTGTGTTACAAAATTTCAAACGAAGCGCCAAAAGAGCCTCTACTCGCCCGAAACCGCGTGAGACCAATGTTTGGTAGTACAAGGAAATCACTTTTCTAATAACTCTGACCCGTGAAACCTACCGACCCGACGTCCAAAGGTCTAAACCGGGGTAGGTTCGTAGCTTCATCTAGACGCCACGCAACCGCCTTCGAAAAACATTCATACACAATGGCCGCCTAAGCACACATGCACGCGACCGAAATTGCTCCCGCCCACTATTTGGGACACCTAGGATTACCATCCTACCCCCGACCCGCAGTAGGTCCGAAATTTAAGAGAGGGGCAAAGTTTGCACTTTCCCCAAATTTCAAACAAGCGCGTCCCATCTTCTGTTAAAAAAAGCAAAAAACAAGCGCGTCCCAGACTGAAACATGGTTCTCCCCCCTCCCCCACCCACCCGTCCGATTCCCCTTTCGTACTCCATGGGCGCGAAAACTACCTCTCCATGAGCCACGAAACCCCGGCGTCCTTTGTCCGCCACCCCATTCCACCCATCAACCGCCGCCCTCCTCCATCACGCCGGAGCCGATACCCCGACGTCGTCGTCCACCGCAACCTCAACTGCAACGCCCTCCACGGCTAGTAGTTGAAGCTGAGGCCGAGCCGTCCGTACGCGAGCCAGTTCAACCACGCCGTCCTGTGCCTCACCGCTGCCGCTCCAACTTCGCCACCCTCCACCGCACGAGAGCTGTTCTTGCTACGCCGTCCTTCGCCGCCTCAGATCTGCTTCCCCTCCGCCGACATACGGCCACGGCAACACAATCAAAAATTTGGCCATGGGTTCGTCCAAGCCTGCACCCTCCTCCAGAACATCGGTTTCCCCGACAAAAAGTAGAAGATCGGCGCAACATGTGGAGGCGACCACACCGGCAACCGAAAATGGTACCCCTCTTCCCTTATTCGTGCAAATCTTATGTGTGTGCTTACATGGTATTCATCCCACAGAAGACACTAGTTGACCGCTTCTTCTTGATACTAGATGTTCCTAGTAACTCGCGATGCACAAGGTTTCTCCTCATATATTATTTCAGCTTAGCTAGAGGTCCGTGCCCCCCCTGAATTTCAATTCCTGGTCAGTTGATTCCCAATTAACGAAAGCATTCCCCGGCGTAACAGGCGCTAGTCCGCCTATTACATCGGGGAAGCAGCGCCTCGGTGTTTATCTTAGGGGCATGTGGGGCCTAGAGCTACTGGCACCCGATCTGGAGGTCGGCTAGGATTAAAGGGATGGCCTGGGGGCGCTGCCAAGCACGGCGGTGGTGTGAGGTCGAGGGGAGGGCGGGGAGGCGGAGGCAGGGGTCTGGGCTGGTGGTCGCTGGCGGTTCGAGAAAGATCGTCAACAGTGACTGGCGGGAGGTAGACGAAGGCCATCTGCCCGTTCCTTAGAGACCATACGGTTCATTAAAAAATCGACTGACCTATTTATTTTCAGTCGACTGTTATCTTGATATGACCACATGTGGTGGTGTGTTGGAGGAGTACCTGCATTTCCTGTGCTCATATATTACAAAATCATACGGAGTAGAATCTAATTTTGTTTGCCATGCAATGTTGTAGAGCTATCACATGTCTCCTGTCATTTATTTTTCAGCCACGTGCTATCTGCTACTTTTACAGCGCACTAGTTCTGCACACACTTCACCCATACTCTCACTATTGTGTTTTTATGCAAGGGTATTTCAGACTCAGCTGCTATGAGAGAAGAAAAAAAGAAAAGAGAGAAGTCACTCCAGTGTCGTATGCGGATAGACCAAACACGTTTCAGCCTTATAATAGGTGAAGTGTCAGCAGATGGAGACGGTAAATGTAGCTCTGAAGTTGATGACCTCGCTTGCAATGAACCACCATCCAGGTGCTTGCTTTAACTTCGCGGTGTCATATGTGGTTGCATGTTCCATATGGTGTCTAGCTTGTATTCGAAAGGCCGAAGTCGGTCTTTATTAAGACAAGGAAAGATATTTTTTACATGAACCACCATCCCCTGAGCACCAGAAGACAAATAGCTAGTCAAGGCACTGGCCGAGCCAGTGACAAGCCCATCAAAGAGAGGCATCACCTGGAAGCCAACTAAAAAGCCGCGATGGTGGCGAAGCAGCCCGCCTCCCACCAGGCTCTCAGGTCCTAGATGATCATGCTCACCACTCCAGTCGGATGTCTAGCTTGTATTGCTTCCAATTTGGTTAAATTGCATCTGCTTAGCTTACACATTATACCTTTGAATATGACATGCCTTTCTGTTTTTGGTACATACTAGTACATCTGTGTATTAACCACGTTCTTACATCAAACTAATGTTCTTGTGTATCCCTCATCAATCACTTATGATGAGGCAGTCAGGCAAGTGGATTACTCCTCATTTAAAGAATGCATCGTCAGCCTCCCGACGTGATTCTCAAGAAACAGCAAGGCTAGATGAAGATAGTGAACGTAGCTTTGTAGTTGATTACCGCATTTCCCCTACAGTAGCATCGCAGGTGCTTGCTCTAACTTGGCAGCGTGATATGTGGTTGCATGTTGCATATGGTGTCTAGATTGTAATTTTTCCAATCTGGTTAAACTGCATGTGCTATTCTGCTTAGCTTATACATTATACCTGTTAATGTGGCATGCCTTCCTGTATTTAGTACATAGTACATGTGTCTATTAAACATGTCCTCACATAAAACTATTGTTTTTTGTATCCCGCATAAATCAATATGACGAGACACCTTCAGTATATGCAGTGTGATATTAGTTGCATCTTTGATATGATTTATAGCATGCGCTGCTTCTAATTTGTTGAAATGCCATTTATGATGGGACACTTTTAACTTGGCAGAGTCATATTGGTTGCATCTTTCACGTGGTGTCTAGCTTGCATTGCTTCTTATTTGGTGAAATGGTTTCTGCTTAGTTTACACAAACAGTTGTGAATATGCCATGACATCCTGTTTTTCGTATTATTCCATCCTGGAATCATGTGTTTGCCTTACATCAAAGTAGTGATTGTCAGTATCATGCACGAATGAGTTCTGAAGAGTGAATTTTATTCCTTTTTCTTGTCGGTTTTACTTGACAATTTAAAATCAATATAGCGGAAGGAAGTTAGCAAGGCAGCGGATGAAGGTGCTCCTTCCAAATGGAGGGCCTCTACATATTCTACTCCTCCATCCCCCCAAGATGATTTCCAAGACAACACATGCATAGACACTCAACGTAGCTGTGTTGGTGATGAGCACGTCTCCCCTAGTGCACCATCACAGGTGCTCCCTCTAACTTGGCACTATTATATGTGGTTGCATGTTATGTATAATGTCTAGCTTGTATTGCTTCTAATTTTGTTGAATTTCATCTGCTTACTTTACACATTATACTTGTGACTAAGACACGTGTTTCTGTTTCTAGAACATACAATATTTGTCTATCACACCATGTTCTTACATCAAAGTACATTTGTTTTGAAGAAATAAATTGATATTCGTTTTCTTGTTGGCTTGACTTAACATGGCACAGAGCAAGAGGAAGCAAGACAGAACGACATGGAAAGGGAAGCGGACCAATCCTGCAGATTCTGCCGGTACTAATGGTGCAATAGAAGGTCAAAGTCCAGCGGAAACTTGTACCGACAGGGTATCCCGTGCTACACGAGCTGCAGAACAATCCAAACAGAAACAAATAGCTACCACCAAACAAGCAGATACAACCCTAGTTGTTGCAACACCTTCCACAGTACCACCAGCTGCACGATTTACTCGTTGGTCAACTCAGCTAGCAGCATGTTCCCAAGCTCCCTTGCCACCTAACACTACTTCCGAAGCACTCTTGACACAAGATGAGTTGGCAAGATCAGATGAACTTTGTGAGCTTCAACAGCAAGAAGGTAGTTGCTGGAGTCAAGTTACAGTTGCATGCTTCTTTATATGTAGTCTCACAGTCTAATTTACACTAACACTTCCTATGTTTGTTGTTGGACTAGCACCTAGGCGCAAAAGGAAACAAACATCAGGGATAATGCTCGATAGGTTAACTAAATCTAGAGGAGGAAGAATGGAGATCAGTTTTGAGGCAAGTTTAAAAAGGCCACGTGATGCTACAGAATCAGCCAAGTTAGTATCAGAGGCAGCGGTTGCTGTTAGGTGTCATGTACGTATCCCCCCAACATGGATTCAGTACAGGAATGACAAAGACGAAACCCAGTTCAACACCTTCCTCAACAATTTATCTGTAAGTATGGTTATGTATGGAAACTAGTAATATCATCTTGCTCTATCCAATACTTTCTAGGTTGCTGATAATGAGACTCCCATAATTTTCAACAGATGAGGTTCAAGTTGGATAGCCAAGATGATACAACCAGACAAGCTTGCACCCATGTTTTCAAGTCTGCTCTGCGACAATATTGGTATAACTTGAGGAAAACTCACTTTGAAGGCAAGGCTAACAGTGAACTTGCCCAAACATCTCCAGTGGAAAATATATCTGATGAAGACTGGAGAGGCCTCATTAAACACTCGTCTAATCCGAAGTATCAGGTACACTATATATATGTGAGCAGATCACATGTTGAAGTCCTATTTACGCATGTGCCACACAAATCTATCTTCTTGTAGGTGAACTGTTCAAAGAACAAGGCCAACCGTACGAAAGTGAAATTCCAACAGACGACAGGATCTCGTAGCTATATTGCACACTGCGAGGCTCTTGTAATTAGCTATTGTTTCACTCTTTTCGCTGTACCATATTATCAGATCTATATTGACTTGTTCCAAATGCGGAGGAAAGCCCGCAAGGACCAAAAAGTACCTGAACCAAATGCTGTGGAAATCTTCAAGGACTGTCACACCAGCAAGAAGAAGGGCATGACTACACCAGTCAAAGCCACTATTGTAAGTCCTTAATCCTCATGTCTTTAACTACTACTTACTCTGACTTGTGCCTTGAACTGCATGGTTTGCAGCCAATGTCTATTACTCTTTTCAATTTTATACACAATTGTCTTAGCGTATCATTGCACCTTACAAGGTTTAAAAACGAGGAGTGATGTTCCTTTGATCTTGACCTGTAATCTAGTTCCGTGCTAGACTTGCCCACACAACGTTACAATTGCCTGTTTGTCTGTTCTCAGTTGTTTTGTGATATGAATGATGTCATACTATGCTTACCGTATTATAAACTTCATCTCTTTATCCTTAGCCCTCAATACAATGTGAAGAAATAGACAATACATTAGCGATGGTACATGGTCGTATGTTTGGAACCTGGTTTTATTATGTACTTTGCAGTAAAATACAACTATTATTTTACATGGGTTCACCAGAATAAGTTCTGTATATAGACCAAAGCTATTTTGTTTGGTTTTGCTGCCTCCTTAATATCTTCTATTCTGATACTACTAATGTAAAACCTCAACTTTTCAGCGAGCTATGGAAAAAATGGTGGAACCGCCACCTTTTGAAGGTGGCGAGGCAACTATAACCGCAATGTCAGCTCTTGCTGCAGTGGGTCAGTACCTGTCCACTGACAGTGCCAAAAGCACGTTCCTGCGTAATACTGGCTTGGTTGTTAAGGCAATCTCGTCCAAACTGCCTCATGATCAAGATATGCAAGCTCAAAACAATGTTGTATCTGCGCTCCAGACACAAGTCCATTCCCTAACAGAGACCCTTTGTGAAACAAGGAGAGACATTATTCGATGTTGTCAAGATATGCATGGTTTTGAAACCAGACTATCAGACATTTGCTATGTTGTTCAGGAGCCTAGGAGAACTGAAGGCGAAGGTTATGGTGCTCCATCGTACAATACATTTTGGTGGTGCATTTATCTGGTCAAATGAACCGAGCTTCTAAACTTCTGGTGGTGCATTTATCTGCTAGACTGTTAACTTTTATGCCAACCTTCCTTTTGTTTTATAGTTGTAATTTGTTTTGGTGCGATACAAAATTTGTTCTTAACGTGCAGCCACCAGCTGAAGAAAACAGCAAGCCATTTTTGTATAGTGTAGTGTGTTCCCTATATTTGCACTGGTGGCGAACTTTGATGCCCACCGGCTGTAGTTAACATGGGCCTCCTACGGGCCGTAGAAACAATGGGCCTTCTTTCTTTCAAAAAAACAATGGGCCTTCTATGTGGCGTAGAAACAATGGGCCTTATACGGTCTATAGACACAGTGGGCCTTCTATGGGCCGTATCATCAATGGGCCTTCCACGGGCCGTATGATCGATTGGCCAAACATGGGCCAATAACAGACCACATTATGGCCGTAAATGGGCTAGAGTTGAAATCGTCCGTTCATGGGCTGGCCATAACGTGCCGTCATCAATCGGCCGTATTTTGATGACGCTATGAAAATGGCCCAACGTACTAACGGGCCACAAACGGGCCGACTGTAACCACATGCTGAATTTGGCCCACAAGCAGAAAATGACATTAACGGGCCGTAAGTAAACGAATGTGGAAATGAGCCCAAGAATAAATGGGCCCCGAGAAGGCCGAAAGATAACATGGGCTGGAAATGGCCCAATGGAATAATAGGCCGTTAATGGGTATAAAGTGATACATTGTTCATTACGGGCCAGTTTCACCACATGCCGTTAATGGGTATAAAGTGATACATTGTTCATTACGAGCCAGTTTTGCCACGAGCCGTTAATGGGCTGAGAGTAATAAGGGCCTCATATGGGTCGAAAGATGTCATGGGCCATACATGGGTCGGAAGTTAAAATGGGCTGGAATTATATTGAACGTCCCAGATGACGCTACTGGGCCTAATTCGGATAGGCCGTAAATGGGCCATGGGTTAGCGGGCTGTAAATGGGCTATATGCGAACATGCCGTTAACAGGCTTGCCGTGGGCCGGCCTGCCACCTTTTGACCAAGTCAAACGGGCCGGCCTTTTCACAGGAATGGGCCTCTGTTGGGCCGTGCCACGTGTCGACATATCATATGCGCTTTGGGTCCAATGAGTGGATGCCATCTGTCCCAACGGTGAGCCGACACATGTTTCCACCAGCCAATGATGATTTTACACGTGGAAAATCCCCATTGGTCGGGGCTGTTAACGGGTTATCGGATCCAAAACTGGACCTGATAGCTTAACGGCGTTCCGTTACGGTGGATGCCACATGCCGGTCTCCCTTGACGAAAGCACTTCTGTGACGCGCGATTTATCGTCATGGAAGTGGACACTTCCGTGAGGATAATTTTGGTAATGTCATGGATCACTTCTACGACAACACATGTATGACTATCTTGATTCTGTCATAAATTTGTCATGGATGTACATGCATGACAAAAAGCGTGACCTACTGTGACAAACACGTATCATCACGGAAGTGTATTTTTTTGTAGTGAAAGCAATAGCAGTAGAACTAAACGATCAAAGTGCTAAGCTAACGGATAGGTCTTGTACATCACATCATTCTCTTAATGATGTGATCCCGTTGATCAAATGACAACACATGTCTATGGTCAGGAAACATAACCATCTTTGATTAACGAGCTAGTCAAGTAGATGCATA
Source organism: Secale cereale (assembly GCA_902687465.1). Lineage (NCBI taxonomy): Eukaryota > Viridiplantae > Streptophyta > Magnoliopsida > Poales > Poaceae > Secale > Secale cereale. The sequence goes on along the minus strand of LR738709.1, from coordinate 128,552,531 downwards.
CTAGGGACACTCTGTTTTGTCTAGGTATTCACACATGTATTAAGTTTCTGGTTAATACAATTCTAGCATGAATAAAAGACATTTATCATGATGTATAAGGAAATATAAATAACAACTTTATTATTGCCTCTAAGGCATATTTCCTTCAGTCTCCCATTTGCACTAGAGTCAATAATCTAGATTACATAGTAATGATTCTAACACCCATGGAGTCTTGGTGCTGATCATGTTTTGCTCGTGGTAGAGGCTTAGTCAACGGGTCTGCAACATTCAAATCCGTATGTATCTTGCAAATTTCTATATCTCCCTCCTTGACTCGATCGCGGATGGAATTGAAGCCTCTCTTGATGTGCTTGGTTCTCCTGTGAAACCTGGATTCCTTCGCCAAGGCTATTGCTCCAGTGTTGTCACAAAAGATTTTCATTGGACCTGATGCACTAGGTATTACACCTAGATCGGATATGAATTCCTTCATTTTCTGCTTCCGAAGCAGCTATGTACTCCGCTTCACACGTAGATCCCGCCACGACGCTCTGCTTGGAACTGCACCAACTGACAGCTCCACCGTTCAATAAAAATACATATTCGGTTTGTGAGTTAGAGTCATCTGGATCAGTGTCAAAGCTGGAATCGACATAACTGTTTACGACGAGCTCTTTGTCACCCCATAAACAAGAAACATATCCTTTGTCCTTTTCAGGTACTTCAGGATGTTCTTGACCGCTGTCCAGTGATCCACTCCTGGATTACTTTGGTACCTGCCTGCTAAACTTATAGCAAGGCACACATCAGGTATGGTACACATCATTGCATACATGATAGATCCTATGGCTGAGGCATATGGAATGATTTTCATTTTCTCTCTATCTTCTGCAGTGGTCAGGCATTGAGTCTTACTCAACTTTTTACCTTGTAACACAGGCAAGAACCCTTTCTTTGACTGATCCATTTTGAACTTCTTCAAAACTTTATCAAGGTATGTGCTTTTTGAAAGTCCAATTAAACGTCTTGATCTATCTCTATAGATCTTGATGCCTAATATATAAGTAGCTTCACCGAGGTCTTTCATTAAAAAATTCTTATTCAAGTATCCTTTTATGCCATCCAGAAATTCTATATCATTTCCAATCAACAATATGTCATCCACATATAATATCAGAAATGCTACAGAGCTCCTGCTCACTTTCTTGTAAATACATGCTTCTCCAAAAGTTTGTATAAAACCATATGCTTTGATCACCTCATCAAAGCGTATATTCCAACTCCGAGATGCTTGCACCAGTCCATAGATGGATCGCTGGAGCTTGCACACTTTGTTAGCACCTTTAGGATCGACAAAACCTTTTGGTTGCATCATATACAACTACTCTTTGAGGTATCCATTAAGGAATGCAGTTTTGATATGCATTTGCCAGATTTCATAATCATAAAACGCGGCAATTGCTATCATGATTCAGACAGACTTAAGCATTGCTATGGGTGAGAAAGTCTCATCGTAGTCAACTCCTTGAACTTGTCGGAAACCTTTCGCAACAAGTCGAGCTTTGTAGATAGTAACATTACCATCAGCGTCAGTCTTCCTCTTAATGATCCATTTATTTTCAATGGCTTGCCGATCATCAGGCAAGTCAACCAAAGTCCACACTTTGTTCTCATACATGGATCCCATGTGAGATTTCATGGCCTCAAGCCATTTTGCGGAATCTGGGCTCATCATCGTTTCCTCATAGTTCGTAGGTTCATCATGGTCTAGTAACATGACTTCCAGAACCGGGTTAACGTATCACTCTGGCGTGGAATGCACTCTGGTTGACCTACGAGGTTCAGTAGTAACTTGATCTGAAGTTTCATGATCATCATCATTAGCTTCCTCACTGATTGATGTAGGAATCACCGGAACTAGTTTCTGTGATGTACTACTTTCCAATTTGGGAGAAGGTACAATTACCTCATCAAGTTCCACTTTCCTCCCACTCACTTCTTTCGAGAGAAATTCCTTCTCTAGAAAGGATCCATTCTTAGCATCGAATATCTTGCCTTCAGATCTGTGATAGAAGGCGTACCCAACAGTTTCCTTTGGGTATCCTATGAAGACACATTTCTCCGACTTGGGTTCGAGCTTATTAGTTTGAAGCTTTTTCACATAAGCATCGCATCCCCAAACTTTAAGAAATGACAACTTTGGTTTCTTGTTAAACCACAATTCATAAGGTGTCGTATCAACGGATTTAGATGGTGCCCTATTTAACGTGAATGAAGCTGTCTCTAAAGCATAACCCCGAAATAATAGTGGTAAATCGGTAAGAGACATCATAGATCGCACCATATCTAATAAAGTACAGTTACGACGTTCGTACACACCATTACGTTGTGGTGTTTCGGGTGGCATGAGCTGTGAAACTATTCCACATTGTTTCAAATGAAGACCAAACTCGTAACTCAAATATTCGCCTCCACGATCAGATCGTAGAAACTTTATTTTCTTATTACGATGATTCTCTACACTCTGAAATTCTTTGAACTTTTCAAATGTTTCAGACTTGTGCTTTATTAAGTAGATATACCCACATCCGCTCAAATCATCAGTGAAGGTCAGAAAATAACGATACCCGCCACGAGCCTCAACACTCATCGGTCCACATACATCAGCATGTATGATTTCCAACAAATCTGTTGCTCGCTCCATTGTTCCGGAGAACGGAGTTTTAGTCATCTTGCCCATGAGGCATGGTTCGCAAGCACCAAGTGATTCATAATCAAGTGATTCCAAAAGTCCATCAGCATGGAGTTTCTTCATGCGCTTTACACCAATATGACCTAAACGGCAGTGCCACAAATAAGTTGCATTATCATCATCAACCTTGCATCTTTTGGCTTCAATATTATGAATATGTGTATCACTGCAATCGAGATCCAACAAGAATAGATCACTCTTCAAGGGTGCATGACCATAAAAGATATTACTCATATAAATAGAACAACCATGATTCTCTGATGTAAATGAATAACCGTCTCGCAACAAACAAGATCCAGATATAATGTTCATGCTTAACGCTGGCACCAAATAACAATTATTTAGGTCTAAAACAAATCCCGAAGGTAGATGTAGAGGTAGCGTGCCGACAACGATCACATCGATTTTGGAACCATTTCCCACGCACATCGTCACCTTGTCCTTAGCTAATCTTCGTTTAATTCATAGCCCCTGTTTCGAGTTACAAATATTAGCAACCGAACCAGTATCAAATACCCACGTGCTACTACGAGCATTAGTAAGGTACACATCAATAACATGTATATCAAATATACCTTTGTTCACTTTGCCATCCTTCTTATCTGCCAAATACTTGGGGCAGTTCCGCTTCGAGTGTCCAGTTCCTTTGCAGTAGAAGCACTCAATTTCAGGCTTGGCTCCAGACTTGGGTTTCTTCGTGGAATTAGCAACTGGCTTGCTATTCTTCTTGAAGTTCCCCTTCTTTCCCATGCCCTTTCTCTTGAAACTAGTGGTCTTGTTAACCATCAACACTTGATGCTCCTTTTTGTTTTCTACCTCCGTAGCTTTGAGCATAGCGAAAAGCTCGGGAATTGTCTTCTGCATCCCTTGCATATTATAGATCATCATGAAGCCTTTATAGCTTGGTGGCAGTGATTGAAGAACTCTATCAATAACACTATCTTCGTCAACTTTGCAACCAAGTTGAGTCATGTGATTGTAGTACCCAAACATTCTGAGCAAGTGTTCACTGATAGAACTGTTCCCCTCCATCTTGCAGCTATAGAACTTATTGGAGACTTCATATCTCTCAATTCGGGCATTTGCTTGAAATATTAACTTCAACTCTTGGAACATCTCATATGCTCCATGACGTTCAAAACGTCTTTGAAGTCCCGATTCTAAGCCGTAAAGCATGGCAGACTGAACTATCAAGTAGTCATCAGAACGAGCTTGCCAGACTTTCATAACGTCCGGAGTTGCTCCTGCAGCAGGCCTGTCACCCAGCGGTGCTTGCAGGACATAATTCTTCTGTGCAGCAATGAGGATAATCCTCAAGTTATGGACCCAGTCCGTGTAGTTGCTACCATCATCTTTCAACTTAGCTTTCTCTAGGAATGCATTAAAATTCAAGGGAACGGTAGCACGGGCCATTGATCTACAACAACATAGATATGCAAAAACTATCAGGACTAAGTTCATGATAAATTAAATTTCAATTAATCATATTACTAAAGAACTCCCACTTAGATAGACATCCCTCTAGTCATCTAAATGATCACGTGATCCAAATCAACTAAACCATGTCCGATCATCACGTGAGATGGAGTAGTTTTCAATGGTGAACATCTTATGTTGATCATATCTACTATATGATTCACGCTCGACCTTTCGGTCTGCAGTGTTCCGAGGCCATGTTTGTACATGGTAGGCTCGTCAAGTTTAACCCGAGTATTCTGCATGTGCAAAACTGTCTTACACCCATTGTATTTGAACGTAGAGCTTATCACACCCAATCATCACATGGTGTCTCGGCACGACGAACTTTCGCAACGGTGCATACTCAGGGAGAACACTTATACCTTGAAATTTTGTAAGGGATCATCTTATAATGATACCGCCGTACTAAGCAAAATAAGAAGCATAATAAGATAAACATCACATGGAATCAAAATATGTGACATGATATGGCCATCATTATCTTCTGCTTCTGATATCCATCTCCAAAGCATCGTCATGATCTCCATCATCACTGGCTTGACACCATGATCTTCATCGTAGCGTCGTGGTCGTCTCGCCAACTATTGCTACTACTACTATCGCTAACTCGTAGTGGTAAAGTAAAGCAATTACATGGCCTTCACAATTCATACAATAAAGAGACAACCATAAGGCTCCCGCCGGTTGCCGATAATTTACAAAACATGATCATCTCATACAATAACGTATAACTCATCACATCTTGACCATATCACATCACAACATGCCCTGCAAAAACAAGTTAGACGTCATCTACTTTGTTGTTGCAAGTTTTACGTGGCTGCTACGGGCTTAGCAAGAACCGTTCTTACCTACGCATACATAAACCACAACGATTTTTGGTCAAGTGTGTTGTTTTAATCTTCACAAGGACCGGGCGTAGCCACACTCGATTCAACTAAAGTGAGAGAGACAAACACCCGCCGGTCACCTTTAAGCAATGAGTGCTCATAGCGGTGAAACCAGTCTCGCGTAAGCGTATGCGTAATGTCGGTCCGGGCCCCTTCATCTCACAATACCGCCGAATCAAAGTATGACATGCTGGTAAGCAGTATGCCTATTATCGCCCACAACTCATTGTGTTCTACTCGTGCATATCATCTACGCATAGACCTGGCTCATGATGCCACTATTGGGGAACGTAGTATTTCAAAAAAAATTCCTACGATCACGCAAGATCTATCTAGGAGAAGCATAGCAATGAGCGGGGAGTGTGTGTCCACGTACCCTCGTAGACTGAAAGCGGAAGCGTCTAGTGACGCGGTTGATGTAGTCGAATGTCTTCACGATCCAACCGATCCAAGCACCAAACGTACGGCACCTCCGTGTTCAGCACACGTTCAGCTTGATGACGTCCCACGAACTCTTGATCCAGTTGAGCGTCGCGGGAGAGTTTTGTCAGCAAGACGGTCTGGTGACCGTGATGATGAAGTTACCGGCGCAGGGCTTCGCCTAAGCACTGCAACGATATGACCAAGGTTTGTAACTGTGGAGGGGGCACCGCACACGGCTTGCATATCAACTTGTGTGTCTATGGGGTGCCCCCTCCCCACGTATATAGAGGAGGGAGGGGAGGAGGAGGCGGCCAAGGAGGAGGGGGCGCGCCATGGGGGGGGGGGCAATCCTACTCCAAGTAGGTTTGCCCCCCTTTCCTATTCCTACTAGGAGAAGAGGGAAGGAGAGGGAGGAGAGAAGGAAAGGGGGGCGCCCCCCTAGTCCAATTCGGTTTGGGCTAGGGGAGGCACGCGCCCAACCTTGGCCTACCTCCTCTCTTCCACATCTAGGCCCATGAGGCCCATTAAGCCCCCCCGAGGGGTTCCGGTAACTCCCCGGTACTCCGGTATTTATCCGGTGACCCCCGGAACCCTTACGGTGTCCGAATATAACCTTCCAATATATCAATATTTATGTCTCGACCATTTCGAGACTCCTCGTCATGTCCGCGATCGCATCCGGGACTCAGAACTACCTTTGGTGCATAAAAACATATAAACTCATAATACCGATCGTCATCGAACGTTAAGCGTGCGGACCCTACGGGTTCGGGAACTATGTAGACATGACCGAGACTCATCTCCGGTCAATAACCAATAGCAGAACCTGGATGCTCATATTGGTTCCTACATATTCTACGAAGATATTTATCGGTCTAACCGCACAACAACATATGTTGTTCCCTTTGTCATCGGTATGTTACTTGCCCGAGATTCGATCGTCGGTACCATCATACCTAGTTCAATCTCGTCACCGGCAAGTCTCTTTACTCGTTCCGTAATACATCATCTCCTGACTAACTCATTAGTCGTTTGCTTGCAAGGCTTATTATGATGTGTATTACCGAGAGGGCCCAGAGATACCTCTCCGACACTCGGAGTGACAAATCCTATTCTCGATCTATGCTAACACCACAAACACCATCGGAGACACCTGTAGAGCATCTTTATAATCACCTACTTACATTGTGACATTTGATAGCACACAAGGTGTTCCTTCGGTATTCGGGAGTTGCATAATCTCATAGTCATAGGAACATGCATAAGTCACGAAGAAAGTAATAGCAGAAAAACTAAACGATCTTATTGCTAAGCTAACGTTTGGGTCTTGTCCATCACATCATTCTCCTAATGATGTGATCCCGTTGATCAAATGACAACTCATGTCTATGGTTAGGAAACATAACCATCTTTGATTAACGAGCTAGTCAAGTAGAGGCATACTAGGGACACTCTGTTTTGTCTATGTATTCACAGATGTATCAAGTTTACGGTTAATACAATTCTAGCATGAATAAAAGACATTTATCATGATGTATAAGGAAATATGTTATTGCCTCTAGGGCATATTTCCTTCAACATGTTCCTCTGACTATGAGATTATGTAACTCCCGAATACCGGAGGAACACCTTGTGTGCTATCAAACGTCACAACTTATCTGGGTGATTATAAAGGTGCTCTATAGGTGTCTCTGAAGGTGTTTGTGGTGTTGGCATAGATCAAGAATAGGATTTGTCACTCCAAGTGTCAGAGAGGTATCTCTAGGCCCTCTCTGTAATACACATCATAATAAGCCTTGCAAGCAAATGACTACTGAGTTAGTCACAAGACGATGTATTACGGAACGAGTAAAGAGACTTGCCGGTAACGAGATTGAACTAGGTATGATGATACGACGATCCAATCTCAAGCAAGTAACATACCAATGACAAAGGGAACAACGTATGTTGTTATGCGGTTTGATCGATAAAGATCTTCGTAGAATATTTAGGAACCAATATGAGCATCCAGGTTCCGCTATTGGTTATTGACCAGCGATGAGTCTCGGTCATGTGTACATAGTTCTCGAACCCGTAGGGTCCGCACGCTTAACGTTCGATCACGATCGGTATTATGAGTTTATGTGTTTTTATGTACTGAAGGTTGTTCGGAGTCCCGGATGAGATCACGGACATGACGAGGAGTCTCGAAATGGTCAAGACATAAATATTGATATATAGGACGACTATATTCGGACACCTGAAGTGTTCTGGAGAAGTTTCGGATAAAACCGGAGTGCCGGAGGGTTACCGGAACCTCCCGGGGGAACTAATGGGGCACATGGGCCTTAGTGGAGAGAGAGGGGCGGCTACGGCAGCCGCGCGCCCCCTCCCCCTTGGGTCCGAATTGGACTAGGAAGGGGGGTGGGGCGGCGCCCCCCTTTTCTTCTCATTCTCCCTCTCCTTCCTTCCCCCTCTCTCCCTCTTGGTGGACTCCTACTAGGAATAGGGTTCCTATTCCTAGTAGGACTCCCCCTCTTGGGGCGCGCCTATAGGGGCCGGCCAGCCTCCCCTTTCTCCTTTATATATGAGGGTAGGGGGCACCCTATAACATACAAGTTGATAATTGTTTTAGCCGTGTGCGGTGACCCCCTCCACTGTTACACACCTCGGTCATATTGTCGCAGTGCTTAGGCGAAGCCCTGCGTCGGTAACTTCATCGACACCATCACCACGCCGTCGTGCTGACGAAACTCTCCCTCGGCCTCAACTGGATCAAGAGTACGAGGGACGTCATCAAGCTGAACGTGTGTAGATCGCGGAAGTGCCATGTGTTTGGTGCTTGATCGTTTGGATTGCGAAGACGTTCAACTACATCAATCGTGTTACTAAACGCTTCTGCTTTCGGTCTACGAGGGTACGTGACACACTCTCCTGCTCGTTCCTATGCTTCTACTACATAGATCTTGCGTGTTTGTAGGAAATTTTTGAAATACTACGTTCCCCAACAGAGATATGGGACAAAGCAAAGCTGGAGGGGTAGATGGGATCCAATTATCCTTGAGAATATGTGTACTTATTCCATCCCCAATACCCCATTGGACACCCTTCTTCAGTAGGTCTCGGCCATGTAAAATGGCAGCCAAGTTGCCGAGGCTGAGCACGGAGCAACAACATTCCAAAAATCACCGAACAAACAATACCTACCTTTCAACACCTGCACACACAATGACCCAGGATCAGTCAGTAGTCGCCAACCTTGTTTCCCCAACATCGCCTGATTGAACAGTGTCAAATCCTTTAAACTGATTCCTTCAGGGCATTTAGGGGTCGAGAGCCAATCCCAAGAATGCCAATGCATTTTCTTTTTACCATCCTCACGCCCCCACCACTGATCAGACACAATATGTCAGAACTTTTCACAAGTAGCAACCGGCAAACGGAAACAACTCGAAATGAAAGTAGGAATAGCTTGAGTCTTGGACTTGAGTAAAGTTTCAGTTCCTGCTCTCAACAAAGGTCCATCCGACCAACCATGGATATTCTGCCACGCCCTATACGAAAGAAATTTGAAAGTGCTTGTGGGAGATCTTCCAACATCCATAGGCATACCCAGATATGAATCATGAAACGTCTTGTTGAAAATATCTAGTTCAACTTTCACAGGATTTTTGACACTAGCAGGACAGTGCTTACCAAAGAACATTGAGGACTTGTCCTTGTTAATTGCTTGCCCCGATCCCGAACAATATAAGCTTAAGGTAGCCTCCAAAGATGCTACAGTCTTAGAATAACTCTTAGCAAAGAAGATGCTATCATCTGCGAACAGGAGGTGTGAGACAGACAGACCATGACGGCCATTTTGAATCCCATGTAGCTCGCCACTAGCCTCCTTTTGAAATAGCAGACTTGACAAACCTTCCGTGCATAAGATAAAGAGACATGGGATGATTGGGTCCATTTGCCTAATACCACAAGATGGTACCACCGATTATGGTAATTCTCCATTGACTCTGACAGCATAATGAACATTAGTAACACATCGCATCACCATCTCGATCCAGGAATGAGCAAAACCATACTTAGTTAAACACTCATGGAGATAGCTCCACTCCATGCAATCATAAGCCTTCATCATGTCTATTTTCAAGGCAAAGAAAGGCTTCTTCACTCGTTGGTGCCGGATAGTGTGCATGCATTCATAAGCAATCAAAGTGTTGTCTATGATCAATCTTCCGGGAACAAAGGCACTCTGACACACTGACACCACTACCAGCAGAATTGACTTCAAACGATTCGCCAAAACTGTGGATGCTATCTTATAGAGCACATTGCAAAGGTTAATAGGATGAAAGTTTTTCAAATGCTTCGGCCTGACCATCTTCGGAATCAACACTATCACGGAATCACAGAAACCTTCGGGTATCGGTATCCCTTCTAGGAATCCACAAACCGCCTAACAGATATCCTCTCCCAAGAAGTCCAATTGGTTCTGATAAAAAAGAGCTGAGAAACTGTCCGGCCGAGGGGCCTTAGTAGGACCCATCTGGAACAAAGCAGACTTAATTTCATCATTTGAATAGGGTTTGCACAGATCAGCATTTATCTCACTAGTGATCTTGTTCATAATAGCTTGCACAACATCATCACCCGAAGGACATGGTCGAGATGTGAAAAGCTTCTCATAATAGGCCTGCACCAAGCTCTTGATTTCTCCTTGAGAGCTGCACACCGTGCCATCCTCACGGTTCAGGGAGTGAATACGGTTAGTTCTCTGTCCGGCCACCGCGCACGCCTGGAAGAATTCAGTGTTTTGATCACCCTCCTTGAGCCAGTCAACCCTAAAGCATTGCCTTTCCATGATTTCCTCCCGCTCAAAAAGCTCACATAGTCGACTTTCAATATGCTTATCTTCCGACGGAGAGGATGGGGAGGGCGGTGAAGCCCTAATGGTAGCTAGAGGACACTCCATCTTTCCAATATTTTTACGAATGGAACCGAAAGCTTCCTTACTCCAGGACCACAGAGAGCCAGCTACACTCTTTAGATTTGTCCACGTCGATTGCATAGACAAGCAACCATCCCTACCAGCCGACCACGCTTGCTCAAAAGTGTCCTTGTAGTCCGGAGCTCGCAACCACACGGCCTCAAATCTGAACCCTTGTTGGACCAGAGTCGTGTGTCGCTGTTGGAACCGCGGTCCAGGTAAACAAGAATAGGGGAGTGATAAGATGTGGTGACAATAATATTCTCCATAAAGCATGCTTCAAACAAACAAGAAAAGGCACTGTTAGCCATGGCACGGTCTAAATGACACTTAACGTGACTGATGTGGTCTTGCTTGTTGCACCAAGTAAATTTCGGACCCGAGATCCCCAGTCAGCCAGACCACATTCAATCATGCAATCTCGGAACGCAACAATCTCAGCATCAGACCTGTCCCTAGGACCACAATGTTCATCTTGTGTAAGTACCTCATTGAAATCACCACAACAAATCCAAGGGCCCGTCCAGTTAGGTTGCAACCGTCGTAGGAGCTCCTAAAAGTGAGACCTATCCTCTCTCCTTGGCTCCCCATACACAAACATAGCACGTCAAGGCAAACTTTCTTCAGTTGCACATGAACATCAATACATCGCTTGTTGGCTACCTTGATAGTGACTCCCGCAGTAGACGACCAGAAGAGGGCAAGACCGCCATTGAGACCCAGAAAGCAAAACACTCAGAAAAACCCAAGGACCACATGAACTTCTTAACTCTTGTATCCCTCATGTTTGTCTCTGAAAGAATGAGTGTGGGTCGATAGAGCTTCACAAGCGAGCGAAGCTCGCCAACTATCGAGTCCGACCCCAAGCCTCGACAGTTCCAGCATATGATACTCATTGCGTCAGGCGGGATCGAGGGTTTGAAGTACGTTGTTTATTGTTTGACTCCATGTCAGTGACCTACTCCACATCAAAAGAAGTAGGTTGAGGGCCCGAAGCCAAAACCAGAGCTAAAGCATTGGCATCATCGTTAGATTGCTCCGGATCAGAAGTTAGCACTGACGGTGACGACTTTGATTTCCTCTTTAGACCCAAAGTTCCTTGCTTTTCATGACCACCAAGGATGATCTCTTTATCCATGGCCTCAGCCCTTTCCCTCCCCCGACCACGAGAAGAGGAAGCACAACCGCGGCCCCGTCTGCCTCGCTTAGGAGTGGAGGAAACCCCACCCTCCGCTGCATTGGAATCCATGGGAGTTCCATGCCTAGAGCGGCCCAAGGAGGCCGAACGGGAGCCACTAGCCTTGACATCATCCCCAATAGAAGATTTTGATCTACTGACCTTCTTGTGTCCCTCATCCGGAACAACGAGTTTCTTGGAAGCCTACGACAAGTCTCCATTATCATCCCTGATGCCCGGACTAGGACACATGACCGACGAGTGGCCAAGGAGACCACAAGAGAAGCAATAAAAGGGGAGTCTCTCATACATCACCGAGAAAGTGTCAGTAGATTGGAACCTGAGTGAAGTCACTATCACATAGCGAACAATAGGCTCCTGAACAACAATCTCAACTCTTACACGCATATATCCTCCCTAGGAGCGGCCATCAGCATTGGCTTCTACCCTGAGAATATTACCAATGGGTTTTGCAAACTCCATTCCAAGCTTAGCCTTCATCAATCTTGGTGGCAAATGCATAATATGGGCCCAAATAGCCAAACGATCAAACTCGACTTGAAGGGTTTGTGTGTTCAGGTCAAAAACTTTGAGTAACATAGCATGCTTTCCCACCATCCAAGGCAAACGCTCGATCATCCGGATAGTTCGGACACCCGAGGACCCTGTCACGCCCAATATGCGATTCTATCCCGATCACGTGTTGAACTCGTGATTAGGGCACAACCGCATTTCGGGCGCTTAGCAAGATGGATATCATTACATCATACCATTACATAAATAGATGGGGATACATACAAGTCATACAATAGTCACATGAATACAACACATCATACACAAGACATCCGACTACGGATGGAACACATGAAAAGCACAACGACATCCATCTTGCTATCCCAGGCTGTCGAGTAGGAACCTATCCCAAGACTGACGAAGAAGAAGAAGAAAGAACTCCAACACAAGTAAACATCGCTCTCACGTCAAGTCATAGGAAACCTGCACCTACAACTATTGTTGTAGTATCTGTGAGCCACGAGGACTCCACAATCCCATAACCATGGGTATCAAGACTAGCAAAGCTTAATGGGTATGAAAAGGGATAAGTGGTGAGGTTGCAGCAGCGGCTAAGCATTGTATGGTGGCTAACTTACGAGTACAAGAATAAGAAGAGCATCTACGCAAACGGTCGCAAACTGGTAATGATCAATAGATGATCCTAAACCACCCACGAGTCAAACATAACCCCACCGTATTCTCTTCTCAAAGTGAAAAGAGACGGTCACGGTTAGTCACGCGGTTGGTGTATTTTGTTTTGGATCCTCTGTCAAGTTTTCTACAACCGGATATTAACAAATTCCAATATGCCACATAACCGCGGGCACGGCTTTTGAAAGATCATGACCCTGCAGGGGTGTCCCAACTTAGCCCATCACAAGCTCTCATGACCAGCAGAGGTAAAACATCTTATCTCACGGACAAACCAATCATTCTCGGAATCCCGGTGCACAAGACATTTCGACAATGGTAAAACAAGTCCAACAAGAACTCCCGACGTGCCGACACCCTGATAGTAGCCGCGCGTATCTCATCTCAGGCCACGACCAGATGAGCAGTACGTACAACAACCAAAGACCCCAGATAACTGGGTGGCACCGCAAGTGGCTCTAGTTTGGGACCAACATCATCAGCACTGCCCCTGTGTATTATGTGGTACGAACCTCGTGTAACACTAACTCCCTCTGCGTCAAATTTATTAACATGTTTATTATGTTGGGCAAATGGTAAAACCCATGTTGGGCCTTGCTGGGCGAGTTTTATTCAAAGCGAACTGTCAAGGGGGTCCCATAACCCCCAACCGTGTTAGGAACGCAAACTCAAGGAACATAACACCGGTTTGTCGGTTCTTAAGGCGGCATGAGTGGAACAAAACACCGAGAAAAGGCCAAGCCTTCCACCCATTGCCAAGTATATAGGTGCATTAATTTAATTAAGAGATATTGTGATATTCCCAACATATCCAAGTTCCAACATGGACCAATCTTCATCTTCACCTGCAACTAACAATGCTATAAGAGGGGCTGAGCAAGTAGTAACACAGCCATACAATGGTTTGCTGGGATGGTGCTGATACGTCTCCAACGTATCTATAATTTTTGATTGTTCCATGCTATTATATTATCTTTTTTGGATGTTTAATGGGCTTTATTATACACTTTTATATTATTTTTGGGACTAACCTACTAAACCAAGGCCCAATGCAAATTGCTGTTTTTTGCCTATTTTAGTGTTTCGCAGAAAAGGAATATCAAACGGAGTTCAAATGGAATGAAACCTTCGGGGGAGTTATTTTTGGAACAATATCAACACAGAAGACTTGGAGTACACGCTAGGAAGCGAACGAGGTGGCCACGAGGGCAGGGGCGCGCCCCCACCCTCGTGGCCCCCTCGTGGCTCCCCTGACGTGCCTCTTCCTCCTATATATACCTACGTACCCTGAAACCATCGGGGAGCACCACGAAACCCTAATTCCACTGCCGCAACCTTCTATTCCCGTGAGATCCCATCTTGGGGCCTGTTCGGAAGCTCCACCGGAGGGGGCATCGATCATAGAGGGCTTCTACATCAACACCATAGCCTCTCCGATGAGTTGTGAGTAGTTTACCACAGACCTTCGGGTCCATAGTTATTAGCTAGATGGCTTCTTCTCTCTCTTTGGATCTCAATACATAGTTCTCCTCGATCTTCATGGAGATCTATGATACGTCTCCAACGTATCTATAATTTTTGATTGTTCCATGCTATTATTTATGATGATTCGGAGGTTTAATGGGCTTTGTTATACACTTTTATATTATTTTTGGGACTAACCTGTTAACCCAAAGGCCCAGTCCAGATTGCTGTTTTTTTTGCCTATTTCAGGGTTTTACAGAAAAGGAATATCAAACGGAGTCTAAACGGAATGAAACCTCCGAGAGAGATATTTTTGGAGCGATATCTTCAAGGGAGACTTGAGAACCACGGAATAGGGCACACATGGCGTCCACCAGGGTGGGGGGTGCGTCCCCCTGCCTCGTGGGCCCCACGTTGGTCCCCCGATGCCCTCCTTCCTCCTATATATACCCATGTACCCCGAAAACATCAGAAGAAGAGAAAAAACCCTAATTCCACCACCGCAAGCTTATGTTCCCGTGAGATCACATCTTGGGGCCTGTTCCGGAGCTCCGCCGGAGGGGGGATCTACCATGGAGTGCTTCTACATCAACACCATCGCCTCACCATGAGTTGTGATTAGTTTACCACAGACCTTCGGGTCCATAGTTAGTATCTAGATGGCTTCTTCTCTCTCTTTAGATCTCAATCTCAAGTTCTCCTCGGTCTTCGAGGAGATCTATTCGATGTAATCTCTTTTTGTGGTGTGTTTGTCGAGATCCGATGAGTTGTGGGTTTATGATCAAGATTATCTATGAGAAATATTTGGTTCTTTACTGAACTCTTTTATGCATGATTATAATATCCTTGCAAGTCTCTTCGAATTATTGGTTTGGTTTGGCCTACTAGATCTATAGTTCTTGCAATGGGAGAAGTGCTTGGCTTTGGGTTCAATCTTGCGGTGTCCTTTCCCGGTGACAGTAGGGGCAGCAAGGCACGTATTGTATTGTTGCCATCGAGGATAAAAAGATGGGGTTTATATCATATTCCTTGAGTTTATCCCTCTACATCATGTCATCTTGCTTAAGACATTACTTTGTTCATATGAACTTAATACTCTAGATGCATGCTGGACAGCGATCGATGTGTGGAGTAATAGTAGTAGATGCAGAATCGTTTTGGTCTACTTGTCACGGACGTGATGCCTATATATAATGATCATGCCTAGATATTCTCATAAGTATTCGTTTTTCTATCAATTGCTTGACAGTAATTCGTTCACCCATCGTAGAATTCTGCTATCATGAGAGAAGCCACTAGTGAAACCTATGGCCCCCGGGTCTATTCTCAACATATCAATCTACAATCTACTTTACTTTACCGTTTTTACTTTCTATTCTTATATCCAAAAATACCAAAAATATCAAACTATCATATCTATCAGATCTCACTTTCGCAAGTGACCATAAAGGGATTGACAACCCCTTATCGCATTGGCTGCGAAGTTCTTATTTGTTTGTGCAGGTGCGAGGGACTGACGCGTGGTCTGCTACTGGATTGATACCTTGGTTCTCAAAAACTGAGGGAAATACTTATTCTACTGTGCTGCTGTCGGGGATATACCCCGCGGTATGAACCGGCTGGAAATATGACCCGGTCGGACCAGACGGTTTACAAGAGACGATTTACACTTGGTGATTCACTCGCGATCCGTCATAACCAGACGGTTTACAAGCAACCTGCCTAAATAATACCACTCACTGGTAACCCGGCTGGCGGATCACGGATGACAAAGCCCAAGGCCCAGAAGGCGGGTTCATGTATGGTGGGCCGGTTTATGAAGAAAGCATAAAGGAATATTCTCATACAAAGGAAGTAAGACTAGGACTCCACTTGTAATCCTAATCCTATTAGGACTAGTCATGTAACCCGCCCCTTCAACATATATAAGGAGGGGCAGGGCTCCCCAAAGAGGGACAAGTTGAGACAAGTTTTAGAGGAGAAGTTTAGACAAGTTTCTAGGGTTAGACAAAAAGAGCCGGTTTACCGGCAACACCACGAGGATCATAATGAGACCTAGCCTCAAACAGCACGTTGGGCTATTTTCGGATGATGTTTCCCGGGGCCCGAAGCTGTCTAAATCCGTGTCTTGCATCGCGTCTCTCGATTCCGCTCAACCCCTTCAAGCTACTACATAGATGCGCGGCCTCACCACTAAGTCCGCTAAACCGGACATCTGACGTGTTAATTCCACGACAGTTGGCACCCACCGTGGGGCCTACGCACGGTGGTGTTGAGTCCTTGAAGGGATATTTTTTAAGGTTCGAGGGGCTCATAATTTTCGAATGAAGAAGAGCCAGTTGAAAAAAAAGAGATCTACATCGTTTTTTAGTTTATCAGTCGAGAAAGAATTTTTTTGCGCCGTTTGTAAGACGACAGACGTTTACGCCTTGAAGTCGTGGCTTCATCAAATTTCAACTTCGGCGAGATCGTAACAGGCCGGTTCATCTACTCCATCATCTATCAGGCTGCAGCGAGTCATACAAAACAAAGGAGATTTTACTAGTTGAGGGCCCAAGGCAAAATACGTGCTGCTGTTATCTCGTTGTTTAAGGCATCAAATCAATCAATACGTACGTATACTGAGTACGGCCTCCGGATTCAATGAGTGGCCGCGGGTGAGCTGTTCCTGCCTGGGAGCCACTTTTTTGCTATTGACAAACACCTGGGATCCAATGAGTACGGCCTCCAGAGCATACAAGATTGATAAAAGTTTGATGGTTCGGGTGCGCCGCCCCGCGGGAGGCTCGGCGCTTTGTCCAATCCAAAGCCGATTAATTTATCGAATACGCTGAGTCCGAGACAAGGTGGCGTACGCCGCCGTCAGTCTTCGAAACCGATCAAATTTTCTGCCTGCCGTGGTCGTATCGGATTTCCGTTATCTGGTTGACACCGAGTCCAAGACAAAAGCCTACTGCAAGGGCAATTTATCTACGGCAAGTCTACTGGAGTCACAAGTCACCAAACTGGAGTCACAAGTCGTGCGATTGCCTCGCGCGTAGTGGAGACTCTGCCGAATCCGAGTCCGCCTTAGGCCTTGGGCCTAGCCTTGAGCCGTCGCCTCTACAAATCGGAATCGGGAGCACAGCAATTGACGAAAAATACCAAAGCTACGTGCTGGGATCGGATAAGTCAAACGCCATGGACTAGTACTTCAAGACGGCAAGCAATGATTGTGGCAGCACCTCTCCAACGCAGCAGCGTGCAAAGGATCAATCACGTGGTACACTAGTACTACAATATAGATTTGCTAAGGACTTGATAGAAAAAGGGAGGAGAAGGTCACGTGGAGACCTCAGAAATAGAGGGAGTACTATAGAAAACAAGGGAACCAATGCGACTCATTTACCAGTCAATCATTGTGTCAAAAATAAGAGCAGCGTTATGCTTTATCCAGTGCTAGCATCCGTGTTCGTCCGACAAAAATGCCAGGTGCTATCTGTTCTTAGTATTTTTAGCACATATTAATTTTTCCGAGAACAATTATTTTTGCACGTAATATTTTTTACGCAGGACGACTACTAAAAGCGGCAGCCGGATTATCAGTAGGATATGCCACGGATGAACGTTCAGCTGAGTTGCGCGGCTTCACGAGTACGTGTGTTGCGGTCCGGTTTACATCAATGCGCCGGCCGGCTCGTCTGCCCGCGCCCACGCGCGCTGGCCTCCTACACCACGACCGACTCCCTCGCCAATGGACAAGCGCACGCCGCCGTTTTTACGGTCCGGTCCACATTAACACGACATTGTCCGCGCCTACGATTAACTCACCCACACGCACCGGCTTACAATGCCGCTGCCGACTCATCTGCTGTCCGGACGGATCAGGTGATATCTATCCTATTTATTTTTCATACATATTAATTCATCCGAGCAAAAATTCCTCGCTCTGCTATATTCATGCGCAGGAAAATCATTCATTGCAAAGTGGTATTATACCACGGAGGTGGAGGCACGCCAAACATCATTTGACACAAGTGGTCGTCGTGATTCCACGGATTTCCGCGCCGGTTTACAGCGCCTTGACCGTTTCCCGCGACCGCGCCGGTTTACAATGCCGTGGCCGTCTCTCGCGACCACACCGGTTTACAACGCCGTGACCGTCTCTCGCGACCACACCGGTTTGCAACGCCGTGGCCGTCTCTCACGACTACTCCGGCTCACAACGAGGAAGGGAACTAGCCCGTCGGCGCCGGCCGACCCATCTGTTCTTCAAGCAAATCAGGTGTTATCCCTCCTATATATTTTATCAAGACATTTTATTTTCCTCTGAGCATCATTACACTACCCTATTGGTGTTTTCTATATACAGGGAAAATCATTGTTATACTGCGGATATAAAACACGCGCTGGCAATATTCTACAACGGCGTTTTCCTTCGTGTCACATTATTTAATGAACGGACGACCGGTTCACGCATCCGCACCGGTTTACAACACGGAGGACAAATTTACTCATCTTCGCCGGGTTACAATACCGCGGCCGATTCATGTGTTTGAGCTACCTCTGACGCTGCGGTCGTTTTACTGTCTACCCTGTGATCCGGTCTATTCAACATACCGGTTCAAATTCACTCAGGTGATATCCATCTACAGTATTATTTCTCTTGTTATATATCATTTTTCATTAAGAAAATAAGGTGCTTTGATCAGTCTATCTGGTTGTGCAGGATAACTCCCATATATGTACTCTGCCGCTGTGATCACTAAAGGGCTTCCTGTTCAAACATAGGTCGTATTCGAACCAAAGAAGACATGGCGCAAAGGCCCTCTGGACAGGAAACAGCCATCCAGTGATTGGCTAAAGTTTTACCTATGGTTCTATGGAACCATGGAGGCCCTTTGGACAGGTGACAACCATCCAGTGATTGGCTAAAGTTTTACCTATGGTTCCATGGAACCATGGAGGCCCTCTGGACAGGCGACAGCCATCCAGTGATTGGCTAATTTTTTTTCTTATGGTTCCTATGGATGGTACCCGCATCCATCGACCGGCCCTCTGGATGGTAAGCCCATTCCATTGATTGGCTGAACCTTGCTTTGAGCCTGACAGCTCGTAAAAAGCCTCGACTACATGGTTTTATTTGCAAATTTGCATTTCTGGTATTTGTGTTTTATGGTTCTTTGATACGGAGTGGGACAACTCCAGAGTTGACCACATATCTTCAAAGTCTGGACACAGAGCTCCAGCATTATTTAAACCGGTAGTTCTTGTAAACCCGGAATAATTGGGTACGCCCCAACGGAGCCAAGAGCTTCCTCAGAAACAACAATGTTCGCCGGATTAAAGATATCAGGCATACTTAATCACAGGAACCGGTTTTCAAAACCGAATTATATTCGTCAATAGCCAACATGGCTGGATTCTTATTATGGTCATCAATATTAAGACGGAGGTTTTCAAAGTCGCTTTAAGCGCAATGGATATTATTTCATCGATGTAAGTGATTTATTCTACAAAGGAATAGTACCGAGTCGCTGCAGGCTTACGACCCGGCACTTGGGGGCTACATTATTCAAGTTAAATATTACATCACATATGCAAGTCTCATGTCGCTGCAAGCATACACCATGACACTTGGGGGCTGATGCAAAGTCATTTTTACTGGCCTTATTGAAGACCCGACTCATCATCATAATGAGCCGACCCTTGGGGGCTACCAATCGCTCCCGTCAACAATTCAAGGTACACAAGTATTAATCCATTATATTGAAGGGTCCACTGTTCAGTTGGTAAAGCACAAAGCTCTTAACCTTGTGGACGTGGGTTCAAACCCCACGATGGAAGTTACATTATATAATGTTATTTTCAATGATTATATCTACAAAGTCCCTGCTCATTATTGCATAATAAACCGGCACTTGGGGGTTACATGTTGCTATTCAAAGTTTACATGATCATATTTTCAAAAGTCCCTGCTCATTATTTCATAATGACCCGACACTTGGGGGCTACACCGATTGAAGTTTTTGAGCATTATGCAAATTACAAGTTCCAGGTTGATGCAAGCATGACAACCCGGCACTTGGGGGCTATATAAGGTAATATGCATATAAAGAAGGAACATCTTCAAATTCTCAGTTTTGGGTAAGTCTGGAAGATTAATTGTATGACCCGGCGTTGGCAACAATCATAACCCGGCAATTTTGGCAATCATAAACTGGCAAGTTCTACATTTCCAAACCGGTTGGATATCAATTGAATATTTGAAGATCAATATTTTTGTCAAGTCAGAGCATTGAAGGCCGAGTCAAATGGATTATTTGTTTGCAATATTTTTTCTACAAACAAGTTAAATATGAAGCTGGTCTGTTGACCCAGATTTTCTAGAAGAAGGAAAGGACAAGAATTTAAGGATGGTCATATGCCGGTTTACAAGAAATTCTTAACCCGGAGCACAACCTGTCAGATTTGTTCTTGTGTTTATTTTGCAGCATAAGTTTACCATGGATAAATCCAAGCTAAACTTGGGGGCTAATGTCGGGGATATACCCCGCGGTATGAACCGGCTGGAAATATGACCCGGTCGGACCAGACGGTTTACAAGAGACGATTTACACTTGGTGATTCACTGGCGATCCGTCATAACCAGACGGTTTACAAGCAACCTGCCTAAATAATACCACTCACTGGTAACCCGGCTGGCGGATCACGGATGACAAGGCCCAAGGCCCAGAAGGCCGGTTCATGTATGGTGGGCCGGTTTATGAAGAAAGCATAAAGGAATATTCTCATACAAAGGAAGTAAGACTAGGACTCCACTTGTAATCCTAATCCTACTAGGACTTTTCATGTAACCCGCCCCTTCAACATATATAAGGAGGGCCAGGGCTCCCCAAAGAGGGACAAGTTGAGACAAGTTTTAGAGGAGAAGTTTAGACAAGTTTCTAGGGTTAGACACAAAGAGCCGGTTTACCAGCAACACCACGAGGATCATAATGAGACCTAGCCTCAAACAGCACGTAGGGCTATTTCCGGATGATGTTTCCCGGGGCCCGAAGCTGTCTAAATCCGTGTCTTGCATCGCGTCTCTCGATTCCGCTCAACCCCTTCAAGCTACTACATAGATGCGCGGCCTCACCACTAAGTCCGCTAAACCGGACATCTGACGTGTTAATTCCACGACAATCACCCTTTCCACTTTGAGGGAATACAACGCAAGCTCGAGAAGTAGCAAGAAGAATTTCTGGCGCCGCTGCCCGGGAGGCTTACACAAAAGTCATATACCAAGTACCTATCACAAACCCTTATCCTTCGCATTACATTTATTTGCCTCTCGTTTTCCTCTCCCCCACTTCACCCTTGCTGTTTTATTTGCTCTCCTTTTTGCCATGTGTTTTGCGTTCGCTTGCTTCTTGTTTGCTTGTGTGTTGGATTGCTTGCTTGCACTATGGCTCAGAACAATACCAAATTATGTGACTTCTCCAATACGAACAATAATGATTTTATTAGCACTCCGATTGCTCCTATTACCGATGCTGAATCTTGTGAGATCAATGCTGCTCTGTTGAATCTTATTGTGAAAGATCAATTTTCCGGCCTTCCTAGTGAAGATGCCGCTACCCATCTAAACAACTTTGTTGATTTGTGTGATATGCAAAAGATGAGGGATACAGATAATGATATTGTTAAATTGAAGTTATTTCCGTTTTCACTTAGAGATCGTGCTAAAACTTGGTTTTCCTCTTTGCCTAGAAATAGTATTGATTCATGGAATAAGTGCAAAGATGCTTTTATCTCTAAGTATTTCCCTCCTGCTAAGATCATCTCTCTTAGAAACGATAGTATGAATTTTAAGCAACTAGATCATGAGCATGTTGCACAAGCTTTTGAGAGAATGAAATTAATGATACGTAATTGCCCTACACATGGTTTGAACTTATGGATGATTATACAAAACTTTTATGCTGGCTTGAATTTTGCTTCTAGAAATCTTTTAGATTCGGCCGCAGGAGGCACTTTCATGGAAACTACCTTAGGAGAAGCTACGAAACTCCTAGATAATATTATGGTTAATTATTCTCAATGGCACACCAAAAGATCTACTAGTAAAAAAGTGCATTCTATTGAAGAGATTAGTGTTTTGAGTGGAAAGATGGATGAACTTATGAAATTATTTGCTACTAAGAGTGCTTCTTCTGATCCTAATGATATGCCTTTATCCATGTTGATTGAAAATAATAATGAATCTTTGGATGTGAATTTTGTTGGTAGGAATAATTTTGGTAATAATGGTTATAGAGGAAACTTTAATCCTAGGCCTTTTCCTAGTAATTCCTCTAATAATTATGGTAATTCCTACAATAACTCTTATGGAAAGATGCCTTCTTAATTTGAAACTAGTGTTAAGGAGTTTACGAATTCGCAAAAGAATTTCAATGCTTTGCTTGAAGAAAAATTGCTTAAGATTGATGAATTGGCTAGAAGTGTGGATATAATTACTCTTGATGTTGATTCTTTGAAACTTAGATCTATTCCACCTAAGCATGATATCAACGAGTCTCTCAAAGCCATGAGAATTTCTATTGATGAATGCAAAGAAAGAACCGCTAGGATGCGTGCTAAAAAAGAGAGTTATATAAAAGCGTGTTCTTCTAGTTATCATGAAAATAAAGATGAAG
Source organism: Secale cereale (assembly GCA_902687465.1). Taxonomy (NCBI): domain Eukaryota; kingdom Viridiplantae; phylum Streptophyta; class Magnoliopsida; order Poales; family Poaceae; genus Secale; species Secale cereale. The sequence continues at coordinate 128,529,532 of LR738709.1, read as the reverse complement.
ATCTGAAAGTTATTGATGTGTCTCCTATTAGATCCTTGTTTTCTAGTATGAATCTTGATAAAGATGAGATTGGATATGAGTCTACTTTAATTAAAAGGTGTCCCAATGATTCGGAGATTTTGGATCTTCATGCTAAAATTGTTAAAAGTGGGATTGAAGATATTAAAACTTTGCATAGTGATGAACCCACTACTTTGGATTTCAAGGGATTCAATTATGATAATTGCTCTTTGGTTGATTGTATTTCCTTGTTGCAATCCGTACTAAATTCTCCGCATGCTTATAGTCAAAATAAAGCTTTCAACAAACACATAGTTGATGTTTTGATGCAATCTTATGAAGAAAAACTTGAATTAGAAGTTTCTATCCCTATAAAGCTTTATGATGAGTGGGAACCTACTATTAAAATTAAAATTAAAGATCATGAATGCTTTGCTTTGTGTGATTTGGGTGCAAGTGTTTCCACTATCCCAAAAGCTTTGTGTATTTTGTTAGGCTTCCATGAGCTTGATGATTGTTCTTTAAATTTGCATCTTGCGGATTCTACCATTAAGAAACCTATGGGAAGGATTAATGATGTTCTTATTGTTGCCAATAGGAATTATGTGCCCGTAGATTTCATTGTTCTTGATATAGATTGCAATCCTTCATGTCCTATTATTCTTGGTAGACCTTTCCTTAGAACGATTGGTGCAATTATTGATATGAAGGAAGGAAATATTAGATTCCAATTTCCATTAAGGAAAGGCATGGAAAACTTTCCTAGAAAGAAAATGAAATTACCTTATGAATCTATTATGAGAGCCACTTATGGATTGCCTTCCAAAGATGGCAATACCTAGATCTATCCTTGTATCGTGCCTAGCTAGGGGCGTTAAACGATAGCGCTTGTTGGGAGGCAACCCAATTTTATATTTTTTGTTGTTGCTTCTGTTTAGGAATAAATATTGCATCTAGCTTCTGTTTAGATGTGGTTTTGTGTTTTAATTAGTGTTTGTGCCAAGTAGAACATTTGGGAAGACTTGTGTGAAGTTTATATGATCTTGCTGTAAAAAACAGAATCGTTAGCGCTCACTAGAATAGTCACCAAATTTTACTGGAGTGTTCTATTTAGTTGATTCTTTTTGAAGATGATTAATAGACAAATTCCCCACGTTTACCAATTTATTTCATTTTTTTTGGAGTTACAGAAGTATGCGAAAGTTACAGATTACTGCACACTGTTCTGTTTTCGACAGATTCTGTTTTTCGTGTGTTGTTTGCTTATTTTGATGAATCTATGAGTAGTATTGGAGGATATGAATCATAGAGAAGTTGGAATACAGTAGGTTTAACACCAATATAAACAAAGAATGAGTTCATTACAGTACCTTTGAGTGGTGGTTTTTTTCTTATACTAACGGAGCTCACGAGATTTTTGGTTAAGTTTTGTGTTGTGAAGTTTTCGAGTTTTGAGTATTGCTTTGATGGACTACGGAACAAAGAGTGGCAAGAGCCTAAGCTTGGGGATGACCAATGCACCCCAAGGTAAAATTCAAGGACAACCAAAAGCCTAAGCTTGGGGATGCCCCCTGAAGGCATCCCCTCTTTCGTCTTTATCTATCGGTAAATATACTCGGGACTATATTTTTATTCACCACATGATATGTGTTTTACTTGGAGCGTCATGTATGATTTGAGCCTTTTCTTGTTAGTTTTCCATAATTATCCTTGCTGGACACACCTTTTTGAGAGAGATAAATATGTCCTAGGAATTGTTAGAACACTCTATGTGCTTCACTTATATCTTTTGAGCTAAATAGTTTGCTCTAGTGCTTGACTTATACCTTTTTGAGCACGGTGGTAATTTTATTTTGTAGAAATTGTTGATATCTCATGCTTCACTTATATCCTTTTGAGAGTCTATTAGAACATCATGGTAATGTGCTTTGGCTATAAAACTAGCCTTAACATGATAGGCATCTAAGACGAATGTAGTAAAAACTTTCATACAAAGTGCATTGAATATGATGAGAAGTTTGATACTTGATAATTGTTTTGAGATATGAGGATAGTGATATTAGAGTCATGCTAGTGGAGTTATTATGAAATTGAGGAATATTTGTGTTAAAGTTTGCGATTCCCGTAGCATGCACGTATGGTGAACCGCTATGTGACGAAGTTAGAGCATGAGGTATTTGCAGAGTGTCATCCTTTGTGTGGAGGTCGGGGGTGCGCGATGGTTAACTCCTACCAACCTCCCCTAGGAGCATGTGTTGATTGGTTTGTTTTGATGACTCATACATTTTTGCAATAAGTATATGAGTTCTTTATGACTAATGTTGAGTCCATGGATTATACGCACTCTCACCCTTCCACCATTGCTAGCCTCTCTTGTACCGCACAACTTTCGCCGGTACCATACACCCACCATATACCTTCCTCAAAACAGCCACCATGTCTACCTATCATGGCATTTCCATAGCCATTCTGAGATATATTGCCATGCAACTTTCCACCGTTCCATTCATATGACACGCTTCATATTGTCATATTGCCATGCATGATCATGAAGTTGACATCGTATTTCTGGCAAAGCCACCATGCATAATTTTTCATACATGTCACTCTTGATTCATTGCACATCCCGGTACACCGCCGGAGGCATTCATATAGAGTCATACTTTGTTCTAGTATTGAGTTGTAATATCGAGTTGTAAATCAATGTAAGTGTGATGATCATCATTATAGAGCATTGTCCCATGTGAGGAAAGGCTAAAAAAAGAGAAGGCCCCTCCAAAAAAAGAAAAGAAGAGAAAAGGGACAATGGTACTATCTTTTTCCACACTTGTGCTTCAAAGTAGCACCATGTTTTTCATAATAGAGAGTCTCATGTTTAGTCACTTTCATATACTAGTGGGAATTTTTCATTATAGAACTTGGCTTGTATATTGCAACGATGGGATTCCTCAAATGCCCTAGGTCTTCGTGAGCAAGCAAGTTGGATGCACACCCACTTAGTCTCTTTTGTTGAGCTTTCATACATTTTTAGCTCTAGTGCATCCGCTGCATGGCAATCCCTACTCACTCGCATTAATATCTATTGATGGGCATCTCCATAACCCGTTGATACGCCTAGTCGATGTGAGACTATCTTCCTCCTTTTTGTCTTCTCCACAACCACCACTCTATTCCACCCATAGTGCTATATCCATGGCTCACGGTCATGTATTGTGTGAAAGTTGAAAGGTTTGAAAGAATTGAGTATGAAAACAAGTGCTTGGCTGAAACCAGGGTTGTGCATGATATGAATATTTTGTGTGATGAGAGGGAGCATAGCCAGACTATATGATTTTGTAGGGATAACTTTCTTTAGCCATGGTATTTTGAGAAGACATGATTTCTTTGTTAGTATGCTTGAAGTATTATTATTTCTTATGTCAATATAGACTTTTGTCTTGAATCTTTCAGATCTGAACATTCATGCCACAATAAAAAGAATTACATTGAAAATTATGTTGGTTAGCATTCCACATCAAAAATTCTGTTTTTATCATTTACCTACTCGAGGACGAGCATGAATTAAGCTTGGGGATGCTTGATACGTCTCCAACGTATCTATAATTTTTATTGTTCCATGCTATTATTTATGATGTTTTGGATGTTTAATGGGCTTTGTTATACACTTTTATATTATTTTTGGGACTAACCTATTAACCCAAAGGCCCAGTCCAGATTGATGTTTTTTTCCTATTTCAGGGTTTTACAGAAAAGGAATATCAAACGGAGTCCAAACGGAATGAAACCTTTGGGAGATATATTTTTGGAGCGATATCTTCACGGGAGACTTGAGAACCACGGAATAGGGCACACGTGGCGTCCACGAGGGTAGGAGGCGCCCCCTACAGCACATGCCCCCTACCTCGTGGGACCCACGTTGGTCCCCCGATGCCCTTCTTCCTCCTATATATACCCATGTACCCCGAAAACATTAGAAGAAGAGAAAAAACCATAATTCCACCGCCGCAACCTTCTGTTCCCGTGAGATCCCATCTTGGGGCCTGTTCCGGAGCTCCGCCGGAGGGGGGATCTACCACGGAGTGCTTCTACATCAACACCATCACCTCACTATGAGTTGTGAGTAGTTTACCACAAACCTTCGGGTCCATAGTTAGTATCTAGATGGATTATTCCCTCTCTTTGGATCTCAATGCCAAGTTCTCCTCGGTGTTCGAGGAGATCTATTCGATGTAATCTCTTTTTGCGGTGTGTTTGTCGAGATCCGATGAATTGTGGGTTTATGATCAAGATTATCTATGAGAAATATTTGGTTCTTTTCTGAATTCTTTTATGCATGATTATAATATCCTTGCAAGTCTCTTCGAATTATTGGTTTGGTTTGGCCTACTAGATCTATAGTTCTTGCAATGGGAGAAGTGCTTGGCTTTGGGTTCAATCTTGCGGTGTCCTTTCCCAGTGACAGTAGGGGCAGCAAGGCACGTATTGTATTGTTGCCATCGAGGATAAAAAGATGGGGTTTATATCATATTGCTTGAGTTTATCCCTCTACATCATGTCATCTTGCTTAAGGCGTTACTCTGTTCTTATGAACTTAATACTCTAGATGCATGCTGGATAGCGGTCGATGTGTGGAGTAATAGTAGTAGATGCAGAATCGTTTCGGTGTACTTGTCACAGACGTGATTCCTATATATAATGATCATGCCTAGATATTCTCATAAGTATTCACTTTTCTATCAATTGCTCGACAGTAATTCGTTCACCCACCGTAGAATTCTGCTATCATGAGAGAAGCCACTAGTGAAACCTATGGCCCCCGGGTCTATTCTCAACATATCAATCTACAATCTACTTTACTTTACCGTTTTTACTTTCTGTTCTTATATCCAAAAATCAAAAATATATCAAACTATCATATCTATCAGATCTCACTTTCTTAAGTGACCGTAAAGGGGTTGACAACCCCTTATCGCGTTGGCTGCGAAGTTCTTATTTGTTTGTGCAGGTGCGAGTGACTCGCGTGGTCTCCTACTGGATTGATACCTTTGTTCTCAAAAACCGAGGGAAATACTTACGGTATTGTGCTGCATCACCCTTTCCTCTTCTTGGGAATACAACGCAATCTCGAGAAGTAGCAATCTAGTCGATGTAATTCCTTTTGCGGTGTGTTTGTCGAGATCCGATGAATTGTGGGTTTTTGATCAAGATTATCTATGAACAATATTGAATTCTTTTCTTAAATCTTTTATGCATGATTTAAATATCTTTGCAAGTCTCCTTGAATTATCGGTTTGGTTTGGCCTACTAGATCGGTAGTTCTTGCAATGGAAGAAGTGCTTAGCTTTGTGTTCAATCTTGCGGTGTCCTTTCCCAGTGACAGCAGGGGCAGCAAGGCACGTATTGTATTGTTGCCATCGAGGATAAAAAGATGGGGTTTATATCATATTGCTTGAGTTTATCCCTCTACATCATGTCATCTTGCTTAAGGCGTTACTCTTTTCTTAAGAACTTAATACTCTAGATGCATGCTGGATAGCGGTCGATGTGTGGAGTAATAGTACTAGATGCAGAATCGTTTCGGTCTACTTGTCACGGACGTGATGCCTATATATAATGATCATGCCTAGATATTCGCATAACTATGCGCTCTTCTATCAATTGCTCGATAGTAATTCGTTCACCCACCGTAGAAATCTGCTATCATGAGAGATGCCACTAGTGAAACCTATGGCCCCCGGGTCTATCTTCATCATATTAATCTTCCATCAACTATTTATCTTTACTTTACTTTTAGTTTACATATCAAAAATACCAAAAATATTATCTTATCATCTCTACCAGATCTCACTTTTGCAAGTGGCCGTGAGGGGATTGCCAACCCCTTTATCGCGTTGGTTGCAAGGTTCTTATTTGTTTGTTTAGGTACGAGGGACTCGCGCGTGGTCTCCTACTAGATTGATACCTTGGTTCTCAAAAACTGAGGGAAATACTTACGCTACTGTGCTGCATCACCCATTCCTCTTTGAGGGAAAACAACGCAAGCTCGATAAGTAGCAAGAAGAATTTCTAGCACCGTTGCTGGGGACATCTACACAAAATTCATATACCAAGTACCCATCACAAACACTTATCCCTAGCATTACATTATTTGCCTTTTGCCTCTCGTTTTTCTCGCACCCACTTCACCTTTGCCGTTTTATTCGCCCTTTTTCCGTTCGCTTGCTTCTTGTCTGCTTGTGTGTTGGATTGCTTGTTCGCCACAATGGCTTCACCTATTAGTGTTGAAACTCACCTTAAGAGGTTGGAAGAGATTGAAAACAATGTTAGAAGTTTTATGACGTTGCAATTTGAGCATAATATTTTTTAGAAACGAGCTGAAAGAACAGAAAAGTTTTATGGAGTACATGAATATTGAGCTTGATGATATGTCTAAAGAATTTTATGGTGTGAAATCTCAGTTTGCTCATCTTGTGAACTTAATAGCCCAAATCTTGGATAAGCAAGCCACCTTAGTTAATAAGATGGCTGCTAAACTGGAAGATCATGATAATAAAGATGAAGATCTGAAAGTGATTGACGTGTCTCCTATTAAATCCTTGTTTTCTAGTATGAATCTTGATAAAGATGGGACATGAGATGAGTCTACTTTAGTTAAAGGGCGTCCTAATGATTCAGAGTTTTTAGATCTTGATGCTAAAACTGTTAAAAGTGGGATTGAAGAGGTCAAAACTTTACATAGAAATGAACCCACTTTCTTGGATTTTAAGGAATTTAATTATGATAATTGCTCTTTAATAGATTGTATTTCCTTGTTGCAATCCATGCTAAATTCTCCGCATGCTTATAGTCAAAATAAAGATTTTACCAAACACATAATTGATGCTTTAATGCAATCTTAGGAAGGAAAACTTGAATTAGAAGTTTCTATCCCTAGAAAACTTTATGATGAGTGGGAACCTACTATTAAAATTAAGATTAAACATCATGAATGCTATGCTTTGTGTGATTTGGGTGCAAGTGTTTCCATAATTCCAAAAACTTTGTGTGATATGCTAGGTTTCCATGAACTTGATGATTGCTCTTTAAATTTGCATCTTGCGGATTCTACCATTAAGAAACCTGTGGGAAGGATTAACGATGTTCTTATTGTTGCAAATAGGAATTATGTGCCCATAGATTTCTTCGTACTTGATATAGATTGCAATCCCGCACGTCCTATTATTCTTGGTAGGCCTTTCCTTAGAACGATTGGTGCAATTATTGATATGAAGGAAATATTTGATTCCAGTTTCCATTAAGGAAAGGCATGTAACACTTTCCGAGAAAGAAAATCGAATTACCTTATGAATCTATTATGAGAGCCACTTATGGATTGCCTACCAAAGACGGCAATACCTAGATCTATTCTTGTATCATGCCTAGCTAGAGGCGTTAAACGATAGCGCTTGTTGGGAGGCAACCCAATTTTATTTTCTTTGATTTTGCTTCTGTTTAGTAATAAATAATTCATATAGCTTCTGGTTAGATGTGGTTTTGTGTTTTAATTAGTGTTTGTGCCAAGTAGAACCTTTGGGAAGACTTGGGTGAAGTTTATCCGATCATGCTGTAGAAAACATAAACTTTAGCGCTCACGAGGTTAGCTACCATTTTTTTACTGGTGAGTGATTTTAAGTTGATTCTTTTTGCAGATGATTAATAAACAAATTCCTCACGTCCACCAACTTATTTCAAAATTTTTAGAGTTACAGATGTATTCGAAATTACAGATTGCTACAGACTGTTCTATTTTTGATAGATTCTGTTTTTCGTGTGTTGTTTGCTTATTTTGATGAATCTATGAGTAGTATCGGGGGGGGGGTATGAATCATAGAGAAGTTGGAATATAGTAGGTTTAACACCAATATAAACAAATAATGAGTTCATTATAGTACCTTAAAGTGGTGGTTTGTTTTCTTATACTAACGTAGCTCATGAGATTTTTGCTAAGTTTTGTGTTGTGAAGTTTTCAAGTTTTGGGTAAGAATTTGATGGACTATGGAACAAAGAGTGGCAAGAGCCTAAGCTTGGGGATGCCCAAGTGTAACATCTCAAATTTTTAATTTGAAATGTTATACATAGATCATATTGCATAGCATGTTTTATTGCATTTGTGTGTTGAGATCCTCAAAATTCTAAGCAACTCAAGGACCCACAGAGAGAGTTGGGCATTTTACCGTTTTCGTATTTGAATTTTCTCAAATACCGATACGGGGATCACTTTGGTTTTAATTATTTTTCTCTCCAAAAAATATTTCTTAATAAAATATATGAGCGGAGATAATATGACTTCTCCACATAAAATAAATATTAAAGGAAAAATATTAAAATCACTTTTGGTATTTTATTTGGATTTATTTGTGATTTTATTTACATAGGAAAAATGCGTGTTTTTCACATTTGCATTTAGGTCCGGGAAAAATGTTCACTTTGTCGTAAATATTATTAGAGGACGGTGAAAATTTATTTCAGAATTTTTCGAGTCTGTTTAGTATTTTTTTCGCTCATTTTGCCGCGTCAGGACTATTTAGAAAAAAAGGTCAACCGACCTAGTTAGGCCGTGTCCGACTAGGACTCCGCCCGGCCGGCCCCTTTAAAGGCCGAGGCCCGAGCCGCCAGCCCGCCCCAGCCGCGCCCCGCCCCGCGGACCCTAGCCGCCGCCCATCTCGAAAAGCGTGCCGTCGCCGCCGCTTTTCGCTGCCGCTGCCGCCGCCGCGCCGCGCCGCCTCCGCCTCGCCTCGCTATCGCCGGTCGCCGCTGCCGTCGCGGGAGTTCGCCGCCGCCGCCGTCCCGTTCCAGGAGGTAGCCTCCGTTTATTTTTTATAAAAACCGATCGGTTTTATTTTCGTAAACCCTAGATCCGTTTTTATTAGATCAGTTCGGTTTTCCATCGGTTTAGTTAAATACCGGACGTTCGTCCATTCGTTCGTTTTAACGAATGTTTTCGTCTTTTAGTTACAGACAGCGAACGTTCGTTCGTTAGCCTGTTCGTCCATTTTTCTTTTTCAGGGATTTTCCGTGATTATTTTCGATCACGATTTCTGCCCTGATCTTCTTTTTAGTTTTTCTTTGCGCTCGTAAGTCGGAATCAGGCAATTCAAGCGCCTAGATCTTCGTCTCGAAGCCCTCTTCCTGTTTAACCAACTTGAACAAGGTTTTGATACTGTAAAATTTGACATTACATCAATCTAGTAAACATATCTTGTTTCTTTCGTAGTTTGAGTTTCGTTGCTCCGTTTGATTTGATTCTTTTTCAAACCAGAGTTCTTAAGTTGAACTTTCTGGTTAGATCTTTTATTTGGAGTTTTATCTGCGCATCTTTGCTTGGTTGCTTATGTATGATATTGTTTACTTGCGATAGAATTCCTAGAGTGCGAAGCGTGCTACTATGAGTCCCTAGGTTTTGCGAATCATCAACAAGGCAAGTAACACTTTGATCATACCCTTTATTACCCAATTTTTATGCATTAGATCAAACCCTCACACATTGCATGAGTAGGATCTCTTAACTTGGGGTCTGGGAAGTAGATTGAGGTAGAGCCTATTACTTACATTATTTTCAAACCCTTGGGAGTTACTTCTACGTTATGCTTAGGTTGCTATGCTATGCTCGTAGACGTGGATTGGGTTTGAGAGTATCCATGACACATGTGAGATGTTAATTAATGGTTCAACTTAAGGTGACTACTTTAATACACATCTGGGTGGATTGGTTGCAGGGCACCTGGAGAATCCAGTGTTGTCCTAGGAAATCCCAGAGTAACCGTGTGATTATCCTATGGAATGCCACCCAGGCTCAAAGGGATCATAAGACTATTCATGCTAGAAACTTCCATGTGCAACCACAATGCCATTATTGGCTCTGGCATAGTATGCGTAGATTGTGTGAGCTCTTTCGTGGTGGACTAGCAGATGTAGGGGAAAGTAGGTGTACCGGTCCACCTCGGGTAAAGAGTAAATGCTTCTGAAAGACTGTGTCTCGATCATCCGTTTCTCAAACACCATGAAGTGCGAGAAATTCTACGGAGGAGATCGAGTCTTGTGGGGAAAAGTGTGCAAACCTCTACAGGGTGTACAAACTAATCATGATTAGCCGTGTCCCCGGTTATGGACATCTTGAGTATCTGGTACTTGAATTATTGGTTGATCTCATCACGCTAAATCTAATTTGCTAGGTTAATGATGACTACTTTAATTGGGATTGAGTTGGAGGTACCTTTTCAATGATATTTGAACTACCATGATAGTTAAAATAAAAGTCATTCCTTTGTTGTAGGAAAAAATTGGCTTTATGCAAAAACTTTAACCTTAGAGCCTCCACCAGCCAAATATGCATATAGTGTTAGCCTTTATTCTATTACTTGCTCTACAGTGTTATCTTGCCAACATATTCCATGTGCTGACCCGTTTCGGGCTGCAACATGTTACGTTGCAAACTTTTCGGAAGAAGAGTAAGGTGCGCTAGGTCGTTTGTCATGCACTCAGCTATGCCGTTGGAGTTGATGGACTCACTTATCTTCCAAGCCTTCCGCTGTTATTTTGTTAGATGGCCTTATGCCATATACTTTTGTAATATCTCTTTTGAGACATTCGATGTAAGAAGTGTGTGATTGCCACTCTGTTATAAATCCTTCAAGTACTGTGTGTGTCAGCATTACCGATCCAGGGATGACACTGAATGCAGAGACTTCGGTCCATTCGGATCATGGTCGCTACAAGATGGAGAGCACACGCTGACTGTAGGACACAACCCACTAAGAAAAACCCTAGGTCACTCTTCTCTACTCATTTCTGACTCCTCTCCATTTTCTACTCTTTAGGATGGTGGACCCAAGGAACAAGTTCACTCAACCGGATGAAGACACACCTTTTGGACGACACCTGAAGGAAGTCACTATGTACCTAAACATCGGAATACCAAGCTTCACCGGGACCTACACCGCCACTCTACCAGAAGAGGGGCGATGGATTATTCAAGTTCAAAATTCCCGGGAGGACATCCGCACCATCCACTGAGCCCATAGAGTTTTCTTTTGATGCACCAACCTGGAGCCTATGCAAGAGTATGGCAACCCACATTACCATGGGACGTATTGGAGAAGTCTACAAGCAGGAGCTGAAGGACACTATCTACCAGATATGTGGACGCCGAGATGAGCAATGTGACATGATTAGTACCCGAAAGGACATGTCCATTGCAGCGTTCATCCAGGAGTTAAACCATCACATTTGTTGACAGGAGCACGAGATGTGCACAGGCATGCTAGATTTGAAGAAGGCGTTAACCAGGAACTTGAAGCTAGAAGAGGAACTCAAGTCTACACGCGACGAATACGAGGAGGAGATGACAATACTTGTGGAGAAAAATGATGACTTGACAAGGAAGCTGGGAGTATTAATGGGAGATCCAGTGCCAGGAGGAGAAGAAGAAGAAGAACCCCATGAGATTCATTCTGAGGACTATATCATCATCGACGACACGAACTCAGACCCCGATGATAGTGATGATGACTATGAATATGAAGCTGGAGCAGATATCATGGAATCTTCCGCCGATCAAAATTTCTAGATGACCACCCTATGACTAGTAGTTTTTCTCCATAAAGTAGAAATTTAGAGCACTTTTGTAATGTTAGTTAGAATCTTTGTATGCCCTTGTTTGAAATTGATTGGTGTGATATGTTTGTGTTTGTCTCATGTGCATATGGGTAGTGAATTTTCCCCTAGACCTCATTTCTATTCTAATCTCTTCCCCCCTAAACCCATCAGATGCCTCCGAGACGTGAGCCCGGATTTCAGTTTCCCCCTGAGCTCACTCAGTTGATCCAACAACAGAACACTTTGATGCAACTTCTTGTCCAGAACAATCAGAACAATCAGAACCACAACAACAAACCTCCACCACCACCACACGTGGACAACCTGACCCATTTCCTAAGGTTGCAACCACCGGTGTTTTCTAGTAGCGTTGAGTAAATAGTTGCTGATGACTGGCTGCGCAAGATTGGAAGGGAATTGACCACCGCAAATTGCACGGATGCCGAGAAGGTGCGTTTTGACGCACATCACTTGGCTGGACCAGCATCAGCATGGTGGGAGAATTACACAACCACTTTCCCCGTAGCCAATGTCACTTGGGATCAGTTTCAGCAAGCTTTCCGCACCGCCCATGTCTCAACTGGAGCCATGAGCATGAAGAAGCGTGAGTTTCGCAACTTGCGCCAAGGGGATCTTACTTTGGCTCAGTATGTAGATGAGTTTAGTACTCTATCTAATTATGCCCCTGATGATGTGGCCACAGATGCCGCGAAGCAGGAGAAGTGTATGGAAGGGCTGAATGATGAGATGAGCATACAGTTGATGGTGGCAACCTTCAACAACTACCAGGAGTTGGTAGATAAGGCTCTTATGATTGAAGGGAAGCAACAGCAGATAGAAAGCCGCAAGAGGAAGTATGGACAAGGCAAGAATAATTCTGGAGCCCAGCAGAAGCCCCGTTTCACCCCGAACTCGGGAGGATACACCCATAACCATGGAACCCACACCCATAATGGAGGGAGTTCTCATAACCACAATGGCTCCAAGAATGGGAATGGGAATGGAGCAAGCAATAATCAGAACCGCTCTACTCCATCCACACCCGCGAAGAGGGATTTAAGACACATTACATGTCTTAAGTGTGGAAAGAATGGACACTACGCCATGGAGTGCCCTGAAGCGAAGAATGGGAACGGCAATGGAAGCGCTGGGAAGAAGCCCAACCCTTTCAATAAGGGACAAGTGAACCACGTGACCGTGGAGGAGGTTGAAGAGCAGCCTGATGCAGTTGTCGGTAAGTTTATGGTTAAGTCTTTTACCGCAGTAGTTCTTTTTGATACTGGTGCATCACATTCATACATTTCAAGGGGATTCGTGAATAGATATAAGTTGCCCATCCATGTCCTTAAGATCCCCATGTTAGTAAGTCCCCGAGGAGCAGAGTATATGGCAAGTCAAGGGTGTTTTCAGATGCCATTGACAATTGGACGCCATGTTTTCCCCTCAAACCTGATAGTTTTGGAGTCACAAGGATTGGATGTGATACTAGGTATGGATTGACTATCGATGTATGGAGGGAACATCAATTGTGCTAGTAGTTCGATTTTACTTACCACCCTGAAGGGAAAAAGGATCAAGTATGTATCTAGGCATTCGCCTAGGAGGACACAAGTAAATTCTATCTCGGGAGTTGTTCAAGAGGAAGTGCCTGTAGTAAAGGATTATCCGGACGTATTTCCAGAGGAGCTACCAGGCATGCCGCTAGATAGGGATATTGAGTTTTTGATAGAGCTATTGCCAGGCACCATACCAATATCGAAGAGACCATACCGGATGCCAGCGAATGATCTGGAGGAGATCAAGAAGCAGATTAAGGAGTTATTGGAGAAAGGATTTATTCAACGAAGTTCATCACCTTGGGGAGCCCTAGTGTTGTTGGTCGAGAAGAAGGATGGATCTTTAAGAATGGTTGTTGATTATCGGGCACTGAACGAAGTGACGATTAAGAATAAGTACCCGCTGTCGATGATCAATGATTTGTTCGACCAACTTCAAGGAGCTAAAGTATTCTCCAAGATCGATTTACGATCAGGATACCACCAGTTGAAGATCCGAGAGAAGGATATACCTAAGACAGCCTTCACCACAAGGTATGGGTTATATGAGTATACGGTTATGTCATTTGGATTGACTAACGCCCCTGCCTATTTCATGAGTATGATGAATAAGGTATTCATGGAGTTTTTGGATAAGTTTGTCGTGGTATTCATTGATGATATTTTGGTATATTCGAAGAACGAAGAGGAACACGAAGAGCATTTGCGTTTGGTTCTTGAGAAGCTCAGAGAAATTCAGTTATATGCCAAGTTCAGCAAATGTGAGTTTTGGTTGAAGGAAGTGGGATTCCTAGGACACGTTATATCAGGAGAAGGTATAACAGTGGACCCTATCAAGGTGCAGACAGTCACTGAGTGGTTGGCACCCACCTCAGTTGGAGAAATCCACAGTTTTCTTGGACTCGCGGGATATTACCGGAGATTCATAGGGAATTTCTCCAAGATTGCAAAGCCTATGACGGCATTGCCAACGAAGGACACCAAGTTCCATTGGACTGAAGAGTGTGAAGAAAGTTTCCAGGAAATGAAGAAACGTTTGACGACAACCCCAGTGCTGATCTTGCCAGATATACGCAAGGATTTCCAAGTGTATTGCAACGCTTCACGCTTAGGACTTGGAAGAGTACTCATGCAGGACGGAAGAGTTGTTTCTTATGCATCTCGTCAACTTCGACCGCACGAGTTGAATTATGCTACGCATGATTTGGAGCTAGCAGCTGTGGTCCATGCGCTCAAAACCTGGAGACATTTCCTTATTGGGAATCGCTGTGATGTGTACACGGATCACAAGAGTTTGAAGTACATTTTCACCCAGAAGGAGCTGAACCTCAGACAGAGGAGATGGTTGGAGCTCATAAAGGATTATGATATGAAGCTGCACTATCATCCAGGCAAGGCCAATGTCGTGGCAGACGCGTTGAGCCGGAGGAGCTATGCCAATACCCTAGTAAATGGAGGATTGCCGAAGGAGTTAGCAGAAGATCTCATGGAGCTTCGTTTGGAGATAGTTCCTAGAGGTTTCGTTGCAACATTGGAGGTTCAGTCAACATTGATGGGATAGATACGAGAAGCCCAGAGAGATGACAAAGAAATTGTAGAAATAAAGGAGAAAATGAGTGAAGGAAAAGCCAAGGGTTTTCGTGAGGACGGACATGACACCTTGTGGTTTGAGGATCGAGTCTATGTGCCCAACAACGCCGAGATCAGGAAGTTGATACTACAGGAAGCACATGACTCACCATACTCGATACACCCGGGAAACACTAAAATGTAATTGGATTTGAAGGAGCATTTCTGGTGGACGGGAATGAAGGACATTGCCGAGTATGTAGCCGTATGTGATGTATGCCAGCGAGTGAAGGCAGAACATCAGAAGCCAGCAGGATTACTGCAGCCTATGCCGAGACCCGAATGGAAGTGGGATAAGCTAGGCATGGATTTTATCACTGGATTACCCAGGACCCGATCGGGATATGACTCAATCTGGGTAGTAGTGGATCGCTTGACCAAAGTAGCCCACTTTATCCCCATGAAAACCACATATACCAGTGCGAAGTTGGCCAAGATATACATGACCAGGATCGTATGTTTGCACGGAGTCCCGAGGACCATCGTATCAGATAGAGGAACACAGTTCACCTCAAAGTTTTGGCATCAGCTACACCAGACTTTGGGAACCAGGCTAGAATGCAGTACAGCTTTTCACCCGCAGACTGATGGACAGACCGAGAGAGTCAATCAGATTCTGGAGGACATGTTGAGAGCTTGTGCGGTAGATTATGGATCTAGTTGGGATGACAACTTGCCCTATGCGGAGTTCTTGTACAGCAACAGTTACCAGGCCAGTTTGAAGATGGCACCTTTCGAAGCATTGTATGGGAGGAGATGCCGAACGCCGTTGATGTGGGATGAAGTCGGAGACCGTTAGTTGTTTGGACCAGATTTGATCAAAGAGTCAGAAGAGAAGGTTAAGATGATTCGAGATTGATTGAAGGTAGCTTAGTCTAGGCAGAAGAGTTATGCAGACTCGAAGCGCAAGGAAGTAGTCTATGAAATCGGAGACAGAGCATACCTGAGAGTGTCGCCTCTGCGGGGAGTTAAACGTTTTGGAGTTAAGGGAAAGTTAGCCCCGCGATTTCTAGGGCCATACCGTGTTTTGGAACGCATGGGAGAGGTTGCCTACAAGTTAGAGTTACCCAAAGGATGGTCAGGAGTTCATGACGTGTTTCACGTTTCTCAGCTTAAGAAGTGCCATGCTGAGATGGCTGATATTCCTTAAAGTGACACAGTGCCCTTGGAAGCAATTCAATTGGATAGTGATCTAACTTACGAGGAGAAATCGGTCAAGATCCTCGAGCATGCAAGCTGAGTCATCCGCATCAAGGTTATCAAGTTTTGGAAAGTTTGGTGGAGTCACTATACCAAAGATGAAGCCACCTAGGAACGAGAGGATGATCTACGCAAGGAGCACCCACACCTATTCTCTAGCCAAACCGAATCTCGAGGGCGAGATTCATCCTAAGCGGGGGTAGGTTTGTAACATCCCAAAATTTTAATTTGGAATGTTATACATAGATCATATTGCATAGCATGTTTTATTGCATTTGTGTGTTGCGACCCTCGAAATTCTAAGCAACTCAAGGACCCACGGAGAGAGTTGGGGATTTAACCGTTTTCGTATTTGAGTTTTCTCAAATACCGGTACGGGGATCACTTTGGTTTTAATTATTTTACTCTCTGAAAAATATTTCTTGATAAAATATATGAGCGGAGATAATATGACTTCTCCAAAATAAAAGAAATATTGGAGGAAAAATATTAAAATTACTTTTGGTATTTTATTTGAATTTATTTGCGATTTTATTTGCATAGGAAAAATGCGTGTTTCTCAAATTTGCATTTAGTTCCGGGAAAAATGTTAACTTTGTCCTAAATATTATTAGAGGATGGCGAAAATTTATTTCGGAATTTTTCGAGTCCGTTTAGTATTTTTTTTCGCCCGTTTTGCCTCGTAAGGATTATTTAGAAAAGAAAAAAAGGTCAATCGACCTAGTCGGGCCGTGTCCGACTAGGACTCCGCCCGGGCGGCCCCTTTAAAGGCCAGGGCCCAAGCCGCCAGCCCGCCCCAGCCGTGCCCCGCCCCACCAACCCTAGCCGGCGCCGCCCGACTCGGAAAGCGCGCCGCCGCCGCCGCCGTGCCGCGTCGCCGCCCCGCTCCGCTGCCGCGCCGCCGCCGCCTTGCCTCGCTGCCGCCCGTTGCCGCCGCCGTCACCGGAGTTTGCCGCCGCCGCCGGAGTACGCCGCCGCCGCTGTCCCGTTCCACGAGGTAGCTTTTTTAAAAACCGATGTTTTTATTTTCGTAAACCCTAGATCTGTTTTTTATTAGATCGGTTCGGTTTTCCGTCGGTTTAGTTAAATAGAGGACGTTCGTCCGTTCATTCATTTTAACGAACGCTTTTCGTCTTTTAGTTACAGACAGCGAACGTTCGTTTGTTAGCCTGTTCGTCCGTTTTTCCTTTTCAGGGCTTTTCCGTGATTATTTTCGATCGCGATTTCTGCCCTGATCTTCTTTTTAGTTTTCTTTTCGCTCATAAGTCGGAATCAGGCGATTCAAGCACCTAGATATTCGTCTCGAAGCCCTCTTTCCGTTTAACCAACTTGAACAAGGTTTTGATACTGTAAAATTTGACTTCAGATCAATCTAGTAAACGGATATTGTTTCTTTCATAGTTTGAGTTTTGTTGCTCCATTTGATTTGATTCTTTTTGCAAACCGGAGTTCTTAAGTTGAACTTTCTGGTTAGATCTTTTATTTGGAGTTTTATCTGTGCGTATTTGCTTGGTTGCTTATGTATGCTATTGTTTGCTTGCGATAGAATTCCCGGAGTGCGAAGGGTGCTACTACGGGTCCCTAGGTTTTGCGAATCATCAGCAAGGCAAGTAACACTTTGATCATACCCTTTATTACCCAGTTTTTATGCATTAGATCAAACCCTCACACATTGATTGAGTAGGATCTCTTAACTTGGGATCCAGGAAGTAGATTAAGGTAGAGCCTATTACCTACATTATTTTCAAACCCTTGGGAGTTACTTCTACGTTATGCTTAGGTTGCTATGCTATGCTCATAGACGTGGATTGGGTTTGAGAGTATCCATGACAGATGTGAGATGTTAATTAATGGTTCAACTGGAGGTGGCTAATTTAATACACATCTGGGTGGATTGGTTGCAGGGCACCTGGAGAATCCAGTGTTGTCCTAGGAAATCCCGGAGTAACCGTGTGATTATCCTATGGAATGCCACCCAGGCTCAAAGGGATCATAAGATTATTCATGCTAGAACTTCCGTGTGCAGCCACAATGCCATTATGGGCTCTGGCATAGTATGAGTAGGTTGTGTGAGCTCTTTCGTGGTGGACTAGCAGTTGTAGGGGAAAGTAGGTGTACCGGTCCACCTGGGGTAAAGAGTAAATGCTTCTGAAAGACTGTGTCTTGGTCATCCGTTTCTCAAACGCCATGCAGTGCGAGAAATTCTACGGAGGAGATCGAGTCTTGTGGGGAAAAGTGCGCAAACCTCTGCAGAGTGTACAAACTAATCATGATTAGCCATGTCCCCGGTTATGGACATCTTGAGTATCTGGTACTTGAATTATTGGTTGATCTCATCACTCTAAATCTAATTTGCTTGGTTAATGATGACTACTTTAATTGGGATTGAGTTGGAGGTACCTTCTCAATGATGTTTCAACTACCATGATAGTTAAAATAAAAGTTATTCCTTTGTTGTAGGGAAAAATTGGCTTTATGCAAAAACTTTAACCTTAGAGCCTCCAGCAGCCAAATATGCATATAGTGTTAGCCTTTATTCTGTTACTTGCTCTACCGTGTTATCTTGCCAGCATATTCCATGTGCTGACCCGTTTCAGGCTGCAACATGTTACGTTGCAGACTTTTCAGAATAAGAGTAAGGTGCGCTAGGTCGTTTGTCATGCACTCAACTATGCCGTTGTAGTTGATGGACTTAGTTATCTTCCAAGCCTTTCGCTGTTATTTTGTTAGATGGCCTTATGCCATATACTTTTGTAATAAGTTCTCTTTTGAGATATTCGATGTAATAAGTGTGTGATTTCCACTCTGTTATAAATCCTTCAAGTACTGTGTGTGTCAGCATTACGGATCCAGAGATGACACTGAACACAGAGACTTCATTCCATTCGGATCGTGGTCGCTACACCAAGGCACCCCAAAGTAAAATTCAAGGACAACCAAAAGCCTAAGCTTGGGGATGCCTCGGGAAGGCATCCCCTCTTTCGTCTTCGTCTATCGGTAACTTTACTTGAGACTATATTTTTATTCACCACATGATATGTGTTTTGCTTGGAGCGTCATGTATGATTTGAGTCTTTGCTTTTTAGTTTACCACAATCATCCTTGCTGGACACACCTTTTGAGAGAGGTACACATGAATTGGAATTTATTAGAATACTCTTTGTGCTTCACTTATATCTTTTGAGCTAGATAGTTTTGCTCTAGTGCTTCACTTATATCTTTTAGAGCAAGGCGATGGTTTTATTTTGTAGAAATTATTGATCTCCCATCCTTCACTTATATTATTTTGAGAGTCTTTTAGAACAGCATGGTAATGTGCTATGGTTATAAATTTAGTCCCAATATGATAGGCACCCAAGATGGGTATAATAAAAACTTTCATAAAAGTGCATTGAATACTATGAGAAGTTTGATACTTGATGATTGTTTTGAGATATGAGGATGATGATATTAGAGTCATGCTAGTATAGTAGTTGTGAATTTAAGAAATACTTGTGTTGAGGTTTGCAAGTCCCGTAGCATGCACGTATGGTAACCGTTGTGTGACAAATTTGAAGCATGAGGTATTTCATTGAGTGTCAGCCTTTGTGTGGAGGTCGGGATCGCGCGATGGTTAACTCCTACCAACCCTTCCCCTAGGAGCATGCGTGTAGTACTTTGTTTTGATGACTTGTAGATTTTTGCAGTAAGTATGTGAGTTCTTTATGACTAATGTTGAGTCCATGGATTATACGCACTCTCAACCTTCCACCATTGCTAGCCTCTCTTGTACCGCACAACTTTCGCCGATACCATACACCCACCATATACCTTCCTCAAAACAACCACCATACCTACCTATCATGGAATTTCTATAGCCATTCCGAGATATATTGCCATGCAACTTTCCACCGTTCTGTTCATATGACACGCTTCATCATTGTCATATTGCCATGCATGATCATGTAGTTGACATCGTATTTGTGGCTAGGCCACCATGCATAATTTTTCATACATGTCACTCTTGATTCATTGCACATCCCGGTACACCACCGGAGGCATTCATATAAAGTCATACTTTGTTCTAGTATCGAGTTGTAATCTTTGAGTTGTAAATCAATAAAAGGGTGATGATCATCATTATTAGAGCATTGTCCCAAAGGAAAAAATAGAAAAAAGAAGAAAGGCAAAGAAAAAAAAAAGAAAGGCCCCAAAAAAAGAAAAAAAGAAAGAAAAGAAAAAGGGACAATGCTACTATCTTTTTCCACACTTGTGCTTCAAAGTAGCACCACGATCTTCATGATAGAGAGTCTCTTGTTTAGTCACTTTCATATACTAGTGGGAATTTTCATTATAGAACTTGGCTTGTATATTCCAACGACGGGCTTCCTCAAATGCCCTAGGTCTTCGTGAGCAAGCAAGTTGGATGCACACCCACTTAGTTTCTTTTGTTGAGCTTTCATACATTCATAGCTCTAGTTGATATCTATTGATGGGCATCTCCATAGCCCATTGATGCTCCTAGTTGATGTGAGACCATCTCCCTCTTTTGTCTTCTCCACAGCCACCACTCTATTCCACCTATAGTGCTATATCCATGGCTCACGCTCATGTATTGCGTGAAAGTTTAATAAGTTTGAAAAAATTTAAGTATAAAACAATTGCTTGGCTGAAACCGGGGTTGTGCATGATTTGAGTATTTTGTGTGATGAAGATGGAACATAGCCAAACTCTATGATTTTGTAGGGATGAACTTTCTTTGGCCATGTTATTTTGAGAAGACATGATTGCTTTGTTAGTATGCTTGAAGTATTATTATTCTTATGTCAATATTAAACTTTTGTCTTGAATCTTTCGGGTCTGAACATTCATGCCACAATAAAGGAAATTACATTGAGAATTATGTTGGGTAGCATTCCACATAATTTTTTTGTTTTTATCATTTACCTACTCGAGGACAAGGAGAAATTAAGCTTGGGGATGCTTGATACGTCTCCAACGTATCTATAATTTTTTATTGTTCCATGCTATTATATTATCTGTTTTGGATGTTTAATGGGCTTTATTATACACTTCTATATTATTTTTGGGACTAACCTACTAACCCAAGGCCCAGTGCAAATTGTTGTTTTTTTGCCTATTTCAGTGTTTCGCAGAAAAGGAATATCAAACGGAGTCCAAACAGAATGAAACCTTCGGGAGAGTTATTTTTGGAACAATATCAACACAGAAGACTTGGAGTACACGCCAAGAAGCGAATGAGGTGGTCACGAGGGTAGGGGCACGCCCAGGGGGGTAGGCGCGCCCCCACCCTCGTGGGCCCCTCGTGGCTCCCCTGACGTGCCTCTTCCTCCTATATATACCTACGTACCCTGAAACCATCGGGGAGCACCACGAAACCCTAATTCCACCGCCGCAACCATCTGTTCCCGTGAGATCCCATCTTGGGGCCTATTCCGGAGCTCCACCGGAGGGGGCATTGATCACGGAGGGCTTCTACATCAACACCATAGCCTCTCCGATGAGTTGTGAGTAGTTTACCACAGACCTTCGGGTCCATAGTTATTAGCTAGATGGCTTCTTCTCTCTATTTTGATCTCAATACAAAGTTCTCCTCGATCTTCGTGGAGATTTATTCGATGTAATTCCTTTTGCGGTGTGTTTGTCGAGATCCGATGAATTGTGGGTTTATGATCAAGATTATCTATGAACAATATTGGATTCTTTTCTGAAATCTCTTATGCATGATTTAAATATCTTTGCAAGTCTCTTCGAATTATCGGTTTGGTTTGGCCTACTAGATCGGTAGTTCTTGCAATGGGAGAAGTGCTTAGCTTTGGGTTCAATCTTGTGGTGTCCTTTCCCTGTGACAGCAGGGGCAGCAAGGCACGTATTGTATTGTTGCCATCGAGGATAAAAAGATGGGGTTTATATCATATTGCTTGAGTTTATCCCTCTACATCATGTCATCTTACTTAAGGCGTTACTCTGTTCTTATGAACTTAATACTCTAGATGCATGCTGGATAGCGGTCGATGTGTGGAGTAACAGTAGTAGATGCAGAATCATTTCGGTCTACGTGTCACGGACGTGATGCCTATATACAATGATCATGCCTAGATATTCTCATAACTATGCGCTCTTCTATCAATTGCTCGACAGTAATTCTTTTACCCACCGTAGAAATCTGCTATCATGAGAGAAGCCACTAGTGAAACCTATGCCCCCCCGAGTGTATCTTCATCATATTAATCTTCCATAAACTATTTATCTTTACTTTACTTTTAGTTTACATATCAAAAATACCAAAAATATTATCTTATCATCTCTATCAGATCTCACTTTTGCAAGTGGCTGTGAAGGGACTGACAACCCCTTTATTGCGTTGGTTTCAAGGTTCTTATTTGTTTGTGTAGGTACGAGGAACTCGCGCGTGGTCTCCTACTGGATTGATACCTTGGTTCTCAAAAACTAAGGAAAATACTTACTCTACTATGTTGCATCACCCTTTCCTCTTCGAGGGAAAACAACGCAAGCTCGAGAAGTAGCAGGTGTCAAAGGTTAGAGGGTGTTTCATGGCATAATGGGAGGGTTGATAAACAAGTGGTGGATAGCACGACATATAGCAATAGCATCGAGATAACTAGCATAGCAATGATAGTAGTGACATCCAAGTTGACGGTCATCTTGCCTGAGATCCCGCTTGGAATAAGAACGAGTCCATGAAGAAGAAGAAGCCACGAAGACGAACGAATCCTCACGATCGCAATGAACCAGGAACTAACGAGAAGAAGCAAACAACATGGTAAACAGACAACACATAAACAAGACATGATGCTCAACCAAGTATGATGCATGACAAGGCTACATGATGCAACTCATGGAAAGAGATGATGCATACAAGAACATCACACAAAGCAAGTTTAAATGAGGCCGGAAACAACATATAACAATTCCGGTAAGTCCTCATATGCAAATTTCTAAATTGGTCCAGATCTTAACAAACCTTAAGTTAAAGTTGTTAAACATTAAGTTAACATGCACCATGATTATCTACACGAAATTCTAGTCAAGTTACATATAAGGTTCTTTTAATTCAGAGCTACGGCCTAGAAGATATGAGCAAAACAAGTTAAGCATGTCATTGATGAAAAGAACATTCAAACATCAAGCACAACACTCAAAACATGGATACAACATGACATGATGCATCTACATGCAAAACCAAAGCAATTTACATATAGAGCATGCTCAAAACGGAGCAACGGTTCGACACATACACATGAAACAAGTTTAAAGGACAAGCTGTCCAAAACAGCAACTAGGCATCTTACAAGCATCAAAACGACATGCTACAAGTACAAGATAGGCAAAAGCATGGCATGAACTCAAAGTACAGATAACATGCTTCCAATATCAACAAGGATCAGGTCCATAGGCATCAAGAGCAATCCCACATGATCGAGGCAACAAGCAAACTTTATTTCACAGATTATGACTTAATGAAAAACAGAGCATATACATGAGGAGAGTTAATATGTTGACATGTTGGAGGCAAGAAATAATTAAGCTATAGTGCAAGATCATGGCAAGCAAAAGCATGGCATGCTAGAATACAACATGGAGCTCAAGGAACACAAGATGTAATATACATGGGAGCAACAGGTTCATGGCATGCAACAAAACAATATGCAAACATGATATAGCAGATTCTCAGACTTAGTGAAAATCTGGGAATGCATCAACAACATTATGATGCTGACTTTGGAGGCACATAACAACAAGCATGTCAACTCTAATAAGCATGCAAAGGTCATGAACATGTAGTAGGCATGACATACTCCAAACAACTCCATTGGCACAACTCCATAAGATGCATAAATTAATTGCAATGAGCTTTGCCAAATGGAACATGTTGTTGACAGGCTGACAATAATAATTTCAAGCAATTTGAGATCATGATAAGAACAAGCTACAGTAGTCAAAAATTGCAAACAAGGGCATGGATGGATATAGCATAACATGGATCTCAAGACATGGTCAGTGTACATTCCAAAAAATGCATGGATATGACTGTAGCATCAAGCAAACATGGCATCACAATATAACAGTTTCAGACTTAGCAGTTTTCAACAAGTCTCAGAAAACAGCAAACAGTGAGTAGGTCACTTTGCAAGCTTGTTGCACTCACCAAAAGGCATATCATGAAAAACTAATTACACCATTGTAAAGATGACATGATTTTTCTCCTAAAACATGTTGACATGATGCTCAAACAAAAATCACACAAAAACATATGAAAAAGACAAATTAGCAAGTTATCACAATTTTCAGCAGTTAACAACACTTAGCACTTTCGCAACAGAGATAATCATGGCATAATGCACTCTAACATGTATGCAAATGCAACCATCATGTAGAGCATCACTAGATGAGCATTTGGACATATCATACACGACAAACGGACCAACATGCACAAACTTATGCTCCTCCAAACATGCACGCATAATAAGACATTTTAGAGACTTGGCCAAAATTCGCAGCAAGAGCACATTGGGCTTTGGATAGCTACTAGACGCTCGGGCGGGAACTGGGCATTGCTCACGTCGTGGGCCAAAGCTCAGCTCGGCAGAGGAGGTACGCCGACAGGGGAGAGGCGGCGCGGGCCGGATGGGACGTGGCCGGCCCACCAGGTGGAGCTGGGTCCCGAGGCGCGGCGGGCCATGCGTGGTCAATGGTGCAAGGAGGCGGCAGGTTCAGGATCTTCCCGATCCGTGGCCGCGGAGCTACGGGGCTCGTCAGGGGACGGCCGGCGGCGGGGGCGGGCGGATCTGGCCGCGCCAGGCCGGATCTGGCCGATGGCGAGATCGGGACGGTGAGGCAGAGGATGACAGGGCGTGGCGGCGGTGCTGGCGGAGCGGGTGGCGAGGCAAGGCGCTGACGCGCTCCGGCGGCTGGCGGTGGATCTGACGGGCGGTGGGGTCCAGGTGGCGCTGAGGCGCACTGGCGGCGACGCACGACAGCGGCGGGGCGAGGCTGCATGGCGGCGGGGCTGGAGGTCGAGCTGGAGGGCGGGGATGCCCTGCGGGAGCGGCGGAGCCGGGCCCTAGCGGGCCTGCACGGGAGGGGGGGAGGAGAGAGGAGGCGGAGACCTCAGGTGGCGGCGGCGGGTTTGCCCGACGCGGCAAACGAGGATGGGATTTTTAGGGTTTCCAAAGAAGAGGGGGGTATATTTAAATAGGAAAAAGAGGGTTAGGGAAGGGCTTTTAGCTCCGTTTTGAGCCGTTCGATCTCGATCGGAGGGTTCGGAGCGGAGAGGGTAGATAGGTAGGCTATGTAGATGGGGTTGGGCCGAGAGGAGAGGAGAGAAGTGCAGCCCGGCACAACGTTTCGGAGACCGAACGTCCGACGTTTAACCGGTGATAATGTCGCTATAGTTATCCGTTGGGCTATCAAAGGAACTCCGAATATGACGACAATTGACAGGCGGTCTACCTACTATATAACAATACCGCATGCCAAGTTTCATCCCATTCCAAGAACATTTTCCAGCCACTTATAAAATAATATTTTGGAGATGTCGCGGGCGCGTGCGAGTGTGTCTGGGCTCAGGACGGACAATGGAGAGAATGGGGGATCCGGCAACTACGAACGGATGCAAGTTTCAAAAACTATGCAGATGAAATGCACATGATGACATGGCAAAGTGCAACACACAAGAAGATGACATGGCAACGTCAGCGAATAACTGGAAGACACCTGGCGCATCAGTCTCGGGGTGTTATAGACCCACTAGTCCAGGACTCTCTCAGTAGCCCCTGAACCAGTCTTTGATGACGATGTGTTCGGCACGTATATTATCTTCGACATTGCAAGGCGGGTTCCTTCTTCTGAACATTTCAAGTTAGCTTCCTGCATAAAGGAACTATGTCCGGCTCTGCATGATTAATACAACCTTTAGCCACGAAGGCAAGACGTCAAAATTGGAACAATGTCTTTACTAACAACTTTTTTCGGCGAAACGTCACACTTGACGCTTTAACATTTCGAACCATTTTCACGCCTCCCGTTTCGCGTTTCGAGGCATAGCCTCCATTGGCACATCTTGTCAAAACAGAGATCGTGCCCACCCATTACGGGATTCTCATCAATATGGTTTGGGTAGCCCAACCATACCTACACACGATCTCGTTGGGAACATGCGAGTTTTACGGCTTGAGTGGGGGACGTTTGGTATTTTTACCGTCTATAAAAGGATAAAGACCCCTCCTTTTTCCTCACGCCTTCCTCTAGCCTCTGTCTCCCAATCTTCTAGCTCCAGCGCTCGTAGCTCCGATCTCCTCCACCACCGCCTCCTTCTCCAGCAATGGCTGGATCTGGCGCCAAGGGCAAGTGGGAGGCCTCCACCGTCACCGAAAATGACATCAATGATCTCCGGAGCGCGGGCTACCTGTCCGCAGACATAGCGCATAGGATCCCTGACAAAGATCAGGTTATTCCTACTCTAGGGCCCAATGAGAGGGTCGTGTTCATCCCCCATTTCCTTCGGGGCTAGGATTTTCCCTCCACCCCTTCGTCCGGGGCCTTTTGTTCTTCTACGGGCTAGATTTCCATGATCTAGCCCCAAATTCCTTCCTACACATATCAGCTTTCATAGTCGTGTTCGAGGCTTTCCTCCGCATCCCCACACACTTTGGCTTATGGCTCAAGGTCTACAATCTGAAGCCGAAGGTGGTCGACAGACAGCACGTGGACTGCGGTGGAGCCATGGTAAGCTAGCTCCCCAATGCCACCTAGCCCAAAGGGGCTTTCGTGGAAACAATCAAGGTATGGCAGTAGGAGTGGTTCTACATCACTGAACCCCGCGAAGCCACCTGGGCAGCCACGCCCGACTCCAGATCCGGACCCATAGTGAGACTCACCTCATGGACCACCAAGGGTCTTGATTGGGGGTCCAATTCGGAGGTGAAGATGCTCCAGAATCGCATCTCCGATATGTTGGTTGAGAACACTAATCTCACCGACGTGATTCAAGTGATGCTCTTTCGCCACATTCTTCCCTGCAAGTTCCGAGCCTCCCGCATGTGGGAGTTCAATCCGGAGGAGCCAGAGACCCTGAAGCGCTTCTTCGGCACCACACACGAAGATATATGGAAGCAACTCTTCAATGCTCAAAAAAGTGACCGGAGAAGAATGAGGACATCAGATTCAACAGTGAGAACTCAACCACGACGTTAAGCATGATTTTGCCGAAGACCTTATTTGGTCAATATTTCAGGTATAACATAAATTATAGTCCCTGTGTTCCATATAGGCCTGGACGACAAAGGCGGAGCGGATCAACTGTCCGGCTCCGCTGCCCGAGGGCCCGGCCACACCCCAGCTGGCGGAGATGCTGGTCTCGGCACCCTATCAGGCGCCGGAGAAGAAGACCAAGGAGAAGAAGGGCAAGGAAGCCAAAGGCGGGCCCCTCTCTAAGCGTCCTTCAGAAACAATGTCCGGAGAGACCGAAGCCCACTCCTCCCATGAAGAGGAGGAGGAGGAAGAGGTGGAAAGCGACTCCCCCCTTAAGGGGAGGAAGAAGAAGAAGAGGGTAGCCCCCGAAGACAGGGAGGAGGGGGCGCCCAGGAGAAGGAAGCTGAACCTCTCGGACAGTTCAGATTTAGGATCCGAAGTTGTGCCCCAAAGATAACCCAAGGTGAAGCCCCTGGCCGAATCGTAAGTATTCAGAAACTTACTATCGTCTTTGGTCTACTTGCTTTTATCATGTAAATCATTTTGTTATTTTGTCTTTTCAGCCCAACCCGTGCGCTCCCCGATACTCCATTATCGGAGGGAACTCTCTGCCAGCCGAAATGGTAGAGAGTGGGACGCCGCCTGATAACCCACAAGTATAGGGGATCGCAACAGCTTTCGAGGGTAGAGTACTTAACCCAAATTTATAGATTCAACACAAGGGGAGACAAAGAATATTTGAAGGTATTAGCAGCTAGTTGTCAATTCAATCACACTTGGAGATTAATTATCTGCACCAAAGTGATCAGTAGCAAAGTAGTTTGGTAGTTTTGATAGTAATGACAGCAGCAATAGTAACAGTAACAATGATAGCAGTAATTTTGTAGCAAGTGTAACAGTAGCAGCAGTAGTAGTAACTTAGCAAGATCAATATGGGACACATTCGTAGGCATTGGATCGGTGATTCGTTGGATGATATTCATCATGTGACAGTTATAACCTAGGGCGATACGGCACTAGCTCCAGTTCATCAATATAATGTAGGCATGTATTCTGTAAATAGTCATACGTGCTTTATTAAAAGAACTTGCGTGCCATCTTTTGTCCTACCCTCCCGTGGCAGCGGGGTCCATATTGGAAACTAAGGGATATTAAGGCCTCCTTTTAATAGAGAACCGGAACAAAGCATTAACACATAGTGAATACATGAACACCTCAAACTGCGGTCATCACCGAGAGTGGGCCCGGTTGTTGTCACTCCGGGGTTGTCGGATCATAACCGTAGTAGGTGACTATAACTTGCAAGATCAGATCTAGAACATGGATATAATGATGATGACATAAACGGCTCAGATCTGAAATCATGGCACCCAGGCCCAAAGTGACAAGCATTAAGCATATCAAAGTCATATCAATATCAATCTAAGAACATGGTGGATACTAGGGATCGGGCCCTAACAAAACTAACTCGATTACATGATGAATCTCATCCAACTCCTCACCGACCAGCGAGCCTACGAAGGAATTACTCACTCCCGGTGGGGAGCATCATGGAATTAGCGATGGAGAAGGGTTGGTGATGACGAAGAACGAAGATCCCCTTCTCCGGAGCCCCAAATGGTCTCCAGATCTGGCCTCCCGAGGAAGAACAGGATGTGACGTCGGCTCCGTCTCGTGGATTGCGATAATTCTTTCTCCTTGATTTTTTCCTCCAAAAAGAGGAATTTACAGGGTCAGGGTTGTCGTCTGCGGGGCCACCAGGTGGGTACAACCCACCTGGGCGCGCTAGGAGAGGGGGGCGCGCCCTCGTGGGTTGTGCCCACCCAGGGGCCCCTCTCTGGTGGGTCTTAGCTCCAGTAATTTTCTTATTCCATAAAAAATCCTCGCAAAGTTTCGTTTCATTTCGAGAACTTTTATTTCTGCACAAAAACAAGACCATGGTAGTTCCGCTGAAAACAACGTCAGTCCGGGGTTAGTTTCATTCAAATCATGCAAATTAGAGTCCAAAACAAGAGGAAAAGTGTGAGAAAAAGTAGATACATTGGAGACATATCAATTCCCCCAAGCTTAAACCTTTGCTTGTACTCAAGCAATTGAGTTGATAAACTGAAAGTGAGAAAGAAAAACTTTTACAAACTCTTTTGCTCTTGTTTGCATAAATATGCTTAAACAACACCCAAGTTTTCAGCCAATATTAAAACTAACCATGTAAACAATAACATTTAAAGATTATATTAACTCATATCAATGACATAATCAGCTAGCGAGCGATAATAAGAGATCTTAAACGGCAACACGTTGTCAAAACAACCATGATATAATATGAAAATAGTGGTATCTCGCTAGCCCTTTCTGAGATCGCAAAACATAAATGCAGAGCACCTCCAAAGTTCAAGCAGCGACTAACATTGTAATTCATGGTAGAAAAGATCCAGTCATGATAGCACCCAACATTCACTACACACAATGCATAAGCATGACAACAGTGCTCTCAGATCCAGCGCTTATTAGAGAAGGTGATGACACAACATAAAAGTAAATAGAAAGTCCCTTCGCTGAGGGAAGCACTAATTTGCAGAGGTGCCAGAGTTTTTTTTGAACAGAGGTAAATGATATTTTGAGAGGTGCACCCTTCTCATTCACTTCATGACTATCAGCTATCGACATCTCCCATGCTAAACGAGCTAGTGGCGGTTCCCAAGCAGAAAAGTAAATGTTTGAACTCCATTGGGAGTTTTTATTGTTTATTTGTAAGATTTTTCTTTTTTGCAGTTTGGGACTAGGAATCCCTATTACCGCCCTTTTCTCGTGCAATGGTGAGTGAATAAAACACTCAACCTGAGAATAACCCGCTTAGCATGGAAATTACCGACCAACTCCCGTCGTTCCATGAACAATCCAGGCACACAAAAGGATATTAATTTGAAGTCTTTAGAGGTGGCACATGCAAATTAACTTAGGACAACAGGGTAATACCGCATTTAGGTAGCTATTGTGGACTCATCTGGAATAACTTGAGTTTTTGAATTTGATGCACAAGCAGTAATCCCGCTTAGTACAGGTGAAAGCTAGCAAATAGGTTGAGAAGCGGCCAACTAGAGAGCAACAATGGTCATGAACATGCATCATGCATAATAAACATTGGACACCCGCATGAGTAGGTTATGGACACCATGAACATAAATATCATAGAGGCCATGTTGGTTTTGATTCAACTACATGCATAAACATGTGCCAACTCAAGCCACTTGAACATTCAGAGGAGTATACCATATCATCATACTACATCACAATCATTTTAACACTATGTTGATATCCAAGATAAATCATTATTAACTCCTAGCTACTTATACATGGCATGAGAAACTATAATCTCTAATTTTCATGGCAAACATGTTTAATCATAATGGGCTGAATCATGGGTACTTGGTTAAACATATTTACAAAAACAAAACAAGTCGAGTTCATACCAGTTTTTCCTTGCCATGGCCAGTTCATCGTATATCGTCATTATTGCCTTTCACTTGCATGACCGAATGATATGAAAATAATAATACTGCAAGAGTGCCATGGACTAAGCTGGGATCTGCAAAACATTTTATTCAACAGGACAAGACAAGGTAAAATGTGCTCTTCATTGGTTCAACAATTATTCATATGACAGCCACTCAACATTTTCATCGTGGTCTTCTCCTCGGTACAACTAAAATAAAACGAAAAGAAATTCAGAGAAGCACACTGAAATATTTTGGAGTTTTTGGTTTTCTTCAACACACAAATATAAGGAAAAAGGAAAAACTAGAAAAACTATTTACACGGGAAAGCTCCCAACAAGCAAAAGAAGAACAAGGAAATCTTTTTGGATTTTCTTTTTAGTGCTAATACTATGCATGCATAGAAATTAAGTTACTACAACTAATTTTTTTGGTTTTTCTAAATTTTTTAAAACACACAAGAAGAAAGCAAGAAAATAAATCTAAGCATGGAAGATACAACAAAAAAGCGCGAGCACCGACAAATAGAATGATATGTAAACATAAATGTAGTGTTGGTGAGGAACACGTACTCCCCCAAGCTTAGGCTTTTGGCCTAGCTTGGTAGTCGATCAGTAGCCTGGAGGATAGTAGGGATCCTGAAGAGCAGGATCCACTCATCCCGCTACTGAGGCTCCTCTGCAGCTTCTGCAACAACGTGGGCATTCCAGTAGGCGATTATGTCTGTAGGCATAATCCGGTATCCGCCCCTGGTAGCTGAATCGAACAAAGCAGGCACTGGTAATGGAATAACATCATGAGTGTTAACGCTATAGACCGGGTTGTAAGGAATGGAAATAACAGGACGATCATGTGCAAGAAAGTGATGGTGATCCATGGCTGCACGATCTAGGTAAACCTTAGTCAGAGGATAATCATGAGGGCGTCTCACAACCCCGAAATGGCAAAAATCCCACCATGTATTTTACCCTGGGATTTATTAAGATGCAGGCGACGAGCCACGATAGCTCCCAAGCTATGTGTGGTGTCGCCCTCCAGTGCACGATGCAAAACAACAAGGTCTGGTGAACTAAGTGCACCACCTTCTCCCTAGCAAGCAAGCATTTGGTAATAAAAAGTGCAAAATAATGAACACCAGGAAAATGTAAGCCAGCGGCAGTGATGGCTGACACTCCTCTCTCATCACCCACTGTTAAAGTGCGATAAAAAGCGTCAAACTCGGCCGGCCTAGGCTCAGCCAAGTTCCCATCAGACGGGATCATGCA
Organism: Secale cereale; assembly: GCA_902687465.1. Taxonomy (NCBI): domain Eukaryota; kingdom Viridiplantae; phylum Streptophyta; class Magnoliopsida; order Poales; family Poaceae; genus Secale; species Secale cereale. The sequence continues at coordinate 128,497,540 of LR738709.1, read as the reverse complement.
TATGTCACAAAACTCAGTAAGTTTTATTTGATGGTTTTCTGCATATAAATCAAAGCTCACTTTAGGAGGATGATTTCTAAGCAGGAAAGTTAAAATTTGAACGAAGACATTTGTGAGGATTTGGTGTTGGTCACACTCATCTGCGATGAAGTCAGTGAGGCCGGCATTAGCAATATATTGCATGAACTCCTCAAGAATTCCAGCCTCTTGCAGGAACGGGATGTGCGGCCATTCACACGGCCGCATTTCCGCCAACCTCCGAGGGTGGAGATCACTGTCAGAAGATTCCCCAATAACACCCTTGGAGTTCTTCTTTGAACCAAACTTCCTGAAGATATTCATGTTCGCGTACAATTTTCTGAAAATAACTTTTTTGAGGTGACAAAAATTTGTCAACAAAACTTTATAAAATTGATAGCAGATACTCATAGGGATACATAGAAGCCTTAGGAAGCATTCAAACTACTTAGAACACTAAGAATTGATCATGCAAGCACATCTACAACATCACCAAGAGTAGCTAATTATTCCAAGTATAAACCACTAAAACAAAAACTAATTGGACAAATGGTGGAGTCACATACCAAGCAACAATCCCCCGAAACTGTTTCGGAAACGAAGCTTCGAGCAAAGAGAACGAAATCCGCGAGTTTGAGCTCAAGAACACGGGAGAGATGGCAATGGAGATTTTTTTCTGGAGGGAAGTGATGATGTGGGCTAAAGAGGTAAGTGAGAGGGCCCACATGGGGACCACAACCCACCAGGGCGCGCCTGGGGGTCCTGGCGCGCCCAGGTGGGTTGTGCCCACCTGGTGCACCCCCAGGTATTATTTGCACCAAAAATTCATAAATATTCAGGAAAAAACCGTGTTAAATTTTCAGGGCATTCTGTGAACTTTTATTTTTGGGTCATTTTTATTGCACGGGAAATTCAGAAAACAGACTAAACATGGCATTTTATTTCATTTAACTAGTAAAAAAGAAAACAAAATGTAAGGACAGTAGGTAGTGCTTACTCAATTCATCAACTTCATACCGCTCAAAAATGATTCATTAATAAGGTTTATCTGGTCTTATTAACAACCACTTTCGATTAGTGTGAAACCGAGGAATTCTCGTAAATCACTAAGTTACCTCAACAGGCATATGAAAATTCCCCGACAATAAGCATTTCATATTTCTTTCTGACAGTAGGTAGAGGTATTTGAAAACTTCCAATAGTGATTGTCGGAGATTTTTCAATAACATTAATACCATTCAATTGGAATTGTTTCTTCGGAAAGTGCACCGTATGCTCATTACCATTGATATGAAAAGTGACCTTGCTTTTATTGCAATCAATAACAGCCCCTACAATATTTAAGAAGGGTCTACCAAGGATAATCGACATGTTGTCATCCTCGGGCATTTCAAGTATAACAAAGTCAGTCAGAATAGTAACATTAGGAACAACAACGGGCACATCCTCACAGATACCGATAGGTATGGCAGTTGACTTGTCAGCCATTTGTAAAGATATTTCAGTAGGTGTGAGTTTATTCAAATCAAGTCTTTTATATAAAGAGAAAGGCATAACACTAACACCAGCTCCTAAATCACACAAAGCAGTTTTCACATAATTTTTTTATAGAGCAAGGTATAGTTGGTATACCCGGATCTCCAAGTTTTTTAGGTACTCCATCCTTAAAAGTATAATTAGCAAGCATAGTGGAGATTTCTGCTTCGGATATTTTTCTCTTATTTGTGAAGATGTCTTTCATATACTTTACATAAGGAGGAATTTTTAAGATATCTGTTAAACGAGTACGCAAAAAAGACTGGCCTCAGCATTTCAGCAAAGCGTTCAGATTCTTCATCATCTTTCTTTCTAGTTGACTGGGGTGGAAAAGGCATAGGTTTTTGAACCCACGGTTCTCTTTCTTTACCGTGTTTTCTAGCAAAGAAGTCTCTTTTATCATATCTTTTATTTTTAGGTTGTGGGTTATCAAGATCAACATGTGGTTCTATCTCAACATCATTATCTGGTTCTTTTTAATTTTTTGGTTGAGCCTCTTCATGAACCTCATCATTACCTTTTTCATTATCACTAGGTGAGTGTTCACTACCAGCTTGAGTTTCAGCATCAGAGATAGAAGTTTCATTATCGTTATCAGGAGGTTTTTCTATTTCATGTTCACCAGAAGTGTGCAAAGTCCTATCATTTTCCTTTTTCTTTTTTTAGAAGGACTAGGTTCACTAGTGTTATTTCTTTGTGAGTCTTGTTCAATTCTTTTTGGGTGTTCCTCAGGATAAAGTGGTTCCTAAGTCATTTTACGTCCTCCAATTGCAACTCTAACAGCAAAGTCATGCATATTATGATTCATTTCATCAAGTAATTCTCTTTGAGATTTAGAAACTTGTTCTAATTGAGTTTGAAATTCTAAATAACAAGTCACTCAAGCGAGTAATCATATTAGAATTGTATTTCAATTGCTTCATAACATTTGCATTGAAGTGATCTTGTTTTCTAATATAGTTTTCGAACTCATAAAGGCATTGGCTAGGATGCATATTCTGAGGATTATCATTATCATTGAACTTCATAAGAGAATTTACCTCTACCACCTTAGGCAGTGGTGGCATATTAAGCCCATGTATTTCTTCAATAGGAGGTAAATTTTTAACATCCTTAGCTTTAATACCTTTTTCCTTCATAGATTTCTTTGCCTCTTGCATATCTTCAGGATTGAGATATAATATACCCCTCTTCTTCGAAGTGGGTTTAGCCGGTGGTTCAGGAATAGTCCAATCATCATAATTTTTCAATATGTTATTCAAAAATTCTTCAGCTTGAGCAATAGTTCATTCCCTGAAAACACAACCAGCATAACTATCTAGGAAGTCGCTAGAAGCATCGGTTATTACATTATAGAAGATATCAAGTATTTCATTTTTAAGAGGATGATCAGGCAAAGCATTAAGTAACTTGAAAAGCCTCCCCCAAGCTTGTGGGAGACTCTCTTCTTTAATTTGCACAAAGTTAACTATTTCTTGTAAGGCGGCTTGTTTCTTATGAGCAGGAAAATATTTTTCAGAGAAATAATAAATCATATCCTGGGGACTACACACACAACCAGGAGCAAGAGTATTGTACCAAGCTTTAGCATCACCCTTTAATGAGAATGGAAATAATTTGAGAATAAAGTAGTAGCGAGTTTTCTCATCATGAGTAAAAAGGGTGGCTATGTCATTTAGCTTAGTGAGATGTGCCACAACAGTTTTAGTTTCATATCCATGGAAAGGATCAGATTCAACCAAAGTGATTAACTCTGGGTCGACAGAGCATTCATCATCCTTATCATCAATAACGATAGGTGAAGTAGCAAAATTAGGATCACATTTCATTCTAGCATTCAGAGATTTTTCTTTATACTTGTGTAGTAATTTCTCTAGATCATCTCTATCATTACAAGCAAGAATATCTCTAGTTGCTTCTTCACTCATAACATAACCTTCCGATACCTTAGCCAATTCATACTTAGGAAGGCCAGTTCTAGCATGTGTTTTAGGAGTTTCAGTTTCAAGCTCATCATCAGATTCAACAACATCATGTTGTATTACTCTAGCAATTTGTTCATCAGGAAATTCACCAAGTGGCACGTCATCATTATGCAAGGTACTAGCATCATCATAGGTATCATTCATAGTAGAGGTAGCATTATCAATAACTTGAGACATATTAAAATTGATAGCATGTGGTGGTGTTGCAAGTTTACTTATAACAGAAGGTGAATCTAAAGCAGAAGTGGATGGCAGTTCCTTACCTCCCCTCATCTTTGAGGGAAATATCTTAGTCTTTGGATCCTTCAGATTCTTCATAGTGATAATATGATAATAATACCAAGTGACTCAACAAATATAGCTATGCTCCACAGCAACGGCGCCAGAAAAAGGTCTTGATAACCCACAAGTATGGGGGACCGCAACAGTTTTCGAGGGTAGAGTATTTAACCCAAATTTTTAGATTCGACACAAGGGGAGCCAAAGAATATTTGAAGGTATTAGCAGCTGAGTTGTCAATTCAACCACACGTGGAGATTAATTATCTGCAGCAAAGTGATCAGTAGCAAAGTAGTTTGGTAGTTTTGATAGTAATGACAGTAGCAATAGTAACCGTAACAATGATAGTATTGATTTTGTAGCAAGTGTAGTAGTAGCAGCAATAGTAGTAACTTAGCAAGATCAATATGGGACAAATACGTATGCATTGGATCGGTGATTCGTTGGATGATATTCATCATGTGACAATTATAACCTTGAGCGATACGGCACTAGCTCCAATTCATCGATATAATGTAGGCATGTATTCCGTAAATAGTCATACATGCTTTATTAAAAGAACTTGCATGCCATCTTTTGTCTTACCCCCCCGTGGCAGCGGGGTCCATATTAGAAACTAAGGGATATTAAGGACTCCATTTAGTAGAGAACCGGAACAAAGCATTAACACATAGTGAATACATGAACTCCTCAAACTACGATCATCACCAAGAGTGGGCCCGGTTGTTGTCACTCCGGGGTTGTCGGATCATAACCGTAGTAGGTGACTATAACTTGCAAGGTCGGATCTAGAATATGGATATAATGATGTTAACATAAACGGTTCAGATCTGATATCATGGCACCTGGGCCCAAAGTGACAAGTACTAAGCGTACCAAAGTCATAGCAACATCAATCTAAGAACATAGTGGATACTAGGGATCGAGTCCTAACAAAACTAACTCAATTACATGATGAATCTCATGCAACTCCTCACCGACTAGCGAGACTACGAAGGAATTACTCACTCCCGGTGGGGAGCATCATGGAATTGGCGATGGAGAAGGGTTGGCAATGACAAAGAACGAATATCCCCCTCTCCGGAGCCCCAAATGGACTCCGGATCTGGCCTCCCGAGGAAGAACATGAGGTGACGGCAGCTCTGTCTTCTGGATCGTGATAATTCTTTCTCCTTGATTTTTCTCTCCAAAATAAGTAATTTATAGGGTCAGCGTTGTGGTCTGTGGGGCCACCAGGTGGGTACAACCCACCTAGGCGCGCGAGGAGAGGGGGGCACGCCCTGGTGGGTTGTGCCCACCCAAGGCCCCCTCTCTGGTGAGTCTTGGCTCCAGTAATTTTCTTTTATTCCATAAAAAATCCTCGCAAAGTTTCGTTTCATTCTGAGAACTTTTATTTCTGCAAAAAAACAACACCATGATAGTTCTGCTGAAAACAGCGTCAAGCCGGGGTTAGTTTCATTCAAATGATGCAAATGAGAGTCCAAAACAAGAGGAAAAGCATGAGAAAAAGTAGATACGTTGGAGACATATCACTGCTGCGAGCCCCCTTGCCTACCGTCATAGGGGATACCGAAGTGTCATCCCTAAGGACATCCCCTGCCCGAGAGGGGGTGAGTGGGGCCAACAAGAGAGTACCCGAGTTAACACCTCGGTCTCCGAAGACCAAGGGGAGGCGGTCCCCATGACAACCGACGGCAGGGAGCCCAAGCAACCCGGGCTCCCGCCAAACACCATTCCAGTGGCCAGTACGGCTCCGGAATCAGATAAGCAACCCCCTACGAAAGAGGGGGAGGGAGCACCCACTCCATCGGTAGCCTCCATTAATCCGGAGGCGCCCAACACTCTGGAGGAAGCGCTACAAAGCGCTTCCGTTGTGGCGGAACACCGTACCCTGATGGGTGTGGTTATGGAGAAGATTCAGTATGCTAAGAGCGGACTGAATGAAGCCTTCAGCAGTCTACTGACATGCTTTGAGGTATGCGACGTAATGCTCTAAAAAACTTTATACTTTATTTGTGTATGATAATAAACCTGTGTACGGACAGTAGCCCCTCATGCTCTGTCCGGTTTGAAAGAAACCATATAGAGGATCCATATAGTATGCGACAGTGTATCATATTGTGCCATTATTGAAACATGCTTCCATGTTGGCGGCGACTGCACAGGCTGCAGAAGTTTCCGAGCTCAATTGGAAGCTTCAGGTGGCCAACGAGGAACTCCACCGCAACAATAAGCGGTTCGACGAAATGTCGGGGGAAACTGTCCTCCCACGAGCACCTATGGGACCGGAGCCCCTTCTACGTTGCGGTAAGGGAGCGGAGGGAGCACGGAGAGCAGATCGAGGAGCACACGCGGGCAGTTTACCCAGGTTCGGGCCGCGCGGACGCGTAAAACCCTACTCCTTCTTTGGTTGTATTGAGTTTTCGGGCTCGGGAGCTTGAAGATCTACAGTACCAGCTACACCGAGCGAGGGAGTGTGTGAGTCTCTGGGATCCAACCCCCTCTACGTTGTGCATGGGCCTCCTTTTATAGCTCAAAGGGGTCACCGACAGGTGTCAACGTAGAGAAGGGTAAAAATGTAACTTTGGTGGTAGTTGTAACAGTGCATGAACAGTGGTCTTCACCTAACTTTGACAGTGGGGGACAAGGGCATTAAATGCCCGTCGCCGTCGCCCCCAAAAGCGTCCGTCCATGCTTCTCCGTTCGCCACGGCGGTAGCCTCGTCACCGTGGCTTGCCACCGTGTGCCCCAGGCTGCACAGCCGTCTGCCACGTGCCCCTGGAAGTGCCCCAGGGCGACGCGTGGGCTGATGAGCTGGAGCGTGGGCACACAGCATATGCTCCCCCGGCAAGCACCTTGCCGGGGTTGTGACCTTGTCGGGCCCGGAAGCTTGTCGCTCTCCGGGTCCTGCCGGGGCGCATGATGCGCTGAGACATCTCTTGAGGTATGTGTTCCTTGGCCTTCCTGGCAAGCTCCTCTTGCCAGGGTCTTGTGCTAAAGTGATAACCTTGAGCCTGGTGCGGCCTTCCCGGCAAGCTCCTCTTGCCGGGGCCTTAATCTTCTGACTTGTATACTTTGTTCTAGAATGGCTTCATAGGGACCAGAACGGTTCTTGGCGAGCACGTGGTAAGCCCTGCCACGGGAAGCTGCTACTGCCCGTGCACAAGTTGGGGTACTAAGGTACCCCTATCTTAGTACACCGACAGGAGCCCCCGGGCCTGGGCCACACACGGTGCCGAGCGCTGTTGGGCCAGGCCCAAGACAGTGCACGGGCACACGCGGCCCACGGCAAGCCGTATCCCCTTCTGTATCCGCCGCATCCCTCCCTAACGGCGCGCGTCGATTGCGGCGTCGTGGGAGAGATCGTGGCCTGTTCTTTAATGGGAAATGCAGAACGTCCCCCACTCCCCCCTTAAAAGCAGAGGAAGCAGGGGCAGTTCCCTCCATCGTTTTCATTGCGCCTTGATTCTCTAGAAACCCCCGTTGCCCTCTGCCTCCCAAAGGTCGACACAGAGCCCAGCCCCTCCCTTCCTCCGCCATTTCCCGCATCCGCGGCACCGTCGACCTCCTCGCCTCTTTCCTCGCCGCCCCCGCCATGGCTCCGAAGAGCGACAAGGCGAAGAGTGACAAGGCCAAGAAGGAGAAGTCCGAGCAGGCGGCGAAGCTGGCAGCCCTGCGGAGGAAGTGCGTGGTCTTCGCGCCGAGGCTTGGCGCGAGAGAGCTACGGGACAAATACTATCTGTTCTGGGCGAGGGAGACCGAAGCTCATCCCCGCACCAGAGTCCTCCCCGCCGTCGCCGTCGACATGTTCCCCAGCGGGTACTTTTACTTTGCCGCATTCTTCCACTGTGGTTTGTGCCCTCCGTACTCGGAGTTCTTCTGTGATGTAATGAATACGTATGGCCTCCACCTCCTAGATTTTACCCCCAACGCCATCCTTACGATGGCGGTTTTCGCACATCTGTGCGAAAACTATGTTGGGGTCCACCCAAATGTAGCTCTTTTCCGCCATTTCTTCACGCCTAGAGTAGAGTCTCGATCTCCCCTCTCCGGCGGCATCTCCTGGATCTTCAGGCTTGGGAAGAAAGAGGCGTACTTGAAGGGAGAGCTCCGCGGCAAGTGGGAGGAGTGGAGAGCCGATTGGTGTTGGGTGCTGGAAGACAAGCCTGAGCCTTTTACCTCGCCGCGCCAGACTGCCATAGTGCGCGGCAAGGATTGGAGCGAATTGGCCCCGGAGGACAGCAAGCTTCAGATCGCCCTCATTAGGATCCTTCGCCTCCGGGCCGCCAATCTGACAGTTGGAGAAGTTGGAGCAGATTTCCTCCGCCGCCGCATCGCCCCTCTGCAGGAAAGGAAGAGGCATGCCTGGGAATTCGGCAATGCGGCATATTGTATGAGGCTGCGCCCTGGATTGAACTACAATTTCACCGTCTTGGAGTTGAAGGGGGTGGTCCGGGAGCTCTTCAAGCATGACCCCAACCACCCGGAATGGTTCAGACCTTCCCGGGGAGTGGTGCCGCTATGCAACATCACTGCTCGCGATTCCATACGCGCGATGATGCCCGAGTGCGACTCCCACGGCGTCGTTCCCACTTGGCTGGAGCCTCCAGCGGAGACCGTGCAGACCTTCTTCGACAACTTGGTCGAGAAGCCCCGCAACGCCGAGGATAAGAAGGGCCTCACCCGGGATACTACTGACCGGGATGTAGCTTACATTGCCTCCAGGATGGAGGAGGCCGCCGCAGCTGCGGCTGCGGGCGAATTTGGATACACTGTGGACGAGGCATAGGCCGCGGACGCAGTGAGTCAAGCAGAGGAGGCGGAAATCCTCAAGCTGCTAAAGATTGCGCCCGAGGAGTTTACCGGGGAGCCTTCCGTGAAGCTTGCCGGGGCGAGCGAGGTTGCCGGGGGGAGCGAGGCCGCCGGGCATGGCACTGAATCCAGCGGGCCTGCCGAGGAGGAGGAGGACGCCGAGTCTGGAGATTCTGATGAAGACTCTGGTGGATCTCTGATTCTCGACGACGATGCCTCCTCATCCTCGGAGAACTCTCCGCCTCCGCCAAGCCCTCTGCAGCAACCGAAGAAGCGCCTCCGCAAGGCAGCCGAGACGGCGAGGCCACAGGCGCCTCGACAGCAGCCGACGCGCCGTGCGACGCGCGCCACCAAGACGAGCGAAGTCGTCAAGGAGGCGCCCCGTGCTCGAGCGCCAAGCGGAGGGGGATCTTCCCGGAGCGGAACGGGTGCTCCTTCTGCCCCTCGGTCCTCGGCGACGACGGGGGCCGGGTCCTCACAGCCCACAACCCCGGAGCCCGCCAAGTGCTCGAGGGAGCCTTCTCCTCCTGCTCCTCGCGTGGAAGCGCACCAGGCGGAGTTCGACTTCTCCGCCCTCAGCTCCTACGACGAAGAGGAAGAGTAAGTACTTGCAATTCTTAGTTTCATTGATTTTGTCCTGATTTTCCTTGCTTGGTTCTGATCTTGCTTTTGTTTTGCTTCGCAGGACCTTGACCCAGCGGATGGCGAAGAGGGCCAAGATCCCTGTGGTCAATATCGAGGACGACGAGCCCGTCGCGGCGACAAGCGACGCGCCGGCGACGAGCTTGCTGGATCAGCCTGCTGCTCCGAGGAGCAGCCCCCAGCGCAGCCCCCAGCGTAAGTCTGGTATTTATCTTTCTGCTTGACGGGCGCGCTCGAGGTTATCATCTTGGTTGATGTCTTGTTGTCTTGTGCAGAAGTGGAGCCGCAGCCGCAGGAGCACCAGGAGGTCGCCCCCGACGAGCCACTTGCTCCACCCTCCCCGCCAAGGATGAACTCCCCGGCGAGGGAGAATGCTCCGCCAAGGACGGGCACTCCTCCAAGGGCGAGTACCCCGCCAAGGGTGAGAAGCCCGACAAGGGCGAGCAGCCCGCCAAGGGAGGGCGCAGGCGGCCCTCCGCCAGCAGGGGCCACTACTCTGCCGCCAAGGGAGAATTCCCCGGCGAGGGACCCCGTCGTCGAAGAAGTCCGCGAAGGTAACTCTTGTGACTCCTCCTTCTTCTCGAATTCGTCTTTTTTGGATATTTGCTTGATTCTTTCTTTTCTTTTTCTTCTGCTAGATCCTCCCGCCCCAGAGCTGATGGAGACGGAGACCACCGCTGAGGAGGAGGTGCACGGCGATGGCGGCCACGCCACTACCGTCGAGAGAACGGCTGAAGCTGACGAGCCAGTCGTCGAGGAGACCGCCCCGACCGCCGACGCCGCGGCTGGGGAAGGGACCGGCGACCACACTGCTGGCCCAGAGGCCGCAGGAGCGCCGGACGCTGCACCGGCCGCCGACCCTTCCGCCTCCGTGGCGGGGGAGGGCGTCTATCTGGAGGCCGCCAACGGGGTTTTCATTCAAGTCCCGTGGGCGTCCTCATCCAGGGCACCCGCGGAGGGAGAAACCTTTGACGGAGAGGTCCTCGCCTCCGCCGGATTGAAGGTCGTTGAAGCGCCCGGCAGCAGTGACGAGCCCGAAGAGGAGAGACTCCTTCGTCGGCTCCTGACTTTGTACCGGGCCAGGCAGGCGAAGTTGGAGTCTCGGGAGGCTCTCGCCGCCAAGGCTGGAGCTGACTTGGAGAAGCGCGCCACGGAGCTCCGTGCCGCCAATCAGGCGGCCCTCCGGAGCTTGGCGGAGGAGCGTGAAGAGCTTGCCGGGGCGCAGCAAGCATTTATCCTTGAAAAGGCCGAGGCCGAGGAGCAGCAGCGATTGGCCGCCGAAGAGCTGTCTCGGCGGGAAGGAGTACTCAACCAGCGGAAGGTCGACCTCGACGCCCACGAGGACGACCTCGCCGCCCGGGAGCAGGCCATTGGCGGGGCTCTGAAGGAGGCGAGGAACACCGCAGCTGCCGCAGAGACCGCCAAGAAGGACCTGGAGGCCAAGGTGGCGCAGACGGAGTTGTACTTGAAGGCGAGCGAGGAGAGGGTCACTGCGCTCAACGTGGCGCGGGAGAAAGATGCCCACACCAACTCTGAGCTGCAGGTACGCCTCTCCGAGAAGGGCAAAGAGCTCACTGACGCCAGGAACTCCATCGCTGACTTAGAGCTGAAGGTCTCCACCTTGACTGACTCGCACGACGCCGCCCGGGACCGCGAGACGAAGCTGAAGGACGAACTCCGCAAGGAAAGGGCCTTGGTGGAGAGCGCCACCGTCTCGCAGAACAACTTCAACCGGGCAGTGGAGCAGTGGACTGATGAGCTGGTTACCTCTGCTGCCAATATTGACATGGAGATGATGGCGCTGAGGGCGGAGCATCTCGTGTACTCCCCGGACGAGAGTCTCCCCCACAGCGCCAAGTTGAGTCTGTTCATCAGGGGAATTGCGCCGGCGCTTGCGCGGCTGCGGGAGAAGATCCCCGTGCAGCTAGCCGACGAGGCGCGTCGGCTCTGCATGGGCACCATGGAGCGGGTCTTATCGAAGATCGTCTACCGCAACCCCGGCATCAACCTTGTCAATGTCCTCCGCACCTTGCCGCCCGAAGCTGACCAGGAGGCGTTAAAGGCGCAAGTTGCCCACATCGTCGCCAAGGTGGGCAAGATCACGAGGCGCGAAGACGATCGCGTAGATTAGATTCCTTTCTTTCTGCTTCCTTTGCCGCTGCAAAGTATGTTACGGACAAGAATCTGTTAGTATTGCGGCAAGTCATCTTTGTAATATACAATCTTATTTTGAGCAACCAATGCAGTGTTATTTCCCTCGCTTTGGTCCCTTCACTTTGTATGCGTTCCACCCTACGTTTTTAGGGAACTCGCCGGCAAAGGACCCTCGCCACGAGCGCTGAGTGCTGGACTCTTAGTAGCCTGCTGGCAATACCTTCGCCAGCAAGAAACCTTGCCGCAGCTAGCCGCAGCACACTTAGATTGCTGAGCGAACTCGAAAACGAAGTAAGGGCGCGACACTTGTCGCAGCTCACTTGAGCGTGCTCGAAACAAAGTAAGGGTGCGGCTAGCCACGGGTAGGTTCCTCCGCGCACAGGTTTTCCATACAAAGTGTGGTTGTTCAAGGAAGACAACTAAAAATTTTGAAAAATTTGAATTACTCAAACTTTGGTAACTTTGCTTTCATAGATTGTTTGCTCCTCGACAAGGCTTCTCTTTCTTGAACAGTACTTGGTTCATGCCTCCATCTCCTCCCCCCCCGGCAAACTTGTGCGCGAGGAATACTCCTTCTGCTCAAGAGGGAAAGAAAAAGAGGAGGAAAAACAAGTATAGGGCCTCATGGCTTGCTAGTGCTTACCGGGGATGTGCGTTGCACAAGGTGTCAGATGATGCATGCAAATAACAAAGAAAAGCATGGAAATGACAAATAGTGCAAAGCACAAAAGCTTTACTGATGCACGGGATCTGCGCCCGGCTTTGTACAAAGGTTTACATGCAACAGCGGCAAGACTTGTACAAAAGGTGGTTGCCGGAATGGATCACGGCAACCGCGCCTTATGGGTGAAACTTTCGAAGATGCTCTATGTTCCAGGAGTTGCTCACCGGTAAGCCTTCTTCGGTCTCAAGGCGGACAGCGCCGGGCCTTGTGACTTGTCTCACCCGATAAGGGCCTTCCCACTTCGGTGTCAACTTGTTGGAATTCTTGGCGGACTGAACACGCCGAAGAACAAGGTCGCCTTCCTCGAGACTCCTGGCCCTGACCTTGCGGCTATGATAGCGACGCAAGGCTTGCTGGTATCGAGCAACTCGTACAATAGCCTGGAGACGTTCCTCCTCAAGGAGGAATGCATCATCTTGTCGCAGTTGCTCTTGCTCGAGCTCATCATAAGCGAGCACTTGAGGAGATCCGTATACGAGTTCCGTGGGGAGAACTGCCTCTGCTCCATAGACAAGAGCAAAGGGTGTCTGTCCGGTGGCTCGATTTGGTGTCGTCCTGATTGACCAAAGAGCCGCCGGCAACTCCTCTATCCAGTTTCTTCCGCACTTGCGCAGCCTGTCGAAAGTTCTTGTCTTGAGTCCGCGCAGCACTTCAGCATTGGCCCTCTCCGCTTGACCATTGCTCCTCGGGTGAGCAACAGAAGCGAAGCAGACCTTGGCGCCAAGGTCTTGGACGTACTGCATGAAGGTGCGACTTGTAAACTGTGTGCCGTTGTCGGTGATGATCCTGTTAGGGATTCCGAAACGGCAAACAATCGATCTGAAGAACCTGACTGCTGACTGTGCTGTCACCTTTCTCACTGGTTCCACTTCTGGCCACTTTGTGAACTTGTCGATTGCTACGTACAAGTACTCAAAGCCCCTGACTGCGCGGGGGAAGGGGCCGAGAATATCGAGCCCCCAGACCGAGAAGGGCCAGGACAAAGGGATCGTCTGGAGAGCTTGAGCTGGCTGGTGAATTTGCTTGGCATGGAACTGGCACGCTTCACACTTGGTTACTTGTGCAGTTGCATCTTGGAGGGCTTCTGGCCAGAAGAACCCTTGCCGGAACGCCTTCCCGGCAAGTGCCCTTGCGCCAATGTGGTGGCCAAATATGCCTCCATGTATCTCTGCCAACAGCTTCTGTCCATCTTCCCTGGAAATGCACTTCAACCTGACACCGTTGAGTCTTCTTCTGTACAGTTCATTGCCAACGAACTGGTACATACTCGACTGCCTGGTTATTTTCTCTATCTCTTCTGGCTCGTCGGGAAGTTCTCCAGTTTGCAGAAAGCGGACGATTTGCTGTGCCCATGCTGGAGCTTGAGGCTCGACAACAAGGACTAAAGGCATGAGGGCTGCTGCGGGAACCTCAGCTTCTACTGCAAGAACCTGCGGCTCTGCCGAAGCTGATGGTCCCCCGGCAAGCCTGCCGGGGCAAGTCTTGTCGGGAACGCCTGCCTCAACTGTACAGACCCTTGGATCTGCAGGAGCAAACTGTTCCTCAGCATCTTGGCTGTTGTTCTTGGGGACCTTGGCGGCGGCTTCTGGAAGATCCGCCGGCAAGTAGTCGCCGGAGACCAACTTCCTCTTCTTGTTTTGCCCAACTGATGGTGTAACGGATGGCTGAGTTAACTTGAGCACGAAGGTTCCTGGTTCCACAGGTAACTTCATTGCAACACACTTTGAGAGGCCATCTGCAATATCATTCTGAGCTCTTGGGACGTGCTCCATTTGCAGACCTTCAAAGTGCTCTTCAAGCTTCGTCACTTCATCAACATAAGCTTCCATCAAAGGGCTCTGGTAACTCTTATTCACTTGTCGGACCACCAACTGTGAATCTCCCCGCACAATCAACTTCTTGATCCCAAGCTCGGCCGCAATTCTGAGGCCGGCAAGCAAACCTTCATACTCAGCAGTATTGTTTGTCGCTTGTTCCTTGGGAAAGTGCATCTGGACAACATACTTGAGGTGTTCTTCGGTGGGCGCTATGAGTACCACACCGGCACCGGCGCCTTGCAGCGAGAAAGCACCATCAAAGTACATTATCCACTCGTTGCTCGCTTCTTGGACGGGGACGCTTGTCTCTGGGACTTCTTCATCTGGCGTTGGGGTCCATTCTGCTATGAATTCTGCCAAAGCTCTGCTCTGTATGGTTGAAGTACTCTCAAACTTGAGACCAAAGCTTGACAACTCCAATGCCCACTCGACGATCCTGCCTGTTGCTTCTGGATTTTGCAATATCCTCTTCAACGGAAAGCGAGTGATCACTGTTATCTCATGTGCTTGGAAGTAATGGCGCAGCTTCCTGGAGGCCATGAGGAGGCCGAAAAGTAGCTTCTGCACCCCAGAGTATCTTGATCTAGCCCCCTGCAAGAGGGAACTCACGAAATACACCGGGCGCTGCACCATCTTCCTTCGCACTTCTCCTTGTTCCTGCGCAGACTTGTCCTTGTCGGGGCCAGAGCTTGTCGGGGAAGCCCCCTGCTTGTCGCTGGATGTACTTGCCGGAGCTGTGGGCTCTTCCTCTGCCTCCCTTTCCGCTACCAACGCAGCACTAACCACTTGATTGGTTGCTGCTAAGTACAGCAGCAACTTCTCTTGTGGTCTAGGTGCGACAAGTATTGGAGTGGAGGACAGGTATCCTTTCAAGTCTTGCAGCGCTGCCTCCGCTTCCGGAGTCCACTTCATAGGACCTGCCTTTTTCAAGATTTTGAAGAAAGGCAGGGCGCGCTCTGCAGACTTTGAAATGAACCTGCTGAGGGCAGCCACACAACCAGCAAGTCTTCTTACGTCCTTGACTCGCTTCGGGGCTTCAATCTGCTCGATGGCTTTTATCTTGTCGGGATTGGCTTCAATCCCCCTCTGGGACACGAAGAACCCGAGAAGCTTGCCGGAGGGAACTCCGAAGACGCACTTCTCGGGGTTCAACTTGAGCTGGATCTTGCGCAGATTCTCAAAAGTCTCTTCCAGATCTTGGATCAGGGTATCCTTACTCTTGCTCTTGACCACTATATCATCCATGTAGGCTTCTACATTTCTGTGTATCTGTGGCTCAAAAGCAGTGTGCACCACCCTTGCAAATGTCGAGCCTGCATTCTTCAATCTAAAAGGCATGCGTATGAAGCAGTATGTGCCGCATGGAGTAATGAATGCAGTCTTCTCTTCATCTTCCTTAGCCATGAATATCTGATGGTAACCTGAGTATGCATCGAGGAACGAGAGCAACTCGCATCCAGCCGTGGAGTCAACAATTTGGTCGATACGCGACAAGGGAAATGGATCCTTGGGACATGCTTTATTCACATTAGTGAAGTCTATACAAAGCCTCCACTTCCCATTGGCCTTGCGCACAACAACCGGATTGGCTAACCACGTAGGATGGATCACGCCTCTAACTAGGCCTGCTGCTTCCAACTTCTTTATCTCCTCGGCAATGAACTCTTGGCGCTCCACAGCTTGCTTCCTGACCTTCTGCTTGACGGGCCGCGCGTGGGGACAAACAGCAAGCTTGTGCTCAATCACCTTCCTGGGAACGCCGGGGATGTCAGACGGTTGCCATGCAAACACGTCGACATTCGCCCGCAGGAAGGCAATGAGCGCGCTTTCCTATTTGGGGTCGAGTGTAGCACTGATGGTGAAGGTACCACCAGTGCCGTCCTCCTTGGCGGACACCTTCTTGGTTGCCGGTGGAGCTGCCATCCCTTTCTTGCACTTGCCGGTGGAGCTCGATGGTGCGTCCTCGACGGCAGCGCAACACTCCGAGGAGGTGCGTTTGCCGGAGTGGGCTCCAGAGCTCTTGCCGGACTTGGTCTTGTTCTTCCCCCCGGGAGCTTCAGCGGCAAGTGTGTTGCTCTCTGCTGCGGCTGCTGCATCCCGGTAGATCTTGTCGGCGCAGATAAGCGCGTCCTTCCTGTCGCCGGGGACAGAGATGACGCTTATCGGCCCCGGCATCTTGAGTATGTTGTATGCATAGTGGGAAGCTGCCATGAACTTGGCGAGGGCAGGACGACCAAGTATCCCATTGTATGGCAATGGGATATCAGCAACATCAAATGTGATCCTCTCCGTCCTGAAATTGAGCTCTCCGCCAAAGGTCACTGGCAGCGTGATCTTCCCCTTCGGCTTGCTCCTTCCCGGGTTGATCCCTTGAAACGACCCGGTTTCCTCGAGCTCGCCGTCTGGGATCTGTAGCTTCTTGACCACAGCTGAGGAGATCAAGTTCAGGCCGGCCCCGCCGTCGACCAACATCTTGGTGACCTTGAGGTTGCGGATAGTTGGTGAGACCAACATCAGCAAGCACCCGACCGCAGTTGTGCGGTCAGGGTGGTCCTCAAGGTCAAAGATGATGGGCGTGCCGGACCACCTCAGCAGCCTGCGTGACTCGACGGGCGGCTCAGCTGCATTCACTTCTCGCACCCACTGCTTGAGCTGGCGGTGGGAAGTATGCAGAGAGGCACCTCCGTCGACACACAGAACCTCTGTGGCCTTCTGGAACTCTTGCTCGCTGTTGTCTCCTTCTTCCATGTCATCATCGTCGTCTTCATCCTCATCCTTGTCGCGGCCCCGGGGAGGTCTGTCACCTTGCCGCTGCTTGGCCTTGCCGCGGCGTCCTCCCCGGCCATTGAACGGCCGCTTCTTGCTGGGTTCTCCTCCGCCTCCTTGGGCCTTCTCCTTGTCACGTCACTCGTATTCAGCCTTCTGCTGCTCTACGAGGTACTCCACTCTTTTGCAGTTCTGGAGATCGTGGCCCTTGGTGCGGTGGATCTTGTAGTACTGCTTGTCGGAGCCGTCCTGCTTGTCGGCTGCCGCTACAGGGGCGGGCTCCTTGCCGGAAACGCCAGCCTGTGCCTTCTTGGCGGGAGCCTCCTTGCCGGACTGCTCGACAACCAACACCTCCTTGCTCTTCTTCTTTTTGTTATTCCGCCGCCGGTTTTTCCTTGCCGGGGCTTCATCCTCGCTGTCGCTTCCTCCTGCGCCAGTATCCTCTCCAGGGAGTCTCCTCCCTTCTTCAGCGCGCGCGCACTTGTCAGCCAGAGCGTAGAGCTCACTGACATCCCGGATCTTGGTCATGGCCATCTCCTCCCTCATCCGGCGGTTACGCACGTTCTGGTGAAACGCGCTGATAACCGCGGCAGGGTGGACGTCGGGAATGTTGTGCTGGACGCGGCTGAATCTTTGGATGTATTTGCGTAGGGACTCTCCCTCCTTCTGGGCGAGGATGTGGAGATCGCTCTCCTGGCCGTGGGGTTTGTGGCCGCCCGTGAAGGCGCCAACAAACTGGTGGCACAGATCTGCCCATGAGGAGATGGAGTTCTCCGGCAAGTGCATAAGCCAAGATTGGACGTTTGGCTTAAGCACTAGCGGGAAATAGTTGGCTAGGATCTTCTCGTCGCGTCCCCCGGCAGCCTGCACCGCGATGGTGTAGATGCTGAGGAACTCCGAGGGGTGTGTCTTGCCGTCGTACTTCTCGGGTACGTCGGGCTTGAAATTCATCATGCTGGGCCACTGGACTTGCCACAGCTCACGGGTGAACGCAGGGCAACCTGCCGCGTACGGCAAGTCGCCTGGTTCACCGGGCGCGTGCGCGTCGACAGCGGTCCCAGCGCGCTGATCTGACTATCTTCGGGCTTCTCGTCGACGCTCGATGCGAGTCCGAGCGTCCTCTTGCCGCCTGTCGTCTAGGACTTGGCGCTGATCGCGGCGAGCCCGCGGATCCGACAACGTCGTAGAGTCGTCGTCGACGTTGATCCGGCGGGGTGGCGATTTCTGCTTCCGCGGCGGGGAGTGCACGGTAGTTGCACCCCCGGCGGTCTTGTCTCCATCGCCCTTCGTCTGGTCGACTTGCCGCGGCCGCGACGTTGCCGGCTGCCGCGGCGTGTCGTTGTTGGCGAAGGCGATGAGGCTCTGGATTGTCGCCCTCTAGTCTTCGGCTTTGTCTGCCGCTGGAGGGAAATCGAGGAGCAGCTGGGCCCTGGCCAGGGCCTCTGCTGGAGAGGAGGGAAACGGTGGCGAACGGTGCGAGGAGCGGGACACGCTCGGACTTCTAACCGCGTTAGAAGGAGCATGTTCCCGTCCCGTCGACCGTGCCTTGCTCGTGCCAGGACGTTGGCCTTGAGCATCCCGCGATCCTCCGGCTTGGCCACGCCCCAGCAAGCGTATGGTACCTCCCGTACCACGCCGCTGCTGGTCTTGCACCTCCTGGGAGGGACGTGGGGCGTGTACTGACACCGAGGCTTTGGAGTTCGCCCGGTCGTCCGTCTTGTCCTTGGACTTGGTGGCGCTGTGAGTCTCCTCACCGGTGGTCACCCTTCCGCAGGCGTCTACCCCACCAACCGTTGGTTCTGGTGGTGACGGGATCGACGCAGACGGGCCTCCAACCTCTGAAGCCTTCTTCTTCGGAGGCATGTTGATGCTGTCGATGAGGTTGATGAAGCTGGTGAAGTTGCTGAAGGTTGCGCCCGCGTGAGCGCCGGATCAGGTTCGCACAACCTCGACGCCCCCTACCTGGCGCGCCAAAGATGTCGGGGAAAACTGTCCTCCCACGAGCACCTATGGGACCGGAGCCCCTTCTACGTTGCGGTAAGGGAGCGGAGGGAGCACGGAGAGCAGATCGAGGAGCACACGCGGGTAGTTTACCCAGGTTCGGGCCGCGCGGAGGCGTAAAACCCTACTCCTGCTTTGGTTGTATTGAGTTTTCGGGCTCGGGAGCTTGAAGATCTACAGTACCAGCTACACCGAGCGAGGGAGTGTGTGAGTCTCTGGGATCCAACCCCCTCTACGTTGTGCATGGGCCTCCTTTTATAGCTCAAAGGGGTCACCGACAGGTGTCAACGTAGAGAAGGGTAAAAATGTAACTTTGGTGGTAGTTGTAACAGTGCATGAACAGTGGTCTTCACCTAACTTTGACAGTGGGGGACAAGGGCATTAAATGCCCGTCGCCGTCGCCCCCAAAAGCGTCTGTCCATGCTTCTCCGTTCGCCACGGCGGTAGCCTCGTCACCGTGGCTTGCCACCGTGTGCCCCAGGCTGCACAGCCGTCTGCCACGTGCCCCTGGAAGTGCCCCAGGGCGACGCGTGGGCTGATGAGCTGGAGCGCAGGCACACAGCATATGCTCCCCCGGCAAGCACCTTGCCGGGGTTGTGACCTTGCCGGGCCCGGAAGCTTGTCGCTCTCCGGGTCCTGCCGGGGCGCATGATGCGCTGAGACATCTCTTGAGGTATGTGTTCCTTGGCCTTCCTGGCAAGCTCCTCTTGCCAGGGTCTTGTGCTAAAGTGATAACCTTGAGCCTGGTGCGGCCTTCCCGGCAAGCTCCTCTTGCCAGGGCCTTAATCTTCTGACTTGTATACTTTGTTCTTGAATGGCTTCATAGGGACCAGAACGGTTCTTGGCGAGCACGTGGTAAGCCCTGCCACGGGAAGCTGCTACTGCCCGTGCACAAGTTGGGGTACTAAGGTACCCCTATCTTAGTACACCGACACGAAATGCAAGGTATGCGAAAAAATACTTTCATGTCGGAGATGATATGTATATTAAGAGGTTAACTCATCGAATGATGTGATTATGATCACAGCTGGCACAGCCGAGGTCGAGACCCTCAAGGGCACCCTTGCCCAGGCCAAAATGGAGGTGGAGGCGAATAAGGCAGCCGCTGACAAAGCAGTTGCTGAACTGGATGCCAAACAAGCTGCCCGCCGCCAACTCGAAGCTCGAGTGGCCGAAGTCGATCAGGAGCTGATGGACGCCATCAGCAAATGTGAGGCGTTGGAGCAGAAGACTTCGGACCAGTCATCCGAGCTTTCCAAGGCTCTCCATGATGCCAAAGAGGCGCGGAGCGAGTCCCGAAGTGCCCGCGAAGAGATCCACCAGGCGAGGCAGATAGCAGCTAGTTAGGCCTTTCTTTTGCAGAGTATCTTTGGAGGTCAGAGGGATGCTTTGCTCATGCGAGTGTGGAGTTCTCCAGGCGCGTTTGCGGATCTCCCGAAGAGTGCCGCCGACGCCGCATAGTTCTTCAGAGCCTAAGAGGGGAACTTGGCAGAGAAGCTGTTCTGGTCGCAATTTCTTGCACCGGAACACTCGACGCCTCTGAACGACCAACGAAGCAGCTGGGGGAGCTGTATAGGGTGGCAGGTTTGGCCATGAAGGACTTAATAGTCCACCTCTGGCGAACTGAGCCGATCCCTAGCAGCTACTTCGGTTTGGTGAAGCGGTTCGTCGATGCACGGCCGCGTATTGATGATGTGAAGCTCTCGGCCTGCATAGAGGGTGTCCGGATGGCCTTCGCTCGCGCCAACATGCAGTGGGCGAAGATGAAGGCCACCAAAGTGGCAACTGCAGGTCCGCCCGAAGGCAAAGATCATCGAAAGCCGAAGAGGTACTTCGATGACGTCCTAGAAGGAGCCTGCGTGATAGAGGGCCAATGTTCGAAGGACGTAATATTTAGTTAAGTGTGTTTGGGTTGTACAAACTATATTATGAACCCATGCTGTTATATATGACTTTGTTTGCGCCTTCTATTCGAGCGACTTTTCCTCCCGTGCGTCCGTTTATAGTTATATTTCTGAAAGTTACCACTCGCCGGCTTCAGCCCCTATGTAGATGCTACAGGGGTGTTCGGCATGACACGTGACCACACTTTAGCCAACGTCTTGGTCCGTAAAGGAGGTGTCCATTTATTGTTATATTTCTAAAAGTTACCACTCGCCGGCTTCAACCCCCATGTAGATGCTACAGGGGTGTTCGGCATGACACATGACCACACTTTATCGAACGTCTTGGTCCGTAAAGAAGGTGTCCGCGAGGTGAACCAGGTAATCGGACTATGCGGCTTTATTACTTTCACTTAGCCATAGGAGTTTGACCGTGGGGCTAGTTACTAGCCCCTTCTGCGTGTGGGGCTATCCGGATTACGGTGCCTCTTCCACACGGCTGGGCGAAGATCAGCTCCTCGTGTAACATGGGGTGAATCGCTAACGATTTGTAGTATAGTACTAAGTCACCGAATCGCCGACCAGCTCTTGCCTATCATGACAGTCAGTTTTCGGCTTTCTCTACTGAGGTACTTGACTGGACGAATCAGAAATACAATCACATTAGTTCTCCTTTTACTACCTTAGCCAAACAATGCGGAATGTAAGGTGGTAAGCATAGGAGCCAGAAAACCCAACTATAGACCCAAGACATGATTCGGAGCCGATGCATATAATGCAATATCCGAGACGCTGAAAAGTTCCCTATAGGTGTGCGGACTTAAAATGTGTTGGGCCGCTACATCCCCTGGTTTTAAGGCCGGATTGAAGCATGTGTGGCAGTTTGAGGTAGGGAGGGAACACAGATGATAATAAAAATGACTGCCAACCAAAGTGGTGATCAACTACTTCCTTTATACCCTGATTAATACTGCGAGCTGTGTTGTTACAGATAATGCAAAAAACATAGAGGTCATTTTACATGCCAGAAGTTTATACAAGGGAAAGGTTTACACAGAGCCTAAACAAAATGGTTTAAAAATCCCGATGATGCCCTGCTGCACGTCTGCGCCGTTTCTCCTTGGTGATACATCCTTGAAGGGGAGGAGTTCGATGATCGTCTGTCGAAAAAGAGGAACCTAGAAAGAAGTCCCCGCACAACCATAGATCAGGTAGGTTCTTTAACAAACCTATAGTGAAAGAATGTCTAAGGTCCGGATAGGGTCAAGCCGTACTTTGGACCTTTTCCGTAGTGTGCCTCCAGCGCTGCCCAAGGTATTTCGAGGGCGTAGTTATGTACGCGAGGTACGTATACTGCAACCTCATAGGGCAGTCGGCGGAGGCTAAACTGCTACTCAAGCTCAAGTTCCACCGAGCTACCGCATTGTAATGTGGGTCGGACACGTTTAGCGGTGTCTCATGTCTTGATGACCGATGAGTTGTTCGGCTTGATTAGGCCGCCTTGTACCTCGGCTGCTAGGGCTGCGGTATGCTCCTCGGTAAGGACGGAGCGCTCCATATTCCCATTTACTATGATGATGCCGCGAGGTCCAGGCATTTTAAGCTTGAGATAAGCATAATGCGGGACTGCGTTAAAGAGGGCAAAAGTAGTTCGTCCGAGCAGTACATGATAGGCACTGCGAAAGGGGACGATATCGAAGATCAATTCTTCACTTCGAAAATTGTCTGGAGAGACAAATACTACTTCCAGTGTTAATGAGACCGTGCAGCGGGCCTCCACGCTGGGTATCACTCCTTTAAAGGTAGTGTTGCTAGGCTTAATTCTTGACGGGTCGATCCCCATCTTGCGGACAGTATCCTGATAGATCAACTTGAGGCTACTGCCACTGTCCATAAGGACTCTAGTGAGATGGTATCCGTCAATGATAGGATGGAGTACCAGGGCCGCCAAACCTCCGTGACGGATACTGGTTGGGTGGTCCCTACGATCAAAGGTGATCGGACCAGCCTACCATGGGTTGAATTTTGGGGCGACGGGCTCTACGGTGTAGACATCCCTTAATGCACGTTTGCGCTCCCTCTTGGGGATGTGGGTAGCATAGATCATGTTTACCGTTTTCACCTCGGGGGGGGGGGATTGTTTCTGTCCCCCATTGTTCGGTGGCCGAGGCTCTTCATCATCCTCGCTTTGAGGTCCTTTCCCCTTGTGTTTAGTATTTATTTTACTGGCCTGTTTGAAAACCCAGCAAATTTTTTTGGCGTGGTTGGCATGCTTGTCGGGGGTGCCGTGAATCTGGCAAGGTCTCTCTAATATTTTGTCCAAATTGGATGGACCGTCCCAATTACCTCTAAACGGCTTCTTCCACTGGCCGAGTTTGGAGCCACAGAATCTGGCGTTTACTGCCGTATCCTCTGTTTCTCCGTTATTGTTCTGACGCTTATTTTTGTTGCATCGTGGCTTGCCATTGCCGTCCCTGGCCTCAGAAGTGCCGGGGTCGCTGGTATTGTTGCTTCTACGAGCCAACTAGCTATCTTCGCCAGCGCAAAAGTGGGTCATAAGTGCAGTAAGAACTGCCATTGTCTTTGCCTCCTCCCGACCGAGGTGTTGGTAAAGCCATTAGTCAGAGACGCTGTGTTTGAATGCCACTAAGGCTTCAGCGTCTGGATAGTTGACTATTTGGTTCTTTTTAGTTAAGAATCGATTCCATATTCCGCGGGCTGAATCTCCGCATTGTTGGACTATGTGGCTCAGGTCATCATCATTCGGACATAAGTCCCCTGAAAGTTGGCCCAGAAAGCATCCTCTAAATCTTCCCAGCTTCCAATGGAGTTCTCTGGGAGGTTGTTCAACCTGTGCCGTGCTGGTCCTTTCAACTTTAGAGGGAGGTATTTAATGGCGTGGAGGTCATCTTCGCGAGCCATGTGAATGTGGAGAAGAAAATATTGAATCCATACGGCAGGATCCATCTTTCCATCGTACTGCTCGATGTTCACGGGTTTAAACCCCTCCAGAAATTGGTGCTGCATTACCTCATCGGTAAAGCACGTAGGGTGTGCGGCACCTCTGTGTTGGGCGACATCGCGACGGAGTTCGGATGACATCTATGTTCAGTGCTGACTCCGAACTTGATTGTATTTGTCATGCCAGGTTTGACGACCATTGACTCGTGTGGGAGCATGCAGTGGCGGCGCCAGGAATTGAAGGCTGGGTATTCACCCAATTTTTTTCTCTAAATATAGTATATGAACCAAACAATAGACCACTAGTGATATATGAATAAAACAACACTAGCATAACGACAATAGCAATATTTCAATGTATCATACCATAACGACATGAATACATAAGTACCGTTTGATTGATAAAGTGATGATATCCTTCTTACAATATAACATCTTTCTTCAAACATGCTAACATCTTTCTTCTTCATCTACATCACAATCACATAAACAAAGTAGAAATCAGTGGCAATGTGGCATCAAATCCATCACATAAATATCCTTCTTCTTCAAAATCCAATGCCCATTTAGTTCAATGTCAGTTCACAAACAAATCTTCAGATTTCTTTAAAAAAAGAGGGCAAAAAGCCAAAAAGTACCTTGGTGGAGCACTGGAGCTGTGGTGGAGGAGACGGTCAACAGTGGAGGGCTGGAGGCGTGGAGCCGTCGAGGGAGCACTGGAGTCTGGAGGTCGGCCGGATCTCGGAGGCGGAGGAGACTCTTTTTGTTGTTCGGGAAGGGGAGGGGCGTAGCCGAACTGCCGGAGCCCGGAGGCCGGGGCTGGAGGGGCAGTACTACCGAGGAGAGGGAAGGAGAGGGCCCACCGGACCTGGATTCTTTGCCGGCCGCCGCCCACGCGCCGCCGGCCGCTAGCGCTAGGTCTGGAATCGGGGAGGGGGAGGGAGACTGCACTGGAGATGGGAACTGGTCGATAGCTTAAACGATAGTGGATAGATTCCATGCGCGTACAACCAGACACTAGTCTGGTTCCCTCTGCTGCGTGATGGTCAGTTTGGGATGGCCGGCTGGGCCAGCATGTATATTGATTTTTTTGGGCCTAAATCTTGGGTATTCCAGGGAATACCCAGGAAGACCCCCAGCGCCGCCACTCGGAGCACGCCCTCTTGATCCATAGATTGATCTGGTCAGGCCGACTCTATTGGCCAGGTCCTGACGTAGGTCGTACTTGTAGCCCGGAGCGACTATCTCGTTGCCTCTATGGTAAGAAGGTGCGGGCCGGTGTTTGGCGTTATTAGCCGTTTTGTCTCTTACTCGTGGTGGTCGGTCTGGTTGATCAGCCTGGTTGAATCTTGATGGTACTAGTGCTAGGGCCTCGTCATTGAATTGTGGTGGTAGTTTGCATTTGGGATAGCTCTTTGTTTGGTGCTCACGGCCAGATTCTTGTTCAGCGTCCAACACTTTATTCCATCTGTCGTTGAGCGTATCCTGGTCGACTTTAAGCCGCCACTGCTGCTTCTTCAGGCTCCTCTAGGTGGCGAGAAGCCGTTGCTTGAAGCATTCTTGTTCGAGGGGTTCCTCTCGGATAATGAATTCTTTGTCACCAAGCCTAACCTCCTCTTCGGAGACAGGTAAGTAGTTACTATCTTCCGAATCCTCGTGATCGTTGAGTTTTTCAGGGCTGAATTGACCATCTTCCCTTTCCACCTGCTCTAACGCTGGTTCCATTGGGTTTTTGGGGTCTTCGGCATTATTCGAAGTGTCATTGTCTCGGGTGCCAGTGTTGCTTTCCATTCCTCGACGCGATCGAGAGCGGCACCGCTGACGCCATCGTTTTGGTGGTTCATCGACAGGCTTATCCTCATCTAGATCTTTAGTGCCGTTGTCATCCTTTTTCTCAGGCGTGTTCACCATGTATATGATGTCTACTACACAACCTTCTTCCTGTAGACTCGTGTTGGGCCTCCAAGCATAGAGTTTTGTAGGACAGTAGCAATTTTCCCTCAAGTGGATGACCTAGGTGGCGTAGGATGAAGATGGTCTCTCTCAAACAATCCTGCAACCAAATAACAAAGAGTGTCTCGTGTCCCCAACAGACTAAATACAATGGTAAATAGTATAGGTGCACTAGTTCGGCGAACAGATGGTGATACAAGTGCAATATGGATGGTAGATATAGGTTTTTGTAATCTTAAAATATAAAAACAGTAAAGTAACTAATGAGAAAAGTGAGCACAAATGGTATTGCAATGCTTAGAAACAAGGCCAAGGGTTCATACTTTCACTAGTGCAAGTTCTCTCAACAATGATAACATAATTAGATCATATAACAATTCCTCAACATGCAACAAAGAGTCACTCCAAAGTCACTAATAGTGGAGAACAAACAAAGAGATTATTGTAGGGTACGAAACCACCTCAAAGTTATTCCTTCTGGTCGATCTATTGGGCTATTCCTATAAGTGTCACAAATAGCCCTAGAGTTCATACTAAAATAACACCTTAAGACACACATCAACCAAAACCCTAATGTCACCTAGATACTCCAATGTCACCACGAGTATCCGTGGGTTTGATTATATGATATGCATCACACAATCTCAGATTCATCTATTCAAACCAACACAAAGACCTTCAAAGAGTGCCCCAAAGTTTCTACCGGAGAGTCAAGACGAAAACGTGTGCCAACGCCTATGCATAAGTTTACAAGGTCACTGAACCCGCAAGTTGATCACCAAAACATACATCAAGTAGATCACGTGAATATCCCATTGTCACCACAGATAAGCACTTGCAAGACATACATCAAGTGTTCTCTAATCCATAAAGACTCAATCCGATAAGATAACTTCAAAGGGAAAACTCAATCCATTACAAGAGGTAGAGGGGGAGAAACGCCATAAGATCCAACTATAATAGCAAAGCTCGCGGTACATCAAGATTGTGCCAAATCAAGAACACGAGAGAGAGAGAGAGAGAGAGAGAGAGAGAGAGAGAGAGGGATCAAACACATAGCTACTGCTACATACCCTCAGCCCCGAGGGTGAACTACTGCCTCCTTATCATGGAGACCGCCGGGATGATGAAGATGGCCACCGGTGATGGTTTCCCCCTTCGGCAGGGTGCCGGAACGGGCTCCCAATTGGTTTTTCGTGGATATAGAGGCTTGCGGCGATGGAACTCCCGATCTAGGTTTATTTTCGGAGTTTCTAGTATTTATAGGATTTTTTGGCGTCGGGGGCAAGTCAGGGGGACCCACGAGGCGACCACAAGGTAGGGGGCATGCCCTAGGGGGGCACCCCCACCCTTGTGGTGGCCTTGTGGCTCTTCTGGTCCACCTCTGGCACTCCGTGGGCTTCTTCTGGTCCACCTCTGGCACTCCGTGGGCTTCTTCTGGTCCATATAAAATCACCAAAAAGTTTCGTTCCATTTGGACTCCGTTTGATATTCCTTTTCTACGAAACTCAAAAACAAGGAACAAACAGAAACTGGCACAGGGCTCTAGGTTAATAGGTTAGTCCCAAAATTCATATAAAATAGTATATAAATGCATATAAAACATCCAAGATAGATAATATAATAGCATGGAACAATAAAAAATTCTAGATACGTTGGAGATGTATCAAGCATCCCCAAACTTAATTCCTGCTTGTCCTCGAGTAGGTAAATGATAAAACAGATTTTTTGATGTGGAATGCTACCCAACATATTTATCAATGCAATTCTTTACTGTGATGAATGTTCAGATCCATAAGACTCGAAATAAAAATTTATCAATATCAAAACAGTAATACTTCGAGCACACCAAAAGTAATCTACGAAGCTTCAAAAATAACATGGCTAAAGAATGTTATCCCTACAAATCATGTAGTCCTTATGCTCCCTTTTCTTAACACAAAATAACCCTCATGCACATCCCGGAGTCAGCCGAGCAATTTCTTTCATGCTCTAATTTTTCAAGCCTTTTTTCAACTCTTCACGCAATATATGAGCGCGAGCTATGGACATAGCACTATGGGTGGAATGGAGGTGGTAATAGACAAAAGGTGGGAGAAAGTCTCACACAAACTAGGAAAATCAATGGACTATTGTAATGCCCGGGATGGGATTATACCTCCTACGTGTCGAGGCACAACTTAAAGGTATAAGCCCATTCTAGAATGATCTCAAGTTTGGTATCTTTGCACGACTCATGTAAAAATAGGGATGAAATTGCAAAAGGATAGTTGGCTTACAATCGCCACGTCACACAATACATTACATAAGCAAATCATCATCCAAATAACATCACAACCTGACTACGGGTGCAGATCCAAATGAAAGATACAAAATACATAAAGCCACAAGGTCCGAATCGCCCTAGAAGAAACCACTACTGATCATCGGGATAGTGCACATAGTATCGACTACGTTCTTCATCGAACTCCCAGTACAGCTCGGTGCCGTCACCTGTGTAGTCCACCATAGTACCTGCATCTGGTGTGGTGTAGAATCTGTGAGCCACGGAGGACTCAGCAATCCTGTTCCCGGGTAGCAAAACTATCTAAGCCTTGGGTGTGGAACAAGGCTGAAGAAAGATAAAAGGTTGCAGCTGCACTAGCACTAGCTTACGTGTTAAGAGCGAGAAGAGAAGTGCCACGAGAGTCAAAGTGATCACGAAGGTATCCTATCTAAGCACGTCAAACATAACCCCACCATGTTCACTTCCCGAACCCCTTTCGGAAAATGACCGTCACGGTTACTCATGTTGGTAGTGTGTTCTGAACATGGTGTCAATTTTTCTACAACCGGATATTAACAAATTCCCATCTGCCACATAACCGCGGGCACGGCTTTCGAAAGCTCAAAACCCTCCAGGGGTGTCCCAACTTAGCCCATTACAAGCTCACGATTCGCGGAGTCGCAACTCCAAGGTGGGAAGGCCCGAGTATTCTCGGAATCTCGTGCTCAAGATATACCGACATAGGTAAAACTAATCCAGCAAGACCTCCCGGCGTGCCGACACCCTGACAGTAGCCGCGCGTATCTAGTCTCAGGCCACGACCGGATGAGACAGCCTACAGGAAAATACCAAATACCTCGGGTTTCCCCAAGGCGGCCCTGCAGTCTGCTCGGTTGGACCAACACTCATGTGGAGCACTAGCCCGGGGGTTGATTAAGAAAAGGGGATAGCTAGTCCCTATGCAAGTTTTAGTTATTAGGCAAATGGAGTACCAATGTCGGGCCTTGCTGGAAAAGGTTTAGCGCTAAGCGGGTTATCGAGGGGGTCCCATAAGCCCAACCATGTTAGGAACGCATAATCAAGGAACATAACACCGGTTTATACGGTTCCTAGGGCGGCATGAGTGGAACAAATCACCAAGCAAGAGGCTTAGCCTTCCACCCATTACCAATATATAGATGATTTATTTTAAGAGTTTAAGTAGTGTGATATCCCAACAATAACTTCAACATGAAGCAAGAATCTTCAAATCTTCTCCTGCAACTAGCAATGCTATAAGAGGGGCTGAGCGAAGCTTTCGTAGCCAAACAAAGGTTTTGCTAGGTTGGGTGGTTAGACAGATTCATGGTTACAATAGGAGGCTGACAAACAAACATGGGCATCGAGGCAATAAGCTAAAGAGCGAGACTTCTAGCAATAGGCAAAGATAGTATTGATATCTAGGTCAGGTCATCTTGCCTATCGAGTCGTCGATGGGATCATAAGACGGCTCCTCGTACTCAACCTCGGTAGTAACCTCGTTCTCGGTCTCGGTCTCGGCTTCCGGCTCTACTCAACACAAGAACACACGAGGCCCGAAATCAAACAAGGTGCAATGCACAATCAACATGATGCACGTATGATGCATGTATGATGCATTACATGTCAAGGGATGAAGCGCACAAGAACAACAAGATTAAATGAGGCCGGAATCCACATATAGCGAATCCGGTAAGTCCTCATATGCATATGCTGGAAATTGGTCCAGATCTGAACAAACCTTAAGTTAAAGTTGTTAAAGAGCAAGTTAAAATGCACCATGATGATCTACACGAAATTCTAGTCAAGTTTCATATAAAGTTTTTTTTAAAACGGAGCTACGGTCTAGAAGATATGAGCAAAACAAGTTAAGCATGGCAACGGTGCAAGATGCACCCAAACATCAAGCAACCACATTCCAAACATGTTAACGACATGATAATATGATTCTATATGAAAATTCACACAAGTTTCATGTAGGACACGCTCAAAATGGAGCAATGGTGCAACACATACACACGAAACAAGAAACAATGCAAAGCTAAAATTAACAGCCACATAGCAACTTTGGAGCAAGAAATATATACTCTACAGCACTCAAACATGGTGACAAGAAGCATGGACATGAACTAGACATATCCTACAACAAACAACTCCATGGGAGAGACTCCATAGGAGGCATGGATCAATAGCAACAAGCTACAACATTTTTGACCGTGACGTTAAAAACCTGACAGTTATATTTTATAGCAACTTGGGAGCAAGAAATAAATAAGCTACAACAAGCCATATGAGCAAGTGAGGGCATGGATGGATAGACAACAACATGTACAACAAGAAATGATCAATGGCCACCCCAAAACTAACATGGATTTGCCTAGGGCATCAAGCAAACATGGCATCGGGATAAGACATATTCGAGACTTAGTAGAATTTTCACTAAGTATAAAACAGTTATGTTGGCATGGCATGTTTGCAAGAATGTTTAAGTTACCTCAAGGCATATCATGGAAAATGGTTTGCACCACAGCAAAGACCACATGATGGAGATTCCAAAACATATTAGCATGTGACAAGGGGACAAACACAACAATAGCAACGAGCTCTTCAAATCAGCATCTCATAACAAGTTACAAAACATAACAGCCACATGCACTTTTGCAACCAAGTTTAACATGGCAATATGAACCCTAACATGCATGCTACGGCAACCATCATGTAAAGCATCTCACGATGAACATTTTGACATCTCATTTGCTTCATTTGGATAAACATGCACCAAGTTATCACATCTCAAACATGGCATGAAAATAACAAGTAGCAGCAGTTTATATCAAGTAGCATTCTTGTCACGAAGATTAAGACCTCTAGATGAAGTCAAACAAGCATGGCACAATGGAACAAAGTGTAGAGCATATCACCACGGTCATTTTGACATATCATATGCACAAATCTGACTTACACACAAAAAGATACAGCTGCAAGAACATGCAACAAAAACTATTGCAGAAAAGGACTTAGCAAAAATATACCTAGCAGAAACAGGACAAAGGGGTCCAACGGGGCGGAGGGGTCCAACTGAGCGTTTGGATCGGAGGCGGCGGCGGCACCCGGGACGTGGCCGTCCCAGCGGCGGATGCGGGTACGGGTTCGCGGGTCGGGTCCGCGGTGGGGATCCGCCCGACCCGGTGGGAGCTCGAGCGGGCGCGGCGACGCTGCCCTCGCCGGCGAGGGGCACGGCGACCGGTGGGAGAGCAGATCCGGCTGGATCGGCGGCGGATCCGGCCCGAGGTGTCGGGCGGAGGAGGTGGAGCACTCCGGCGGCGGGGAGCACGGGCCCGTCGGCGATGGGGCTCCAGGCGGCGGAGAAGCCCCGCGGCGGCGGGCGGCGGCCAGGGCGTCGGGAGCGGAGGCAATGGGCGCAGGCGGCGGTGCGGGCGCGCTGGCCGGGGAGGGCCCGATCTGGGCCGGCGGGCCCGGACGGCGGCGCGGGAAAGCTGGCGGCGGTGCGGGTGACGTGTCGCAACGCAATTGGCTGAGGGGCGGCAGTAGGACGCGTCCGGTCTGTCCGGACATGTCCGGCAGCGGAGGAGGAGGTGGGACTAGGGTTTGGACGCGAAAATGGGGGGGGGGTGTGAACAAACTTCCACGGTCTGAGGAGATAACTCGAGGAATGCCATGTAACGACACAATTCTGGAAGTGTACAACTCTGCGAGTTGAGCTGCATTGATGGATTCTTTGACTAGAAGGAAGTGAGCTACTTTGGTTAGCTTGTCAATCACAACAAAGATAGAATCATTCCCCTTCTTGGACTTGGGAAACCCAGTGACGAAATCCATTTCAATATGGTCGAATTTCCACTCGGGAATAGGAAGAGGTTGGAGGAAACCGGCTGGACGTTGATGCTCTGCCTTCACTCTTCTGCAGACATCACATTCATTCACGAATTGGGCAATATCCCTTTTCATGCGAGTCCACCAGTAAGATTTCTTGAGGTCTTGGTACATCTTGGAACTTCCAGGATGAATAGAGAGGAGGGAGTCATGTGCTTCGTTCATTATGAGCTTCCTGAGATCACCCTTGGGAACCAAAAGTCTGTCCTCAAAGAACAAGGTGTCCTTCTCATCAATGCGTAGCACTTGTATTTGGGAGTACCCTTTGCAATATCATGTTTCACTTTTTGCACCATAGCATCACTGAGTTGGGCCTCACGGATCTGATCTTCCAAGGTAGGAGCAACTTGAAGATTTGCAAGAAAGCATTGCGGAACAACTTGGAGGTTGAGCTTCCTGAATGCTTCACAAAGCTCGTGCTGAAAGGGCTTGATAAGGAGACTGTTGCAATATGCCTTTCTGCTCAGGGCATCTGCAATGACATTGGCCTTGCCAAGTGTGTATTCGATGCTTGGATCATACTCTTGGATCATCTCAACCCAACGAGTATGGCGAAGGTTCAGGTTCGGCTGTGTGAAGATGTACTTCAAGCTCTTGTGATCGGTGAAGATGTCCACTTTTCTGCCCAACAGAAGGTGTCTCCACGTGATCAAGGCGTGTACCACTGCTGCTAGCTCGAGATCATGTGTGGGGTAGTTCTTCTCATTTGGCTTCAATGGACGAGAAGTGTATGCCACAATTTTCTTGTCTTGCATTAGAACACCACCAAGTCCTTGAAGAGAAGCATCACAGAATACTTCATAGGGCTTGGACTCATCTGGAGGAGTAAGAACTGGAGCAAAGATGAGCTTTTCTTTGAGTGTTTTGAATGCCACATCACAATCCGGAGACCAGTTGTACTTGACATTCTTCTGCAGCAAGTTGGAGAGGGGCTTGGCAATCTTGGAGAAGTTCTCAACGAACCTTCTGCAATAGCTAGCAAGACCAAGGAAGCTTCGGAGTTGCTTGACGTTCTGAGGTGGTTCCCAGTTGACAATCGCTTCAACTTTCTCGAGGTTGACCGCAATACCGTCAGCAGAGATGATATGGCCCAGATACAAGACCTTATCGAGCCAGAATTCGCACTTGAAGAACTTGGCATAGAACTTATGTTCACGGAGTCTGTCGAGAACCAAACGGATGTGCTTTTCATGATCCTCTTCATTCTTGGAGAATACCAAGATGTCATCCAGATAGACGAGCACAAATTCGTTGGTGTAGGGGTTGAATATGTAGTGCATCATCCTTGAGAAGGTGGGTGGAGCATTAGCGAGGCCAAAAGACATGACTGTGTGTTCATAGGAGCCATAGCTTGGTCTGAATGCAGTCTTGTGAATATATTCTTCACGGATACGGATCTGGTGATAACCCATCCGAAGATCGAGCTTTGAGAACACTTTTGCTCCTTTGAGCTGCTCGAACAATTCATTGATGTTGGGGAGCGGATACTTGTTCTTTATTGTCTTATTGTTCAATGGCCGGTAATTAACGCAAAGGCGCTCAGTGCCATCCTTCTTCTTGACAAATAAGACACCACAGCCCCAAGGAGAAGTGCTAGGCCTGATTAGACCCATACGCTCTTGCTCATCGAGTTGTTTCTTCAACTCTTTCAACTCTTCAGGGGAAAGCTTGTACGGACGCCGGCATGCTGGCTCGGTACCGGGCTCGAGTTCAATGACAAATTCAACTTGACGATGCGGAGGCATGCCTGGAAGCTCTTCAGGAAAAATATCTTCATATTCATTGACCACCGGAATTTGAGAGATGGCATTAATCTCGCCCTTGTCATTGAGAGAGAATAGCCTGATTGTGTTATCTCGAGAGGCGAAGATAATCACGTCTTCGTCGGAATGAGTAAGCTTGACTTCCTTATTTGCACAATCAATGTGAGCATCATGCTGGGAAAGCCAATCCATCCCAATAATAAGATCAATGTCGGAGTTGCCGAGAATAACCGGAGAAGCCAGAAAGCGGTAATCACCCATACGAATAGATACGTCCGGAGCCTTTGAGGTGGAAGTCATGTGCTTGCCCGGAGATATAATTGATAACTTCTTTGGCAAGTCCACTGTGCCCACGTTATGCTTAGATGCAAATGGACATGACATGAAGGAAAGTGATGCAGCAGAATCAAACAAGACCTTTGGAGGAATAGAGTTAACTGGAAGATTACCAATTATCACATCAGAAGAATTTTCTGCTTCAGCTGCACTCATCGGGTTCACTCTTGCATGCTTGGGATTGTGCTTGACAATAGCAGTGCTGACAGGTGGAGGAGGCGGAAGGCGCCTTTGGTTGGTGCACTTGTTAGCATAGTGACCCTTCTTGCCACACTTGTTGCAAACCACTTCTGAGAGAGAACGGTAATAAGGAGCACTTGACTTTGGAGCTTGAAAGTGATTCGTTGACTGATTGCTTGTGTTGGGTGGGTGGGAGAAACCACGGCCACCAGAATGCCTGTTGTTGTTGCTGTTGTTGTTGGGAGGTCGGATCACTGGAGGAGGTGGAAGCCAAAACTTCTGTTGCGTTGCGACCACTTGGGAAGAAGAGGAGGAGTGAATAGCGTCTCTGATCCTCTTTTTGGAAGCTTCCATCTTGAGCTGGGCTTCGGGGTGGGCATATAACCCGAAAACCGAACGACCGAACCGATTTAACCTGAACCGAAGCTGAAGTGACCGAAACCAAATTATTCGGTACCATACTCGGTTATCGATTCTGAGAAACCGAATTTACTTCGGTGATTTCGGTCTGCACGCTCGGTCCTCCGAATTGACCGAAGCACCGAGACCCCATCTAACTTCTCGCGTGTCCTCCATAAATTAATTCCTCTATGCTGCCAGCCAATGAACATCAATTGCCCCTGCAAACAGTGCCATAGGCTGGCCGGTTGGTCCCCCGATTCCCTCCCTAATTCTCGTCCACATGTATTGGGTGCCCGTCTGCTTTTCCTTTTTTTTAGTGAACCTAGGTGTTGTTTGCTGCTGCCTGCTGTCTCGCTCACCTCATGTTATTCTTTTCCTTCAGCATAACACGTGTTGTTATTTAGCCCACACAAACTACAGCTCTCAGCCCAGCCGACACAAACAAGTACATAAAAATAGCACCTATCCCATCCGGTCAGCCCAACCCAGCCTTGCGCTGTAGTGTCCAAACGGAAAGGCCCCAGATATTCGGTATGTTCGGTGCAAAACCGATTACTGAACCGATTGACCAGGGCACCGAAGGCTCGATTTACTTTATTGCCAGAGACCGATCGGTGAACGTTTTGTAGGAACCGAGAAAGAAAAAGCACCGAAGTACCGAACCGTTCGGTTCAGGGGAACCGAACGCCCACCCCTAGCTGGGTTGCCTCTTGCTTAAGTGCCATGTTATAGAATTGATCAAACTCATCAGGTTCGAACAAGGTGAGAGCTAGTTGGAGTTCATCCTTCAGACCACCACGGAACTGATAGATCTTGCTCTTGGCATCTGGGATGTCTTTCTTGGCATAGCGGGCAAGGTTCTAGAACTTGACATTATATTGGTAGACAGTCATTGAGCCTTGCTTCAGGTTGCGGAATTGCTCACGCATACCCTCGATGACACTTGTTGGAATGTGGTGAGAGCGAAAGTCCTTGCAGAAGTCTGCCCATGAGATTTCACACCCTTCTCTGGAATCTTTGTACTGCTGTCACCAATCAGCGGCTTGGTCCTTGAGTTGGAAGGCCGCAAACTTCAAATAGTCCTCAGGCCTGACGTTACTGCACTCGAAATGCTTCTTGATATCTGTTATCCAGTCTTCAGCATCTAGAGGGTCCACACAGTAACTGAATGCCTTTGGTTGGTTTGCCAGGAACTGGTTGAGTGTAGCAAAGTGAGGTTGGTTGAACAAATTGCCTTGGCCTTGGTTCCCATGAGCACCTTGATTTGCTTGAATGTTCTGCATCATTTGCATAAGCATCTGGGTGTTCTGGTTCGTCGCTTGCATAATTGCTCTCCAGGCCTCAGATGGAGGAGGAGGGGAAAGAGGACGATCAGGAACCGCTTCACCCTCTGGGTTAGCGTTGGGAACCCTTTTAGGAGCCATCCTGAATGAGATGACAACTATTAGCCATCGATTGAGAAAAAAATATATAAGCTGAATCAACGGCTAGAAATTGCAACATAAGTCTTCACAAGAACATTCGAACAAGATGAACGAATGTAATCCACAGTTTAATGATACAACAATCTTCACGAGAAGCCACTTGGGAGAACAAAAGGTAAATAAAAACAACAAGGAACAGATAGAACAAATACAAGGTAGAAGTTTCGTTCGACATATTCGTGCTGAAAGCTTATGGAACGTGTTACAAAAGGGTTTTGCAATCCCCGGATCAACATAGCCAAGGACCCTTTAAGATGCAACTCCTGATCAGAACAACACCCATAAAACTACTTCACTCAATGTAGAACCCCAAACTCCATATCATGCATTCGTTGGAAGAATGCCTATGAGCTACTAGATGAACCCACCTGTCGGTGTACAAAAAGAGGGATACATTTTTTGTACCCCTATGACTGTGCACGGGCAGTCTGAGCCACGATGCCACCACACCAAGCATGGCGAGGGAGGCGAGCCGGGGCAAGACTGAAGCTCGATGGAGACTCGAGCGACGCCAAGAACAAGAGCACAAAGAGCAAAGGGACGAAGCGGCTTCCCCCGGCAAGACCCTTGCCGGGGCCGGCTCTGGCAGCCCCGGCAAGACCCTTGCCGCGGCAGCTCGCCCCGCGCCTACGGAGCGAATCACCCTTGAGTCCACCGCCCCAATGGGGCGAGGATTCCGGAGATATCCCCGTGGTGGCATGCAGATCTTTGTGAAGACATTCAAGATCAGATGCAAGTTAAGAAGATGACGACCCTTGGCGGGATTCCAGCCAAGGAGAACCACAAGGCCCCCGGCAAGTACCTTGCCGGGGATGACAGCAGGCGCCACGATAGGACCCTTGCCGGAGCCCCGGCAAGGCCCTTGCCGAGGATGCCCGCAGGGACACCGTCAGGCCCGCACCAACCAGGTTTCCACCGACCCACACGGCTACCGACCCAACCAGTTGGACAGGCTCCTGCGTGGCAACCCACAGATCTTCGTGGAGACCCGCCGTTGCGCCACCTCAGCTGCATGTCTGCCTACATGGCACCTCAGGCACTGCTGGCCAAGGCGCGTGTCAACACGAGGAGGGGCGGCGACGGACAAGACGGACGTCTCTCCCCGTCCCCGATAAAGCAAGGACACCTAAGCTGGGCGCATTAAATGCACCTTGTCCTGTAATGCGAGGGATAACCTCGCATCACTGTACCCTTTCCAGCTCCTGTGTGCCACTGTGGCAACCCCTTTTTCCTATAAAAGGAGGCCCGAGGCGACCAGGAGGAGGATTCGGCTTTTTGAATTGCTCACGACCCTCTTGGAGCTCCTCGTTAGCTAAAGAACACCAACGTATAATCCACCAAAGCAGGAGTAGGGTTTTACGCATCTTTGCGGCCTGAACCTGGGTAAATGAACCGTGTCCTGGCCGTTAGATCCGCCCTTCTCTCAACCCCGTGCCCCGGAACCGTAGTAGGGATTCTTGTGATCCCATAGGTGTCGATCCAAATACCCCGACATCTTTGGCGCGCCAGGTAGGGGGCGCAGTTGTGAGAATCGGCTTTAGCGGTTAGTTCGACGCTCCTGCATCGTCATGGCGCCCAAGAAGAAGACGACGGTGGCGGTTGGCCAGTCGGAAGCCGGACAGCCCGTCCCGACGCGGGCGAACAGCGGAACATTCGCGGAAAGGACTCGGGGTGCTGCTCGCGAACACCAACGCCATCCCGACAGCCGGAGTTTGGAAGGTGGCGATTTTTGTGCGACCGGTAACGAGCCACACACCGCTAGTTCCAAAGATGGAGCCTGACCCTCCGCGGGTGGCGCGGGGCCTTCCAAGGTCGCGGCCTCATCACCCGAAGGCGACGCAAGGGCCTCCAGAACTCCCACGCCGGCGCCAACAGCGCGCTCTTCTCAAGCAGCGCGCGACGGACGGCGTCGTCACCCCGAAGATCCCGGGCGTCGCCATGGGAAGAGCCCCGAGCGCCACTCCCTGGACGTAGAAGACCTGCCCGCCCGCCAAAGCACTGGTGGAGACGTTAGGCAACCGCGGGATCGTGATGGAGCTCCCCCTGACACGGTCACGGGTCGAAGCGCGTCACGGTCCGTGCAGGTTTCACTACCGTTGACACCAGCCGAAGCTTTGGCGCGCGCGCAGTTGCTCCTCGACTTTCCTCCCGTTATGGGGAAACTCGATGAATGGAGAGCCACCATCCGAAGCCTTGTCGCAGTCGCCAACAGGGATGACCTAAATCCATCGGAGCTCCTAGGCCGACGCTCCGATGTGGTCCCACGCACCGGCGGCGGGAGAGCTGGCAGCGCCGTGGCTACAGTGCATTTGCCTCCTCCTCGTCCAGTGTCGTGTGTGTCGACCCGCCAAGGCGTCGCGGGCGACGCCATCTCCATAGCGTCGTCCGACCCGCGGCGACCAGCGTCAAGTTCTTCAGGAGCGAGCTCATGAAGACGCTCGAACCACCATCGAGCGCCGGCGCGGAACGCGCCACCAGTCCGACAGCAACCATCATGTAAAGCATCTCATGATGAACATTTTGACATCTCATTTGCTTCATTTGGATAAACATACACCAAGTTATCACATCTCAAACATGGCATGAAAATAACAAGTAGCAGCAGTTTATATCAAGTAGCATTCTTGTCATTAAGATTAAGACCTCTAGATGAAGTCAAACAAGCATGGCACAATGGAACAAAGTGTAGAGCATATCACCACGGTCATTTTGACATATCATACGCACAAATCGGACTTACACACAAAAAGATACAGCTGCAAGAACATGCAACAAAAACTATTGCAGAAAAGGACTTAGCAAAAATATACCTTGCAAAAACGGGACAAAGGGGTCCAACGGGACGGAGGG
Organism: Secale cereale; assembly: GCA_902687465.1. Taxonomy (NCBI): domain Eukaryota; kingdom Viridiplantae; phylum Streptophyta; class Magnoliopsida; order Poales; family Poaceae; genus Secale; species Secale cereale. Next base: position 128,458,816 of record LR738709.1, on the reverse strand, counting down.
GTCCAACTAAGTGTTTGGATCGGAGGCGGCGGCGGCACCCGGGACGTGGCCGTCCCAGCGGCGGATGCGGGTACGAGTCCGCGAGTCGGGTCCGCGGTGGGGATCCGCCCGACCCGGTGGGAGCTCGAGGAGGCGCGGCGGCGCTGCCCTCGCCGGCGAGGGGCACGGCGACCGGCGGGGAGAGCAGATCCGGCTGGATCGGCGGCGGATCCGGCCCGGGGCGTCGGGCGGAGAAGGTGGATCACTCCAGCGGCGGGGAGCACGGGCCCGGCGGCGGTGGGGCTCCAGGCGGCGGAGAAGCCCCGCGGCGGCCGGCGGCGAGGCCCCGCGGCGGCGGGCGGCGGTCGGGGCGTCAGGAGCGGAGGCGATGGGCGCAGGCGGCGGTGCGGGCACGCGGGCCGGGGAGGGCCCGATCCGGGCCGGCGGGCCCGGACGGCGGCGCGGGAGAGCTGGCGGCGGTGCGGGTGACGTGTCGCAACGCGATTGGCTGAGGGGCGGCGGTCGGACGTGTCCGGTCCGTCCGGACGTGTCCGGCGGCGGAAGAGAAGGTGGGACTAGGGTTTGGACGTGAAAATGGGGGGGGTGTGGACGTTTTTATAGGCATAGGGAGCTAGGAGACTCCAAATGGGGATCGGTTTTCGGCCACGCGATCACAATTCGACGATCGAGATGATGGGAAGGGGTGTGCTGGGTTAGTGGGCTGTTGTGGAGGGGGTCTTGGGCCTCAAAGAAGAGGTTCTTTTAGCCCACTAGGTTACCCGTTGGAGTACCAAACGAACTCCAAACGCGACGAAACATGACAGGCGGCCTACACGAACCAAAACAACATCGCACGACAAGTCTCACATCATTTCGGAAACATTACATGGCCACACACGAAAAAAGGACTCGGGGATGCCACGGGCACGTGGGAGCGCCGGAATTCGAAACGGACAATGGGAAGAGACGAGTGGGACTGGATGCAAGCGACAACACAAATGCAATGCAATGCACATGACAACATGACATGGAAGAAATGCACACACGCACACGACAAAATGAAGAAACCCGAAAAGAAAGAAGAGCCTAGAAAGGAATTGATGAAGCCAAAGTTATATATTGCCATATTGGGAAAGTGTTACATCTGGGGCATTACAACTATGGAGATGTCCATCAATCGATATCAATTTGAGTGAGTAGGGATTGCCATATAACGGATGCACTAGAGCTATAAGTGTATGAAAGCTCAAAAAGACAACTAGTGGGTGTGCATCAACTTGCTTGCTCATGAAGACCTAGGGCATTTGAGGAAGCCCATGTTGGAATATACATGACAAGTTCTATAATGAAAAATTCCCACTAGTAATATATGAAAGTGACAACATAGGAGACTCTCTATCATGAAGAACATGGTGCTACTTTGAAGCTTTAAGTGTATGAAAGCCTCTTTTTTTGGAGACTCTTTTGGCCTCTTTTTTTATAACCTCACATGGGACAATGTTCTAATAATGATGATCATCACACTTTTATTTAGTTACAACTCGATACTAGAACAAAGATATGACTCTATAAGAATGCCTCCGGCGGTGTACCGGGATGTGCAATGACCAAGAGTGACATGTATGAAAAATATGAACAGTGGCTTTGCCACAAATACTATGTCAACTACATGATCATGCAAAGCAATATGACAATAATGATGTGTGTCATAATAAACGTAATGGTGGAGTTACATGGCAATATATCTCAGAATGGCTATGGTAATGCCATAATAGGTAGGTATGGTGGCTGTTTTGAGGAAGGTATAAGGAGGGTTTTATGCACCGGTTAAAGTTGCGCATCACTTGAGTGGCTAGCAAGGTGGAAAGGTGAGAATGCGTATAATCCATGGACTCACATTAGTCATAAAGAACTCACATACTTATTGTGAAAAATCTACTTAGCCCTCAAAGCAAAGCACTACGATGCATGCCCCTAGGGGGAAGGTTGGTAGGAGTTAACCATCGCGCGCCCCCGACCTTCCCGCAAAGATGAAACAATCAAGATACAGTGCGCGCCAATTTGGTTACATAGGCCATACATGCATGCTTCGGGAATCACAAACCTTAACACAATTATTTATTTAACCTCACAAACTACCACTAGCATGACTCTAATATTACCATCTTAACATCTCAAAACAATTACAAGGAGTCAAACTTCGCATAATATTCAATGCTCTATATGAAAGTTTTTATTATATCTCCTTTGGATGTCTATCATATTAGGACTAAATTCATAACCCAAGCAAATTGCCATGCTGTTTAGAGAATCTCAAAATAATATTAGTGAAGCATGAGAGTTCATCAATTTCTATAAAATAAAACTACCGCCGTGCTCTAAAAAGATATAAGTGAAGCACCAGAGCAACTATCAAACTACTCCAAAAAGATATAAGTGAAGATCAATGAGTTGTCAAATAATTAACTAGCTATGAGAAGACCCCCTCTCATTTTACGAATTTCAGATCTTAAGTACTTTATTCAAAAATCAAGCAAAACAAAACAAAATGACACTGCAAGGATAGCACATATCATGTGAAGAAGCAAAAACTTAGGCTAAATCGATACTAACAGATAATTGTTGAAGAAGAAAGGTGGGATGCCAACCGAGGCATCCCCAAGCTTAAATTCTTGAGACTTCTTGAAATATTAACATGGGATGCCTTGGGCATCCCCAAGCTTGAGCTTTTGTGTCTCCTTAATTCCTCTCATGTCGCGGTTCCCCTAAATCTCAAAAACTTCATCCACACAAAACTCAACAAGAACTCGTGAGATAAGTTAGTATAAATCAACTCAAAACCTTAACATTCTCTACTGCAGGAAATCACTAAAATTATAATTTTACATTTCATACTAATTGCCTCTGCATATTTAATACTCTTATCCTCAAATAGAATCATTAAACATGCAAACAATGCAAACATAACAGCAATCTGTCTAAACAAGACAGTCTGTAAAGAGTGGAATTGTTCTCATATTTACCAAGATATAAAAATTCTTAAAAATTACCACGTTACAGAGAACTTATTCATGATAACTTTGTAAAAATTTCAAGATTTTCTCACGTTCTGACTATCCAGGGGAATTCAGAAAATGATAGAAAACTTTATGTTTTCAAACGGCAACATGTATACTTGCAAAATAAGCATGGTAAAGGCTATACCTGTCTTTTTTATTGAAACAAAAATACTAAAACTTATTCTAAATAACATCAAGAAAATCTAAACAAAATAAAATGACACTCCAAGCAAAACGCATATCATGTGGTGAATAAAAATATAGCCTCAAGTAAATTTACCGATAGACAAAGACGAAAGAGAGGATGCCATCCGGGGCATCCCCAAGCTTAGATGATTTATTGTCCTTGAATATTACCTTGGGGTGCCTTGGGAATCCCCAAGCCTAGGCTCTTGCCACTCGTTATTCCATAGTCCATCAAATCCTTACCCAAAACTTGAAAACTTCACAACACAAAACTCAACAGAAAATTTTATGAGCTCTGTTAGTATAAGAAAGCAAATCACCACTTAGGTACTATTTTGAACTCATTTTATATTCATATTGGTGTTATATCTACTGTATTCCAACTTCTCCATGGTTCATACCCTCTGATACTACTCATGGATTCATCAAAATAAGCAAACAACACATGAAAACATAATCTATTTAAAATAGAACAGTCTATAGTAATCTGGACAGCCACCATACTTCTGGAACTCTAAATTTTTTGAAAAAATTGGAAGATGTGGGGAATTTGTATATCAATCATGTGTAAAAATTTCAGCTAATTATAACATCCCAGTGATTTATTACATTTTCTGCACTAGACGCAAAACTTTCTGTTTTTGCACAGAATCAAGTCAACTATCAACCACACTTTACTTGGCACTTTATTGAAACAAAAGCTGTAAAACATGATTACTACAGTAGCTTAGTTATGTGAACACACAAAAATAGTAGGTAAAGGTATTGGATTGTCTCCGAACAAGCGTTTTGCTTTAACGCCTTTTTAGCTAGGCATGAAGATTTCAATGATGCTCACATAAAAGTAAAGAATTGAAACACAAAGAGAGCATCGTGAATCACATTGCAAACACATTTAGTCTAAATCACTTCATATGCATAGGGATTTTGTGAGCAAACAATTTATGAGAACAATAATAAACTAGCATAGGAAGGCAAAACAAGAACAACTTCAAGATTTTCAACGCATAGAGAGGAAACTTGATATTGTTGCAACATGTAGAAGCATATGTTCCTCTCTCATAATAATTTTTAGTAGCATCATGAATGAATTTAACAATATAACCATCACATAAAGCATTATTTTCATGATCCACAAGCATAGAAATTTTATTACTCTCGACATAAGCAATTTTATTCTCATTTATAATTGTGGAAACAAACTCAACAAAATAACTTTCATGAGATACTTGATGGACATCATGACGACAAGTGTCATGGTTATTAGTATTATTTATAGCATAGGTGTCATAACAATAATCATCATAAATAGGAGGCATGCTTTCATCATATTAAATTTGCTCATCAAAACTTGGGGGACTAAATATATCATCTTCATCAAACATAGCATCCCTAAGCTTGTGGCTTTCTTGCAATCATGATCATCATTCAAATATTTAGTGTCAAACATTTTATTGCATTCTTCTTCTATCACTTTGGCACAATTTTATTTTCCATCATATTCACGAAAGACATTATAAAGATGAAGCATATGAGGTAACCTCTATTCCATTTTTTGTACTTTTCTTTTATAAACCAAACTAGTGATAAAACAAGAAACTAAAAGATTCAGTGGAAAGATCTAAAGATATACCTTCAAGCACTGACCTCCCCGTCAACGGCGCCAGAAAAGAGCTTGATGTCTACTACACAACCTTCTTCTTGTAGACTCGTGTTGGGCCTCCAAGCGCAGAGTTTTGTAGGACAGTAGCAATTTCCCTCAAGTGGATGACCTAAGGTTTATCAATCAGTGGGAGGCGTAGGATGAAGATGGTCTCTGTCAAGCAACCCTGCAACCAAATAACAAAGAGTCTCTTGTGTCCCCAACACACCCAATACAATGGTAAATTATATAGGTGCACTAGTTCCGCGAAGAAAATGGTGATACAATTGCAATATGGATGGTAGATATAGGTTTTTGTAATCTGAAAATATAAAAACAATAAGGTAACTAGTGAGAAAAGTGAGCACAAATGGTATTGCAATGCTTAGAAACAAGGCCTAGGGTTCATACTTTCACTAGTGCAAGTTCTCTCAACAATGATAACATAATTAGATCATATAAAAATCCCTCAACATGCAACAAAGAGTCACTCCAAAGTCACTAATAGTGGAGAACAAATGAAGAGATTATTGTAGGGTACGAAACCACCTCAAAGTTATTCTTTCTGATCGATCTGTTGGGCTATTCCTACAAGTGTCACAAACAGCCCTAGAGTTCGTAATGAAATAACACCTTAAGACACACATCAACCAAAAACCTAATGTCACCTAGATACTCCAATGTCACCACAAGAATCCGCGGGTTTGATTATACGATATGCATCACACAATCTCAAATTCATCTATTCAAACCAACACAAAGAACTTCAAAGAGTGCCCCAAAGTTTCTACCAGAGAGTCAAGACGAAAACGTGTGCCAACCCCTATGCATAAGTTCACAAGGTCACTGAACCCGCAAGTTGATCACCAAAACATACATCAAGTAGATCACATGAATATACCATTGTCACCACAGATAAGCATATGCTAGACATACATCAAGTGTTCTCTAATCCTTAAAGACTCAATCCGATAAGATAACTTCAAAGGGAAAACTCAATCCATTACATGAGTAGAGGGGGAGAAACATCATAAGATCCAACTATAATAGCAAAGCTCGCAGTACATCAAGATCATGCCAAATCAAGAACACGAGAGAGTGGGATCAAACACATAGCTACTGGTACATACCATCAGCCCCAAGGGTGAACTACTCCCTCCTTGTCATGGAGACCTCCGGGATGATGAATATGGGCACCGGTGATGGTTTCCCCCTCCGGTAGGGTGCCGGAACGGGCTTCCGATTGGTTTTTCATGGCTGCAGAGGCTTGCGGCGGCGGAACTACCGGGTTTATTTTTGGAGTTTCATGTATTTATAGGAATTTTTAGCATCTGGGGCAAGTCAGGGGGATCCACGAGGCGTACACAAGGTAGGGGCGCGCGCCCTATGGGGGGGCACTGTTGTGGTGCCCTCATGGCTCTTTTGGTCCACCTCCAGCGCTCCATGGGCTTCTTCTGGTCCATAAAAATCACCAAAAAGTTTCGTTCCTTTTGGACTCCGTTTGATCTTCATTTTCCGCGAAACTCAAAAACAAGGAAAAACAGAAGCTGGCACTGGGCTCTAGGTTAATAGGTTAGTCCCAAAAATAATCTAAAATAGCATATAAATGCATATAAAACATCCAAGATAGATAATATAATAGCTTGGAACAATAAAAAATATAGATACGTTGGAGACATATCAGTATGCATTGTAAGTAGAAGTGGGCATCCAGCGCCCGATGATGGGCGGATGTTGACATGGTTCGGCTTCGTCATTGTCATCCTTGCCATTGCTGTCTTCGGAAGCGTAGTCTAGCATGTCGGTTAAATCCTCGACAGTGGCTACCAAGTGGGTGGTGGGTGGGACGCAAAATTCCATAGTCGCAGCCCCCAGTTTGAACTAGGCATAGTTCAGAGGTGATACCTCCGTGATGGTGAGAGATTGTAGTAAGTACGACGCCTCATTTAAGAGTGAGAGCTGGATAGGGGACTGGGGATCTGCGGTGCCAGGCTCGGTGATGACCACTTGATCGATCCCGGAGGGCACAAACCCCAAGATTAAGCTCGTGATCGAAGGTGAGACCAGCTTCCCAACAACGGGAAGAGTCCGGTTTGATTCCGGGCCCACAAACGGCGTGATCGCCTCCGAGCCTCTGGCTAGAAGCTCCATGGAGGGAGAGGGTCCGGCAGGGTTTAACCTCCCGTGTTCAGATGAAGTGGCATGTTCCAGATCTAAGGCCGGAGCGGACATGAGCGTCGACCCCTAGATGGGATCTGATAGTAGATCCAAAGGATCTTCTTCGTGCAAGTGGGGAGTGGCAGCCACGGCCGTGAACCCGTCGAAGATCAGATCTCCTCGGATATCGGCAATGTAGTTTAAAATTCCAAACTTGATTTGGTGACCAGGGGCATAGCTGTCGACCTGATCAAGGTGACCAGTCGAGTTGGCACGTAGCACGAAGCCGCCAAACACGAAAAGCTGACCAGGGAGGAAGGTCTCCCCGGAGACGGAGCCATTGTCGATGACAAGGCGAGCCATCGATCCTTCTATCGACAACATAGCGGAACTCTCAATGAAAGCACCAATGTCAGTGTCAAAACCGGAAGATCTCGGGTAGGGGGTCCCAAACTGTGTATCTGAGTATCAACGGTAACAAGGGACAACAAGGACACAATGTTTACCCAGGTTCGGGCCCTCTTAAAGGAGGTAAAACCCTACTTCCTGCTTGATTGAATTTGATGTGTATAGTGCTTACAAGAGTTGATCTACCTCGAGATCGTATTGGCTAAACGCTAGCTATCTAGCCTAAGATTATTCTGACGATAGCCTCTACGGACTAAACCCTCCAGTTTATATACACCCCGCAAGGGCCTAGGGTTGTACAGAGTTAGCCTGGAGAGGAAGGAAACATTACACCCGGACACAAAACTTTCCATTCTACATACATAGGAGTCCTACCAGGACACGGGGGATAATCTTCTGCTTTATCTTCACGGCCCACTAGTCCGGCCAATGCCGGATGGTTCAGACACCCGAGGACCACGTGGTCCAGGACTCCCTTAGTGGGTACTTACGGATTTCAAGGCAGATGGCACATCAAAGTTGTGCATTAGGTATTCAAAACAGCTTGCTACAGAACTAGTTAAGGCTCGCTAAGATTTTTAACGGTGTAAATATTATGAAAAAATTTGAAATAAATAGTGGAGAACCACTATAATGTAACAACATGATCCAACGGTGTGATTGTGAAAATATGCATTTATGTGTCCTCTGCAAAAAGATAATCATTTCAGCTCATTGCAACATATATATATATATATATATATATATATATATATATATATATATATATATATATATACTGAACTATTTGTTTTTTGTTCACGACACATACAATCATAATTTGTCAATCCCTCCGTTGGATCTTGTTATATTATAGGTATGTTGCTTCAGTATTCCTTTCAGGATTTTTGGAGACTTTTACACCGTCGAAAACATTTACTAGTTCTGTGGCAAGCTATTGTAGAAAATCCTACTCCTATATGTGTGTGTGTGTGTGTGTGTGTGTGTGTATGTGTGTATGTGTGTGTG
>LR738709.1:128437122-128449980 GCA_902687465.1 Secale cereale | reverse complement strand
GGGAGGGGGCGAGCACACGACACGTCATGACCCTCTTGCTCTGTGTGGGACTGTGCGTTTTTCAACACAGGGACCACATAAATGTTGTGCATATTGGGTATTCAACTCATATGCATGCATCACGCACCTCCATAAATATGTTTGGGACACATGCATGAAATTGTTGTCTTTGGACACTCTAATTCTCTTGGTTATCGGGGGCAAGCCTATATATTCGTGGGCCCGCATGGACGTCCATCATTTCGACCGAAGACGAGATATGTTACAAGGGTGGATTCTTCTTCTTTCGTTCGTGTTGCCCTATAGTAGGTCAATCACTCCCGGCCTAATTAATTAAGTTTGAGCACATGCTACATATCGTGAACCCTCGCTCAGTGTGGGGATTTTACAGTTCCAAAGGATGGTGCCACATCAAATTTGCACATTGGGTATTCAAACACCACACCACTTCCATATACATATGTTTGGGCCACATATGCACAGTGAGTTTTGTCTTTAGGCCCTCCCACACGACGTTATCAGTGACAAGCTAGCCCATTTTGCGGGGCCGTATGGACGTCCGTCACTTTGACCAACAACGAGCGAGAGGGGTTATACGACCAAGTTGTATTCTGCATGTATGTGTCGTACGTCTTGGTGAGATGGCATCTCCCCCAACGTGTGTGTGTTGGGGGGTGCTACTTCACACTAACTGAAACCTCCGCGGTGTCAGGTAAGTCCGGTTAATTTGCGAGGCACATGTGCCACATCGAAGTTGTGAATGATTGTTAAATATCACACCACACCCTTTTGATAAATATAGTAGGGCCACCCGCAGGTGGTTTGTATGTGGTCTCTTGCACCCATCTCACGCCACCAGCACACATTTGTGGGCCGACACACGGTCCACATTTGTTCGGAAGCGAAAGGGAGTTTGACCATGATGGACTCCTATAAATTTTGTGTTGCGGTTGGGTGAGATTTCATACCTAGTTATTTGGGGGCATGCACTCATAGCTAGGATTCCCTTATCGCCGACACGAAGTGGGGTCTGTAGGGGTGGCTGACTAGCAATACCGTGAACTTTGTGCGATAGGTGCCACATCAAACTTGTGCATTGGATATTTGAAAATGAAACCACCCTTTGCATACATATATTTGGTCCACATGGAAGTGTGTTCGTGTACTGACCCTTTCCCGCATTATTCTTTTTGCTAAATTTATAAACAGCAGACGAGTTGGATGGAACAACCGTCTGCCCCAGTCACTCACATCAGCACAGTAGATTGGGCTCATCGAGGCTTCCCTCCCGCTCTCGAAAATATCTACTATAGGAGTACCTCGCAATCTCAAAAATATCTACCGTCTCGAAGGTTTTTATGTTTGATAGCACATGATTAGTATGTTTTGGACGTGTGCGATGTATGCAACTCTTGTTCTACTTCTATCCCTTGACCCAAATTTTCAGTAGCCCCGACATTTTACTCCCGCCTCTTCATCCCTCGCATCTCTAAAATATTTGCTTCCTCGTGATCCAAATTTCCAGTAGCTCCAGCAGTTTACTCGCGCCTAGTAAAATTTCCAGTTGCCACGGTATTTTCTCAAACACCACCTTGGCCCCCCTCCACACCACCAAAAACAACCGCTCACACAGACACACACCACTCCTCCCTCGCTCGAAACCATTGGTAGGTTGCCGCCATTGCTGCCGCCTCCATCGCCAACCTCTGCCTGTCTGCCGGGGAGCTCGAGGAGCCAATGTCCCAAAAAAGGTTTATCGCGGGCTCTTCACCCGACATCGGCGAGGTGGCCGAAGAGGTGTTCCTGTCTTCCTCCGCGGGCTCTTTACCGAGCCGCTGTCGCCGGTCCCTCGATTCGCCCGCCGTTGCGCCCCTATGCCGGTTCGGGGAATTCCCTATCCTCCGTCGGGCCTGGCCGCCGATGAGGTCCTATCTCAGGGTCCGGCAGCAACGGTGGGGGATGTGGATCGCCAAGATTAAGGATTGGGAGACCCACACCCTTCGATGGCTTGGTAGCTTCCACACGGCCGAGCTCGCGGCCATGGAGTACGACCGCTCGCAGGTCCGCTACCACGGCGCGGCGGCAAGGCTCAATTTTCCCTTCGGCACACGTCCAGTCGACCTTGTCCCACTGGAGCAAGGGGTGGTGTAAAATCCCAATTTACAATTTGGATGTTATTAGTTATATCATTCATATGCATTCATAATTTGGTGTTTTCCTAATTTTTACTTGGTTGTTGGTCCAAGAAGACCTTAAGCAACTCAGGGACCAATAGAGAGAGTTGGGGGTTCTTCGCATAAATTCATTTATGAACTTATTCAAATTTGAAAAGTGGATCAAATTTGATTTCAACAAATTCTTCCCATTTTTTCAATAAAAGAAAAATTGCGAAAATAAATTTGGAAGCCAAATTATTCTATTTGCAATTTTATTTGGTTGCATTTTATTAATTAGGGAAAATTTCATTTTTGAAAAAAAATCATTTAGCCCAGAAAAATGTTCACAATGTCCCAAATATTAGGAGAGGATGGTGAAAAATATTTCTGGAATTTTTAGGCTTTTATTTTATTTTATTTGGATTTTTCTTCGCTGCGCTATTGAAAAAAAGTTTGGACCGACTCGGCCAAAGCCCAAGCGGCCCACGAGGCCGCCTCCTCCCGCGGGCCGACTCCCGCCGGCGTCCGGCCGCCGTACGCCGCCGAGCCGTGGCCGCCTCGGACTCCTCTTGCCCTTCGCCCAAGTCGTCGCCTTCCCCCCTTTAAATAGCTGCAACCCCCCTCGACTCCCTCCCCCCGCCGTCGCCGCCTGCATGCCCCCGCGCCACCACCGCCCGCTGCTGCTGCCACCCCGAGCCAGACGACCCGCGCTGCCGCCCGCCGAGCCCCGCCGTCGCCGGCCGCCGCCGCCCCGCTTCCGGAACCCGTCGCCCGAACCCGACCCGCTGGTCAAACTCAGTAAACCATCGTTTTTTCCCGGTTTAGCTCAGTTTTTTTAAACCCTAGATCGTTTTTTAGAAAACCTAGATCTATTTTTTAGGTTTACTTATTTAGTGAACGAGCGTTCGTTAGACGGAATTAGATCGTTTTTTCCCGATTGGCTGGTTAGTTTCAGAAAAACGAACGTTCGTTATTTAGTTTTTTCTTTTTCTGTTAGTTTTAGTCAGGGACCTATCCGTGATTATTTATTTCTTAGTTTAGCCCCTAGACTTCAATCTAGCGTTACTTTTTGCTCGTTAGACGGAATTAGATGAAACCAATGCCAATATCTTCGTTGCGATCGCATCTATCTAGTAATCCAACTTGAACATAATTTTGAAATATTTAAAATTTGGTTCAAGCCGATTTTAATTTGAATCTTCTTTTGATCGTAATTTGAGTTTCGTAGCTCCGTTTGAGTTGATTATTTTTTCAAATCGAAGCTCTTGACCTATACTTTCTGATAAGGCCAAATTCACTTAATTTTGGTACTATTAGAAATTGTTTTATGTGGCAAGAGTTATTTGCTTGTTTTCGAAGTTTTCCGAGTTATTTTCTTCGATTATGTTGCATGATTGCTTATGTATGCTATTGTTTGCTTGCGATAGAATTTCCGAAGTGCGAAGCTTGCTATTACGAGTCTCTAGGTTTCAACGATCATCAGCAAGGCAAGTTACACTTTGATCATACTTTTCAATACCTAGTTTTTATTGCATTAGTTCTACCCTCAAAGATTTGCATGAGTAGGACTTGGATACATGTGGAATTACTCAGTAGTTCATGAGGTAGGAACCTATGACTTGAGACCAACCCCGGGAATATACGCTTTGTTACTTAATGGTAGCCATGCTCGTAGACGTGGATTGGTATGTGAGATTCATGAAAGTTGTGAGTGTAATAACAACTAAGGGAAAGTATTAAGGTGGAAACTTTAATACACATCTGGGTGGATTGGTTGCAGGGTACCTGGAGAATCCAGTGTTGTCCTAGGATATCCCGGAGGAACCGTGTGATCATCCTTTGGAATGCCACCCAGGCTCAAAGGGATCATATATCATTCATGCCTAGAAACTTCTGTGTGCAACCACAAGCCATTATGAGCTATGGCATAGTTAAGCAGGTTGTGTGAACTCTTCTAGTGGTGGACAACTAGATGTAGGGGAAAGTAGGTGTACCGGTCTACCCAGGGTAAAGAGGGAATGCTTCTGAAAGGCTATGTCTCGATCTTCCGATCATGGATGCGGTTGAGTCTTGTGGGGAAAAGTGCGCAAACCTCTGCAGAGTGTACAATCTATTCATGAGTAGTCGTGTCCCCGGTTATGGACATCTTGAGTATCCTGGTATTTGAATTATGTACTGATCTCATCACTCTATTAATTAACTTGTTGGCTTATTAATGGCATTGTGGATTTTGGGATTGAGACGGAGGAACCACTCTCAATATTGTTTAAATTAACTGAGTAGTAAATAAAATTTATTCCTTTGTTGTAGGGAAAAACTAGATTTATGCGAAAATAAACCTTAGAGCCTCCACCAGCCAAATATGCATATAGTTATAGATACTTGTTCATCATCATTGCTATAGTGTGATCTTGCCAGCATATTCGATGTGCTGACCTACACGGCTGCAACGACTCATGTTGCAGAGTTTTCCGACGAAGATTAAGGTGCGATAGGTCATTGTCATGCACTCATTGTTTGTCGTGGAGTTGGATGGACTCAACTTATCTTCGATGCTTCCGTAGTTTAGTTTAGTTTAATTATTATTAGATGGCCTTAAACTATATTTTTGTAATAAGACTCTTTATGAGGATTCTCGATGTAATAAGTGTGTGATTGAAACTCTGTTATAAATCCTCAAGTACTGTGTGTGTCAGCATACCGATCCAGGGATGACACTTAAGCACAGAGACTCCGATCCATTGGGATCGAGGTCGCTACAAGATGGTATCAGAGCACACGTTGACTGTAGGACGCGACCACTAGGATAAGCCACATGATGCTCTTCTCTACTCATTTCTAATACTTCTCTATTTCTATTCTATAGATGCCAGACCCCGGGAAAAGTTTACTCAGCCTGATGACGATACCCAAGGAAGTCACGAGGTACCTGCACATCGGAATACCAAGTTTCACTGGAACCTTCACTGCAACATTATCGGAAGAGGGGTGCTAGAGGATCAAAGTTAGTGTTCATGGGAGGACTATTGCACCAGTCACGGAACCTCTCGAGCTTGCCTTTGATGCACCAACTTGGAGCTTGGGAAAGAGTATGGCAGCACACATCACCTTTGGAAGCATTTGTGAAGTCTACAACAAGGATCTTGAAGACACCATTTACTAGATTTGTGGACGCCGAGACGAGCAATAGGAGATGATTCGCACCAGGAACGACAAGTCCGTAGCAGCATTCATACAAGAGATGGACCAGCACATTCGCCGCTATGAGAATCAAATGTGCATGCTCATGCTGAAGACCAAGATGGCGATGACACGGAACATCAAGCTAGAAGAGGAATTCAAGACAACACGCGGTGGATATGAAAAGGAAATCGCGGTGCTACTAGAGCTGAAGAAGAAGGTTGGAGCACCCGTGGTGAAGCCAGAACCAAAGATGGGCATTCATTCAGAGAACTACATTCTGATAGACGACACCGACAGTGATGAAAGCGACTATGAAGACGAAGCTGGAGCAGATAGTATGGAGTCTTCTTCTTATGGAAGCCATTAGATGACCACCCTGTAATCATTAGTATCCTTCCAAGTAGTTAGAATCGTTTGCGAGTTTTGTGTCAATAGTTTAGGATCTTTTGTGTGACCTTGTTTGAATTGAGTGATATGATATGAATATGTTTGTCTCATGTGCATATGGGTGGTGAAATCCCCGTAGACCTCATTCTATTCTATTTTCTCATCCCTCTAACCCATCATATGCCTCCGAGATGCGAGCCCGGATTTTAGTTCCCACCAGACCTCACCCAGTTGATCCAGCAGCAGGACACTTTGATGCAACTACTTTTCCAGAACCAAGGGAACAACAACAACAACAACAACAACAACCCACCTCCTCCTCCACCTGAGAACCTGACCCGTTTCCTAAGGTTGAATCTGTCAGTGTTCTCTAGTAGCACCAAGCCGATTGTTGCAGATGACTGGCTCCACAAGATGGGCAGAGAGCTAGCAACTACAGGATGCACAGATGTGGAGAGAGTGCACTTTGCCGCATATCAGCTTGAGGGACCAGCAGCCGCTTGGTGGGAGAACTACACCACCACTTACCCTCTAGCTAAAGTTACTTGGGATCAGTTTCAGCAAGCCTTCCGCACTGCACATGTTTCAGCTGGAGCCATGAACCTGAAGAAGCATGAGTTTCGCAACTTACGCCAAGGAAACCGTACTATGGGGCAGTACATGGATGACTTCAGGCAATTAGCTCGCTATGCCCTGGATGATGTGGCCACAAATGTTGCAAAGCATGAGAAGTTTCTTGAGGGACTCAATGATGAATGGAGTGTGCAGCTGATGGTAGCAACCTTCAACAACTACCATGAGCTGGAAGACAGGGTCATCATGATTGAAGGGAAGCAACAGCAGATTGAGAGCCACAAGAGGAAGTATGGACGGGGGAAGTATAACTCTGGAGCTCAGCAGAAGCCCCGCTATTCCCCATACCCATGAGGACATAACCATCCCACCCATGGAGGCCATTCTCACAATGGTGGAAATTCACACAACCATAGTGGCCCCAGGAATGGCAATGGGAATGGAAGGAACAACAGTTAGAATTGTTCCACCCCATCAACACCCGCCAAGAAGGATCTGAGTCACGTTACTTGTTTCAAGTGCGGGAAGACAGGACATTATGCCACAGAGTGTCCCGAAGCAAAGAATGGAAATGGCAATGGGAGCTCAGGAAAGAAGCCCAACCCATTCACCAGAGGACAGGTGAATCACATCAATCTGGAGGAGATTGACGAGCAGCCCGACACAGTGGTTGGTAAGTTTTTGGTTAATGCATTTACAACCCTTGTTCTTTTTGACACTGGTGCATCTCATTCATACATATCAAGGGGTTTTGTGGAAAAATATAAATTGCCAATCGTAGCCCTTAAATCACCTATGTTAGTAAGTTCCCCTGGAGCAGAGTACATGGCCAGTCGAGGATGTTATCAATTGCCCTTGACTATTGGGAGACATGTTTTCCCCACCGACCTCATCGTTTTGGAACCCCAGGGTTTGGATGTAATCATAGGTATGGATTAGCTATCCAAGTTTGAGGGAAACATTGATTGCGCCAGTAAATCTAGTTTCCTCACCACCCCGGAAGGAAAGAGGATCAAGTATGTGTCGAGGCACGCACCCCAAAGGACACAAGTGAACGCACTCTCAGGAGTTGTTCAGGAGGAAGTACCAGTTGTGAAGGACTACCCCGATGTATTTTCGGAGGAGTTACCAGGCATGCCACCGGATCGAGACATCGAGTTCTTGATTGAGTAATTACCAGGCATCGGACCAATATCCAGGAGACTGTACCAGATGCCCGCAAATGATTTGGAAGAGATCAAGAAGCAGATCAAGGAGTTAACAGAGAAAGGTTATATCCAACCAAGTTCTTCACCTTGGGGAGCCCCAGTGCTCTTAGTCGAGAAGAATGATGGTTCATTAAGGATGCTTGTAGATTATCATGCACTGAATGAGGTGACGATCAAGAACAAGTACCCTCTGTCGATGATCAATGATTTGTTTGACCAGTTGCAAGGAGCCAAAGTTTTCTCTAAGATCAATTTACGATCTGGATATCATCAGTTGAAGATCCGAGAGCAGGACATAACTAAGACAGCTTTTACCACGAGGTACGGGCTATATGAATACATAGTTATGCCATTTGGTTTGACTAATGCCCCTGCCTATTTTATGAGTATGATGAACAAGGTGTTCATGGAGTTCTTAGATAAGTTTGTGGTAGTATTCAATGATGACATATTGGTTTACTCCAAGAATGAGGAGGAGCACAAGGAACATTTGCGTTTAGTTCTCGAGAAGCTCAGGGAACATCAGTTATATGCTAAGTGCAGCAAATGTGAGTTTTGGTTGAAGGAAGTCGGATTTCTTGGACATGTTATATCAGGAGATGGTATAGCAATAGACCCCTCCAAAGTAGAGGCAGTCAGGGAATGGAAAGCACCCACCTTGGTTGGCGAGATTCGTAGTTTTCTTGGACTGGCAGGATATTATCGAAGGTTCATTGAGAATTTATCCAAGATTGCGAAGCCCATGACGGAGTTGTTGAAGAAGGAAAGTAAGTACAATTGGACCAAAGAATGTGAGGCCAGTTTTCAGGAGCTGAAGAAACGTTTGGTTACAGCCCCAGTGCTGATTCTCCCAAATATTCACAAGTATTTTCAAGTGTATTGCGACACTTCATGTCAAGGACTTGGAGGCATTCTCACCCAAGAAGGAAGAGTCGTTTCATCTGCCTCACGTCAGCTTCGACCACATGAGTTGAATTATGCCACGCATGATTTGGAGTTAGCAGCCGTAGTGCATGCACTCAAGACCTGGAGGCACTTTCTTATTGGAAACCGTTGTGATGTATACACGGATCATAAGAGTTTGAAGTACATCTTCATGCAAAAGGAGTTAAACCTCAGGAAAAGGAGATGGCTGGAGCTCATAATGGATTACGACATGAGATTGCATTATCACCCAGGAAAAGCAAATGTCATGGCAGATGCGTTAAGTTGCAGGAGTTATGTTAACACTATCATAACCAGAGGTTTACCCCAGGTTGGCAGATGACCTCAGAGTTTTATAGTTTGAGATAGTCCCCAGAGGCTATGTTGCCACATTGGAGATTCAGTCCACTTTGTTGGGAAAGATTTGAGAAGCCCAGAAGACGGACGAATGAATGGCAGAGATAAAGGACAGAATGAGCAAAGGAAAGGCACAAGGATTCTGTGAGGATGAATATGAAACGTTGTGGTTTGAAGAATGTATTTATGTGCCCAATGACTCGGAGATCAGGAAGTTGATTCTTCAGGAGGCCCATGATTCGCCGTACTCGATACACCCAGGCAACACCAAGATGTACTTGGATTTGAAGTAGAATTTCTGGTGGACCGGAATGAAGAAGGACATTGCCGAGTACGTATCGGTATGTGACGTCTATCAGAGAGTTAAGGCAGAACATCAGAAACCGGTAGGGTTGCTACAGTCGTTACCAATACCAGACTGGAAGTGGGATAGGCTTGGGATAGGCTGGAAGTGGGTTATGTAATGCCCAGGATGGGACTATACCTCCTACGTGTCGAGGCACGACTTAAAGGTATAAGCCCATTCTGGAATGATCTCAAGTTCGGTATCTTTGCACGACTCATGTAAAAATAGGGATGAAATTGCAAAAGGATAGTTGGCTTACACTCGCCACGTCACACAATTCATTACATAAGCAAATCATCATCCAAATAACATCACAACCCGACTACGGGCGAAGATCCAAACGAAAGATACCAAAATACATAAAGCCACAGGTTCAAATCGCCCCTAGTAGAAACCACTACTGATCATCGGGATAGTGCACATAGTATCGACTACGTTCTTCATCGTACTCCCAGTACAGCTCTGTGCCGTCACCTGAGTAGTTCATCATTGTACCTGCATCTGGTGTGGTGTAGAATCTATGAGCCACGTAGGACTCAGCAATCCCGTTCCCGGGTAGCAAAACTATCTAAGCCTTGGGTGTGGAACAAGGCTGAAGAAAGATAAAAGGTTGCAGCTGCACTAGCACTAGCTTACGTGTTTAGAGCGAGAAGAGAAGTGCCACGAGCGACAAAGTGATCATGAAGTGATCCTATCTAAGCACGTCAAACATAACCCCACCGTGTTCACTTCCCGAACCCCTTTCGGAAAATGACCATCACGGTTACTCACGCTGGTAGTGTGTTCTGAACAGGGTGTCAAGTTTTCTACAACCGGATATTAACAAATTCCCATCTGCCACATAACCGCGGGCACGACTTTCGAAAGTTCAAAACCCTGCAGGGTTGTTCCAACTTGGCCCATTACAAGCCCACGATCCGCGGAGTCGCAACTCCAAGGTGGGAAGGCCCGAGTATTCTCGGAATCCCGTGCTCAAGATAATCCAACTAAGGTAAGACTAATCCAGCAAATCCTCCCGGCGTGCCGACACCCTGACAGTAGCCACGCGTATCAATTCTCAGGCCACGGCCGGATAGGTCAGCCTACAGGTATATACCAATCCTCGAGTTTCCTCGTGGTGGCCCCGCAGTCTGCCCAGTTTGGACCAACACTCATGTGGAGCACTGCCCCGGGGTTGTTGATTAAGAACTCGGGTTTGCAAAGCCCTATGCAAGTTTTAGTTATTAGGCAAATGGAGTACCAATGTTGGGACTTGCTGGAAAAGCCTTAGCGCTAAGCGGTTTATCGAGGGGGTCCCATAACCCCAACCGTGTGAGGAACGCATAATCAAGGAACATAACACCGGTTTATACGATTCCTAGGGCGGCATGAGTGGAACAAATCACCAAGCAAGAGGCTTAGCCTTCCACCCATTACCAATATATAGATGATTTAGTTTAAGAGTTTATATAGTGTGATATCCCAACAAACTTCAACATGAAGCAAGAATCTTCAAATCTTCTCCTGCAACTAGCAATGCTATAAGAGGGGCTGAGCGAAGTCTACGTAGCCAAACGAAGGTTTGCATAGGTTGGGTGGTTAGACAGATTCATTGTTACAATAGGAGGCTGACAGACAGACATGGGCATTGAGGCAATAAGCAAAGATAGTAATGATATATGGGTCAGGTCATCTTGCATGTCGAGTCGTCGATGGGATCGTAAGACGGCTCCTCGTACTCAACCTCGGTAGTAACCTCGTTCTCGTTCTCGGGCTCGGCTTCCGGCTCTACTCAACACAAGAACACACGAGGCACGAAATCAAACAAGGTGCAATGCACAATCTACAGCATGCACGTATGATGCACTTAGGATGCACTGCAGATGCACTTAGGATGCGTAACGTGTCAAGGTAGGAAGCACACCAGAACAACACAAGAACAAGACAATATGCTCAAGCAAGTAGGATGCAAGACAACTCTATTTAGGATGCAAAACATGTCAAGGTAGGAAGCACAGAGAAACAACATAAGAACAACAAGTTTAAATGAGGCCGGAAAATACTTAAGGCAAATCCGGTAAGTCCTCATATGCATGGTTTGAAATTAGTCCAGATCCGAACAACCTTAAGTTAAAGTTGATAAACAGCAAGTTAACATGCATCATGATGATCTACACGAAAATCTAGTCAAGTTTCATATAAAGTTTGTTTAAAACGGAGCTACGGTTTAGAAGATATGATCAAAACAAGATAATAATGGCAACGATGCAAGATGCACCCAAACATCAAGCAACATACTCCAAACATGTTAACAATATGATATTATGAATCTACATGCAAAAAACACACAAGTTTCATGTAGGGCACGCTCAAAACGGAGCAACGTGCTAAAAGATACACTCGAAACAAGAAACAATGCAAAGCTGAAATTAACAGCCACATAGCAACTTTGGAGCAAGAAATATATACTCTACAGCACTCAAACATGGTGACAAGAAGCATGGACATGAAGTAGACATATCCTACAGCAAACAACTCCATTGGAGCATCTCCATAGGAGGCATGGATCAATAGCAACAAGCTACAACATTTTGATCATGATGCTAAAAACCTGACAGTAATATTTTATAGCAACTAGGGAGCAAGAATTAAATAAGCTACAGCAAGTCATATGAGCAAGTGAGGGCATGGATGTATAGACAACAACATATACAACAATGAATGATCAATGGCCACCCCAAAACTAACATGGATTTGCCTAGGGCATCAAGCAAACATAGCATCAGGATATTACAGATTCCAGACTTAGTGAAACTTCACTAAGTTTTAAAACAGTGATATTAGCATGGCATGTTTGCGAGCATGTTTAAGTCATCTTAAAGCATAACATGGCAAATGGTTTGCACCACAGCAAAGATCACATGATGGAGAATCTAAACCATATGAGCATGTGACATGGGGACAAACACAACAATAGCAACGAGCTCCTCAACTAGGCATCTCGTAACAAGTTACAAAACCTAACAGCCACATACACTTTTGCAACAGAGATAAACATGGCAATATGAACTCTAACATGCATGCTACAGCAACCAACATGTAGAGCATCTCATGATGAACATTTTGACATATCATTTGCTTCATTTGGATAAACATGCACCAAGTTATCACATCTCAAACATGGCATGAAAATAACAAGTAGCAGCAGATTATATCAAGTAGCACTCTTGTCACGAAGATTAAGACATCTAGATGGACTCAAACAAGCATGACCCAATGGAACAAAACGTAGAGCACATCACCACGATCATTTTGACATATCAGATGCACAAATCGGACATACACACAAAAAGTTATCGCCATCACAAGAAGCCATGAGACAACAAAATGCAAAAAGGACTTAGAGGGAAAAACATCAACCTCAGATCTAGTCAACGCGGGTTGCGGGCGGAGCGGGTCGCGGGCGCGGGCGCGGACCCGGGAACCCACTAGGGTTTCAGCGGCAGATCGGATCGCGGTGGCCGGCGGCTTGCTGGCGTGGAGGAGCGGGGCGGCCGGAGCAGCGCCGGCGAGAGGTACCCGGGCGGCGCCGGCGAGAGGGACGGCCGGGCGCGCGGTAGTCCGCGGCGGCGGTGGGTGGCGAATCGCGGCGGCGGCGGCGACCGACCGACGCCGGCGGGCGCGGCGGCCGGCGAGAGGCGTGCGGCGGCGGGCACGGGAGGCGGCCGCGGCCGGGAGCGGGGGG
>LR738709.1:128130788-128436854 GCA_902687465.1 Secale cereale | reverse complement strand
TGGCTTCGGGCCCCGCGGGCCCGCGCGATGGAGGCGGACGGCTGGCGCGGCGGATGTGTCGGGTGGCGGGCGGACACGTCCGCCCGGCACGTTTTTCGAGGCGAGGCTGGACGAGGAAGGAGACTAGGGTTTTTTGGACGAAAATGGCATGGGGGGACGTTTTTATAGGCACAAGGAGCTAGGAGACTCCAAATGGGGAGCGGTTTTCGGCCACGCGAGCACAATTCGACGACCGAGATGATGGGAATGATTGGCTGGGTTGGTTGGCTGTTGTGGAGGGGGTCTTGGGCCTCAAAGAAGAGGTTCTTTTAGCCCACTAGGTTAACCGTTGGAGTACTGATACGTCCAAAACGTATCTATAATTTCTGCTTGCTCCATGCCTCTTTTGTGTGATATTGCTATGATATTTATGCACTTCCATACACTTTTGATCATATTTGGACTAACCTATTAACTCAGTGCACCCCAGTGCCAGTTTCTGTTTTCTGTTGTTTTTCTATTTCAGGTTTTACCATTACTTAAATTGCCAGAAAAATTCCGGGAAAATTATATAAAAAATCAGCGTTCCGGAAGCTTCCACGCGCCAGAAGTGGGGCCAGAGGGGAGCCAGGGGCAGCCCAGGCGGCTTGCCCACGCGGCCCCCCTCCTGGCCGCGTCGGGGGGCGCCTGGGCCCCCCTTACCTCCTCTGGTGACCCCCTTTGGCATATATTTACATCGCGTCCCGAAACCCTCGAGGACGGAACCCTTTTTCGCGATCTCATCTCTGTTCCGCCGCCGCCGCACTTCCAAGATCGGGAGCACCAGGAGAACTCTTCCCGGCACCCTGCCGGAGGGGAGAACCACCACCGGGAGCTTCTCCACCACCATGGACGCTTCCCGGATGAGTTGTGAGTAGTCCCCCTTGGACCATGGGTCCATGACCAGTAGCTATGTGATGTTCTACTCCCCTCTTTGTTCTTCACCGATTAGACCTCGTGAGTTGCCCTACATGATCGAGGCACATATGTAATCTTTATGCTGTTGCTATGCTGAGTTTGCTGGGATCCGATGGATTATGAGATTATGTTCAGATTGTGTGTGAGTAATATATTTGATTCACCTCTTTTATATTTATGTTCTTGAGTAATTCTTGCATGTTCTCCGTTGCTGTTTATTGCTTTGGCCAAGTAGTAGGTAGTAACTCCAAGAGGGAACGTTATGCTTGATTGTGGGTTCATGCCCCTCGATGACTAGCTTGAGTGACAGAAACATGAGTCTAGGGGATGTGCTATTGCCACAAGGGGGAAAACAACGGTGCTTGTACTTGCGGGTGCAAGGATTGTTTACTTTACGCAAAGTTCTTTTAATGCAGTTGTCTGTTGCTTTGAGTTTACACTATGGGTGGGACTCGCAACTTAATACCAGGGAGATGTTCTGGATAGATATCTCAAGGTGGATGATTAGTAGTAGATGCAGATGGATTTCGGTCTACTTGCCTTGGCGTACCGCCCATGCTTTTGAGCCTCTACCTTTCTTACAGCATAGTTAGCATTGGTTTACGCACATAATCCTATCAGTTGCCCAGCTGTAATTCGTTTACCTCGCTTAGCTGTTTTATCGTCTTTTGGGAGAGAGACATCACTAGTGAACATCATGGGACCCCGGTCCATATTACCATCACTGATCACACCCGCTATTTACTTCCTGTTCTTATTTACTAGTTGCAGTCATACCTATCACTATTATCTCTTGTGTTTGATCCTTTGTAAACGACAAGGCCAGAGGGATTGACAACCTCTCTGTACTCGTTGGGAGCAAAGTTATTTGTATCTGTGTGCAGGTCCTGTCAAGCAAAAGTCTCTGGCGCTATTGACACCTTCTTGTCGACCCTCGGAGTCTCACGGGATTCGATCCTTGGTATCTTTGCCAAGGGAAAACTACCGTTACGCTACATCTCAAACCTTCCACTTGGGGTAACCAACGAGGGGCGAGAAGCCATCAAGTACCAAACGAACTCCAAACACGACGAAACTTGACAGGCGGCCTACACGTACCAGAACAACATCGCACGACAAGTCTCACGTTATTCCGGAAACGTTACACGGCCACACACAAAAGAAGGACTCGGGGATGCCACGGGCACGTGTGAGAGCGTCGGAACTCGAAACGGACAACGGGAAGAGACAAGTGGGACCGGATGCAAGTGACAACACAAATACAATGCAATGCACATGACAACATGACATGGATAAAATGCACACACGCATATGATCAAATGAGAAACCCGAAAAGAAAGAAGAACCCGGACAGGAAATGATGAAGCCAAAGTTTACATATTGCCATATTGGGATAGTGTTACATCTGGGGCATTACAAACTGTCCTCTACAACGAAAAGCTCTCGTCCCGAGATCTAGGACTGGAAGAAGGAAGGATACTCGGAACGAAGGTGATCTTCTCCTTCCCACGTAGCTTCTCGGTCGGTATGGTGTGACCACTTAACTTTCAAGAACTTGATTGACTTGTTGCGGGTCTTGCGCTCGGTTTCTTCAAGAATAGCAATGGGGTGCTCTCGGTAAGACAAGTCTTGTTGAAGATCAATCTCCTCAAACGGAATGGTGCGTTCAGGTGTCTTGAAGCACTTGCGGAGTTGAGACACGTGAAACACATCATGAACATTAGCGAAGTTGGGAGGGAGCTCAGGTTGATAGGCTAGATCGCCTCTTTTTCCAAGGATGTTGAAAGGGCCCACGTATCTAGGAGCAAGCTTGCCTTTGATACAGAATCTTTGGGTGCCTTTCATAGGAGAAACACGGAGATAGACATGATCCCCAATGTTGAAGGCCAAATCACGATGTTTTCCGTCATAGTAGATCTTCTGACGCGACTGAGCGGCCTTGAGATTATCATGTATGACTTTGCACATCTCTTCGGCTTGTGAGATCAAGTCATTGCCAAGAAGTTGACGTTCATCAGTCTCGGACCAGTTGAGAGGATTACGGCACTTCCTGTCATAGAGGATTTCAAACGGAGCTTTGTCGGCACTTGCTTGGACGCTGTTGTTGTAAGAGAACTCGGCAAATGGAAGGCAATCTTCCCACTTCATGCCAAAAGATATGACACAAGCTCTGAGCATGTCTTCGAGGATCTGGTTCACTCTTTCGACTTGACCACTAGTCTGAGGGTGAAATGCAGTGCTGAAACGGATCTTAGTGCCCATGGCAGATTGGAAGGAGTCCCAGAACTTGGATGTGAACAAACTTCCACGGTCTGAGGAGATAACTTGAGGAATGCCATGTAAGGACACAATTCTGGAAGTGTACAACTCTGCCAGTTGAGCTGCATTGATGGATTCTTTGACTGGAAGGAAGTGAGCTACTTTGGTAAGCTTCTCAATCACAACAAAGATAGAATCATTCCCCTTCTTGGACTTGGGAAACCCAGTGACGAAATCCATTTCAATGTGGTCGAATTTCCACTCGGGGATAGGAAGAGGTTGGAGGAGACCGACTGGACGTTGATGCTCTGCCTTCACTCTTCTGTAGACATCACAATCATTCACGAATTGGGCAATCTCCCTTTTCATGCGAGTCCACCAGTAAGATTGCTTGAGGTCTTGGTACATCTTAGAACTTCCAGGATGAATCGAGAGGAGGGAGTCATGTGCTTCGTTCATTATGAGCTTCCTAAGATCACCCTTGGGAACCACAAGTCTGTCCTCAAAGAACAAGGTATCTCTCTCATCAATGCGATAGCACTTGTATTTGGGAGTACCCTTTGCAATACCATGTTTCACTTTCTGCACCATAGCATCACTGAGTTGGGCCTCACGGATCTGATCTTCCAAGGTAGGAGCAACTTGAAGATTTGCAAGAAAGCCTTGCAGAACAACTTGGAGGTTGAGCTTCCTGAATGCTTCACAAAGCTCAGGCTGGAACAGCTCGATAAGGAGACTGTTGCAATATGCCTTTCTGCTCAAGGCATCTGCAATGACATTGGCCTTGCCAGGTGTGTATTCGATGCTTGGATCATACTCTTGGATCATTTCAACCCAACGAGTCTGGCGAAGGTTCAGGTTCGGCTGTGTGATGATGTACTTCAAGCTATTGTGATCGGTGAAGATGTCGACTTTTCTGCCCAACAGAAGGTGTCTCCACGTGATCAAGGCGTGTACCACAGCTGGTAGCTCGAGATCATGTGTAGGGTAGTTCTTCTCACTTGGCTTCAATTGACGAGAGGTGTATGCCACAATTTTCTTGTCCTGCATTAGCACACCACCAAGTCCTTGAAGAGAAGCATCACAGAATACTTCGTAGGGCTTGGACTCATCTGGAGGGGTAAGAACTGGAGCAGAGACGAGATTTTCTTTGAGAGTTTTGAATGCCACATCACAATCCGGAGACCAGTTGTACTTGACATTCTTCTGCAGCAAGTTGGAGAGAGGCTTGGCAATCTTGGAGAAGTTCTCAACGAACCTTCTGCAATAGCTAGCAAGACCAAGAAGGCTTCAGAGTTGCTTGACGTTCTGAGGAGATTCCCAGTTGACAATGGCTTCAACTTTCTCGGGGTTGACAGCAATACCCTCAGCAGAAATGATATGGCCCAGATACAAGACCTTATCGAGCCAGAATTCGCACTTGGAGAACTTGGCATAGAACTTATGTTCACGGAGTCTGTCGAGAACCAGACGGAGGTGCTTTTCATGATCCTCTTCATTCTTGGAGAATACCAAGATGTCATCCAGATACACAAGCACAAATTCGTTGGTTTAGGGGTCGAAAATGTAGTGCATCATTCTCGAGAAGGTGGGTGGAGCATTAGCGAGGCCAAAAGACATGACTGTATATTCATAGGAGCCGTAGCTTGTTCTGAACGCAGTCTTCTGAATATCTTCTTCGCGGATACGGATCTGGTGATAGCCCATCCGGAGATCGAGCTTAGAGAACACTTTTGCTCCTTTGAGCTGCTCGAACAATTCATTGATGTTGGGGAGCGGATACTTGTTCTTTATTGTCTTCTTGTTCAATGGTCGGTAATCAACGCAAAGGCACTCCGTGCCATCCTTCTTCTTGACAAATAAGACACCACAGCCCCAAGGAGAAGAGCTAGGCCTGATTAGACCCATACGCTCTTGCTCATCGAGCTGTTTCTTCAACTCCTTCAACTCTTCAGGGGAGAGCTTGTACGGACGCCGGCATGCTGGCTCAGTACCAGGCTCGAGTTCAATGACAAATTCAACTTGACGATGCGGAGGCATGCCTCGAAGCTCTTCAGGAAAAACGTCTTCATATTCATTGACCACCGGAATTTCAGAGATGGCAATAATCTCGCCCTTGTCATTGAGAGAGAATAGCCTGATTGTGCTATGTCGAGAGGCGAAGATTCTCACGTCTTCGTTAGGATGAGTAATCTTGACTTCCTTATTTGCACAATCAATGTGAGCATCATGCTGAGAAAGCCAATCCATCCCGAGAAACCGTCTACCTCGGACCTTCCAAACGCATCTACTATACAAGCTATGGCAATACTCCCGAACTACCTCCCCAGTACTGGGTGATGTCGGGGTTATCTTGCCAGTAACCGCATAGGAGAGTTTTCGATGTCGGTCGTCTTAAGTATTCCAAAACTGCTGCGATATATTTGTGACGACAACACCTCGGAGCTCAACTCCCCGGGACACTGCCGCAACCCCTAAATGACAGGAGGCATCGAGAACAATGTTCTCGTCACAAAGATCGGAACAATCCAAACAATACTCGCGAGATTCCTAAAAAAAATTGGTGAATTTTTGAGAGTAGAAGAGACAAGAGTTATCGACAGGAGTCCTCACCAGAGTGAAAAGAGATGAGGAGCAAAAGAAATCCTACTCTCCGATATATATATATAGGACTCAAAACATTTTAAGTGTGTGCCTAGACTCAACCGTCAACGATTCGATCTATCAGTGGGGGCTTCTAGGTCGGAGAAGGCTCTGAATACCAACTTGTAATGCCCAGGATGGGACTATACCTCCTATGTGTCGAGGCACGACTTAAAGGTATAAGCCCATTCTGGAATGATCTCAAGTTCGGTATCTTTGCACGACTCATGTAAAAATAGGGATGAAATTGCAAAAGGATAGTTGGCTTACACTCACCACGTCACACAATTCATTACGTAAGCAAATCATCATCCAAATAACATCACAACCCGACTACGGGCGAAGATCCAAACGAAAGATACCAAAATACATAAAGCCACAGGTTCGAATCGCCCTAGTAGAAACCACTACTGATCATCGGGATAGTGCACATAGTATCGACTACATTCTTCATCGTACTCCCAGTACAGCTTTGTGCCGTCACCTGAGTAGTTCATCATTGTACCTGCATCTGGTGT
Source organism: Secale cereale (assembly GCA_902687465.1). Taxonomy (NCBI): domain Eukaryota; kingdom Viridiplantae; phylum Streptophyta; class Magnoliopsida; order Poales; family Poaceae; genus Secale; species Secale cereale. Next base: position 128,430,498 of record LR738709.1, on the reverse strand, counting down.
GGTGTAGAATCTGTGAGCCACGGAGGACTCAGCAATCCCGTTCCCGGGTAGCAAAACTATCTAAGCCTTGGGTGTGGAACAAGGCTGAAGAAAGATAAAAGGTTGCAGCTGTACTAGCACTAGCTTACGTGTTTAGAGCGAGAAGAGAAGTGCCACGAGCGACAAAGTGATCACGAAGTGATCCTATCTAAGCACGTCAAACATAACCCCACCGTGTTCACTTCCCGAACCCCTTTCGGAAAATGACCATCACGGTTACTCACGCTGGTAGTGTGTTCTGAACATGGTGTCAAGTTTTCTACAATCGGATATTAACAAATTCCCATCTGCCACATAACCGCGGGCACGGCTTTCGAAAGTTCAAAACCCTGCAAGGGTGTTCCAACTTGGCCCATTACAAGCCCACGATCCGCGGAGTCGCAACTCCAAGGTGGGAAGGCCCGAGTATTCTCGGAATCCCGTGCTCAAGATACTCCGACTAAGGTAAGACTAATCCAGCAAATCCTCCCGGCGTGCCGACACCCTGACAGTAGCCACGTGTATCAAGTCTCAGGCCACGACTGGATAGGTCAGCCTACAGGTATATACCAATCCTCGAGTTTCCTCGTGGTGGCCCCGCAGTCTGCCCAGTTTGGACCAACACTCATGTGGAGCACTGCCCCGGGGTTGTTGATTAAGAACTCAGGTTTGCAAAGCCCTGTGCAAGTTTTAGTTATTAGGCAAATGGAGTACCAATGTTGGGACTTGCTGGAAAAGCCATAGCACTAAGCGGTTTATCGAGGGGGTCCCATAACCCCAACCGTGTGAGGAACGCATAATCAAGGAACATAACACCGGTTTATACGATTCCTAGGGCGGCATGAGTGGAACAAATCACCAAGCAAGAGGTTTAGCCTTCCACCCATTACCAATATATAGATGATTTAGTTTAAGAGTTTATATAGTGTGATATCCCAACAAACTTCAACATGAAGCAAGAATCTTCAAATCTTCTCCTGCAACTAGCAATGTTATAAGAGGAGCTGAGCGAAGTCTACGTAGCCAAACTAAGTTTTGCATAGGTTGGGTGGTTAGATAGATTCATTGTTACAATAGGAGGCTGACAGACAAACATGGGCATCGAGGCAATAAGCTAAAGAGCGAGACATCTAGCAATAGGCAAAGATAGTAATGATATATGGGTCAGGTCATCTTCCATGTCAAGTCGTCGATGGGATCGTAAGACGGCTCCTCGTACTCAACCTCGGTAGTAACCTCGTTCTCGTTCTCGGGCTCGGCTTCCGGCTCTACTCAACACAAGAACACACGAGGCACGAAATCAAACAAGGTGCAATGCACAATCTACAGGATGCACGTATGATGCACTTAGGATGCACTGCAGATGCACTTAGGATGCGTAACATGTCAAGGTAGGAAGCACACCAGAACAACACAAGAACAAGACAATATGCTCAAGCAAGTAGGATGCAAGACAAGTCTATTTAGGATGCAAAACATGTCAAGGTAGGAAGCACAGAGAAACAACATAAGAACAACAAGTTTAAATGAGGCCGGAAACTACTTAAGGCAAATCCGGTAAGTCCTCATATGCATGGTTTGAAATTAGTCCAGATCTGAATAACCTTAAGTTAAAGTTGATAAACAGCAAGTTAACATGCATCATGATGATCTACACGAAATTCTAGTCAAGTTTCATATAAAGTTTGTTTAAAATGGAGCTACGGTCTAGAAGATATGATCAAAACAAGATAATAATGGCAACGATGCAAGATGCACCCAAACATCAAGCAACATACTCCAAACATGTTAACAAGATGATATTATGAATATACATGCAAAAATCACACAAGTTTCATGTAGGGCACGCTCAAAACGGAGCAACGGGCTAAAAGATACACTCGAAACAAGAAAGAATGCAAAGCTGAAATTAACAGCCACATAGCAACTTCGGAGCAAGAAATATATACTCTACAACACTCAAACATGGTGACAAGAAGCATGGACATGAAGTAGACATATCCTACAGCAAACAACTCCATTGGAGCATCTCCATAGGAGGCATGGATCAATAGCAACAAGCTACAACATTTTGATCATGATGCTAAAAACCTGACAGTAATATTTTATAGCAACTAGGGAGCAAGAATTAAATAAGCTACAACAAGTCATATGAGCAAGTGAGGGCATGGATGGACAGACAACAACATATACAACAAGGAATGATCAATGGCCACCCCAAAACTAACATGGATTTGCCTAGGGCATCAAGCAAACATAGCATCAGGATATTACAGATTCCAGACTTAGTGAAATCTCACTAAGTTTTAAAACAGTAATATTAGCATGGCATGTTTGCGAGCATGTTTAAGTCATCTTAAAGCATAACATGGCAAATGGTTTGCACCACAGCAAAGATCACATGATGAAGAATCTAAACCATATGAGCATGTGACATGAGGACAAACACAACAATAGCAACGAGCTCCTCAACTAGGCATCTCGTAACAAGTTACAAAACCTAACAGCCACATACACTTTTGCAACAGAGATAAACATGGCAATATGAACTCTAACATGCATGCTACAGCAACCAACATGTAGAGCATCTCATGATGAACATTTTGACATATCATTTGCTTCATTTGGATAAACATGCACCAAGTTATCACATCTCAAACATGCCATGAAAATAACAAGTAGAAGCAGATTATATCAAGTAGCACTCTTGTCACGAAGATTAAGACATCTAGATGGACTCAAACAAGCATGACACAATGGAACAAAACGTAGAGCACGTCACCATGATCATTTTGACATGTCATATGCACAAATCGGACATACACACAAAAAGTTATCGCCATCACAAGAAGCCATCAGACAACAAAATGCAAAAAGGACTTAGAGGGAAAAACATCAACCTCAGATCTAGTCAACGTGGTCAACGCGGGTTGCGGGCGGAGCGGGCCGCGGGCGCGGACGCGGACCCGGGAACCCACTAGGGTTTCAGCGGCAGATCGGATCGCGGTGGCCGGCGGCTTGCTGGCGTGGAGGAGCGGGGCGGCCGGAGCGGCGCCGGCGAGAGGTACCCGGGTGGCGCCGGCGAGAGGGACGGCCGGGCGCGCGGTAGTCCGCGGCGGCGGTGGGTGGCGAATCGCGGCGGCGGCGGCGACCGACGCCGACGGGCGCGGCGAACCGCGGCGGCGGCGACCGACCGACGCCGTCGGGCGCGGCGACCGGCGAGAGGCGCGTGGCGGCGGGCGCGGGAAGCGGCCGCGGCTGGGAGCGGGGGGGCGCGCGGTGGCCGGCCGGGCCGGGCGGGCTGGCTTCGGGCCCCGCGGGCCCGCGCGATGGAGGCGGACGGCTGGCGCGGCAGATGTGTCCGGTGGCCGCCCGGCACGGTTTTCAAGGCGAGGCTGGACGAGGAAGGAGACTAGGGTTTTTTGGACGAAAATGGCATGGGGGACGTATTTATAGGCACAAGGAGCTAGGAGACTCCAAATGGGGAGCGGTTTTCGGCCACGCGAGCACAATTCGACGACCGAGATGATGGGAAGGGTTGGCTGGGTTGGTGGGCTGTTGTGGAGGGGGACTTGGGCCTCAAAGAAGAGGTTCTTTTAGCCCACTAGGTTAACCATTGGAATACCAAACGAACGCCAAACGCGACGAAACTTGACAGGCGGCCTACACATACCAGAACAACATCGCATGTCAAGTCTCACATTATTCCAGAAACGTTACACGGCCACACACGAAAGAAGGACTCGGGATGCCACGGGCACGTGTGAGAGCGTCGGAACTTGAAATGGACAACGGGAAGAGACGAGTGGGACCGGATGCAACTGACAAAACAAATACAATGCAATGCACATGACAACATGACATGGATGAAATGCACACACGCATACGATAAAATGAGAAACCCGAAAACAAAGAAGAACCCAGAAAGGAAATGATGAAGCCAAAGTTTACATATTGCCATATTGGGATAGTGTTACATCTGGGGCATTACAAACTCTCCTCTACTACGAAAAGCTCTCGTCCCGAGATCTAGGACTGGAAGGAGGAAGGATACTCGGAACGAAGGTGATCTTCTCATTCCCACGTAGCTTCTCGGTCGGTATGGTGTGACCACTTAACTTTCAAGAACTTGATTGACTTGTTGCGGGTCTTGCGCTCGGTTTCTTCAAGAATAGCCATGGGGTGCTCTCGGTAAGACAAATCTTGTTGAAGATCAATCTCCTCAAACGGAATGGTGCATTCAGGTGTCTTGAAGCACTTGCGGAGTTGAGACACGTGAAACACATCATGAACATTAGCGAAGTTGGGAGGGAGCTCAGGTTGATAGGCTAGATCGCCTCTTTTTCCAAGGATCTTGAAAGGGCCCATGTATCTAGGAGCAAGCTTGCCATTGATACAGAATCTTTGGGTGCCTTTCATAGGAGAAACACGGAGATAGACATGATCCCCAATGTTGAAGGACAAATCACGATGTTTTCCGTCATAGTAGCTCTTCTGACGCGACTGAGCGGCCTTGAGATTATCACGTATGACTTTGCACATCTCTTCGACTTCTGAGATCAAGTCATTGCCAAGAAGTTGAAGTTCACCAGTCTCGGACCAGTTGAGAGGAGTACGGCACTTTCTGTCATAGAGGATTTCCAACGGAGCTTTGTCGGCACTTGCTTGGAGGCTGTTGTTGTAAGAGAACTCGGGAAATGGAATTCAATCTTCCCACTTCATGCCAAAAGATATGACACGAGCTCTGAGCATGTCTTCGAGGATCTGGTTCACTCTTTCAACTTGACCACTAGTCTGAGGGTGAAACGCAGTGCTGAAATGGATCTTAGTGCCCATGGCAGATTGGAAGGAGTCCCAGAACTTGGATGTGAACTAACTTCCACGGTCTGAGGAGATAACTTGAGGAATGCCATGTAAGGACACAATTCAGGAAGTGTACAACTCTGCCAGTTGAGCTGCATTGATGGATTCTTTGACTGGAAGGAAGTGAGCTACTTTGGTAAGCTTCTCAATCACAACAAAGATAGAATCATTCCCCTTCTTGGACTTGGGAAACCCAATGACGAAATCCATTTCAATGTGGTCGAATTTCCACTCGGGGATAGGAAGAGGTTGGAGGAGACCGGCTGGACGTTGATGCTCTGCCTTCACTCTTCTGCAGACATCACATTCATTCACGAATTGGGCAATCTCCCTTTTCATGCGATTCCACCAGTAAGATTGCTTGAGGTCTTGGTACATCTTAGAACTTCCAGGATGAATCGAGAGGAGGGAGTCATGTGCTTCGTTCATTATGAGCTTCCTGAGATCACCCTTGGGAACCACAAGTCTGTCCTCAAAGAACAAGGTATCTCTCTCATCAACGCGATGGCACTTGTATTTGGGAGTACCCTTTGCAATACCATGTTTCACTTTCTGCACCATAGCATCACTGAGTTGGGCCTCACGGATCTGATCTTCCAAGGTAGGAGCAACTTGAAGATTTGCAAGAAAGCCTTGCGGAACAACTTGGAGGTTGAGCTTCCTGAATGCTTCACAAAGCTCAGGCTGGAACGGCTCGATAAGGAGACTATTGCAATATGCCTTTCTGCTCAAGGCATCTGCAATGACATTGGCCTTGCCAGGTGTGTATTCGATGCTTGGATCATACTCTTGGATCATTTCAACCCAACGAGTCTGGCGAAGGTTCAGGTTCGGCTGTGTGAAGATGTACTTCAAGCTATTGTGATCGGTGAAGATGTCGACTTTTCTGCCCAACAGAAGGTGTCTCCACGTGATCAAGGCGTGTACCACAACTGGTAGCTCGAGATCATTTTTAGGGTAGTTCTTCTCACTTGGCTTCAATTGACGAGAGGTGTATGCCACAATTTTCTTGTCCTGCATTAGCACACCACCAAGTCCTTGAAGAGAAGCATCACAGAATACTTCGTAGGGCTTGGACTCATCTGGAGGGGTAAGAACTAGAGCAGAGATGAGCTTTTCTTTGAGAGTTTTGAATGCCACATCACAATCCGGAGACCAGTTGTACTTGACATTCTTCTGCAGCAAGTTGGAGAGAGGCTTGGCAATCTTGGAGAAGTTCTCAACGAACCTTCTGCAATAGCTAGCAAGACCAAGAAGGCTTCGGAGTTGCTTGACGTTCTGAGGAGGTTCCCAGTTGACAATGGCTTCAACTTTTTGGGGTTTGACAGCAATACCCTCAGCAGAAAGGATATGGCCTAGATACAAGACCTTATCGAGCCAAAATTCGCACTTGGAGAACTTGGCATAGAACTTATGTTCACTGAGTCTGTCGAGAACCAGACGGAGGTGCTTTTCATGATCCTCTTCATTCTTGGAGAATACCAAGATGTCATCCAGATACACAAGCACAAATTCGTTGGTGTAGGGGTCGAAAATGTAGTGCATCATTCTCGAGAAGGTGGGTGGAGAATTAGCGAGGCCAAAAGACATGATGATGTCTACTACACGCTTCTATTCCTGTAGATAGTGTTGGGCCTCCAAGAGCAGAGGTTTGTAGGACAGCAACAAATTTCCCTTAAGTGAGTAACCCAAGGTTTATCGAACTCAGGGAAGTGGAGGTTGAACGTACCCCTTTCAAGCAACCCTGCAATCAAGATACAAGACGTCTCTTGTGTCCCCAACACACCTAATACACTTGTCAGATGTATAGGTGCACTAGTTCGGCGAAGAGATGGTAAAATATGGATGATAGGAGTGGCAAAGCAAAGTAATATAAATCTGTAATAAAAAGTGCAGCAAGCAAACAAGTGGTAAACGTGAGCACAAATGGTATTGCAATGGTGGAAACAAGGCCTAGGCTTCATACTTTCACTAGTGGCAACTCCCAACAACATTAACATAATCGAATCACATGATATTTCCCATAAAACATGCAAGGGGGACGCACTCGGAGGTCATTCCTTTGTGGTCAAGAGAGGATGAGAATTATGTAGGGCTACAAAAGCACACCTCTAAGTTCGTAGTTCTCAATCTATGGATTTCCCAATGTCACCTCGGCCATCCAAAGAGAATACCACAATCACCACAACATATCTCAAGGATAGTCAAAGACAAGCACCAAGAGACTCTCAATCTTCAATCCACACACAAAAGAGGAAATCACTCATGAAAATATTCTTCTAATCCATGTCCAATAGACCGCTGTCACCTTGGTCTCGGGGATTATACTAGATAAAGACAAGTGAGTACATCAATCCAATACATAGAGGAAGGGGAAATATCATGGGATCACCCTAGATTAACATAGCCTATGATCACAACGAAGATCACATCATGGGAGAGAGAATTGACCACATAGCTACTGGTAGAAACCTCAGCCCCGAGGAGAAACTACTCCCGCATCATGGAGGGAGGAAGCAACGTCGATGGAGATGAATCCGGGGGCACTTCCCCGTCCCGACAGGATGCCGGCACAGGAATTCTGGTCCCCCGAAACTTGGTGGCGATGGCGGCGGAGATCGGAATTGCTTCTGGAGAAAAGGGGTCTGGAATCAGGGTTTCCGCGACGAGTGGTAAATATATGCCAAAGGGGGTCACCAGAGGAGGAGAGGGGGGCCCAGGCGCCCCCCCCCCCCCCCGGCGCGGCCAGGGGTGGGGTCGCGTGGGCTGGCTGCCTGGGCTACCCCTGGCTCCCCTCTGGCCCCACTTCTGGCGCGTGGAAGCTTCTGGAGCGCTGATTTTTTATATATTTTTCCCGGAATTTTTCTGGCAATTTAAGTAATGGGAAAACCTGAAATACAAAAACAGCAGAAAACAGAAACTGGCACTGGGGTGCACTGAGTTAATAGGTTAGTCCAAATATGATCAAAAGTTTATGGAAGTGCATAAATATCATAGCAATATCACACAAAAGAAGCATGGAGCAAGCAGAAATTATAGATACGTTTTGGACGTATCAACACCCCCAAGCTTAATTCCTGCTCATCCTCGAGTAGGTAAATGATAACAAGCATAATTTCTGTGGTGACATGCTACCAAAGAGTCTTTCACAATCACATGACAAATGCTTATTGAGATAATGAATTTTTAGTAATTAAGTTGCCTCATGAGAATATCACAAAGAACTGAAAGTTTACAATATGATACTGAAACACCCAATAGATTTGTAGTGAGCATGGTGTGCAAACGTGACAAAGTGATACCTCGCTTGCCCCCTTTAGTGAAGCAAAACATAAATGCAGGAGCACCTCCGAAGTTTAAGTGATGACTAGATACAATGATTTCAGAATAAGTGATATCACAATTATGCAGAAGACAATGGTACTTTGGGACAATGCACATTACACTCAGAATGACAATCATGCTCTCAATAGTTGGTGCTTTGAAGAAAGAAGGTGGAGACTCTCGAACCTTGGATTTTGATGGCAAGGTTGAAAACCCGTGGTTGGAAGCAAAGACTAAACATGTACCAGAGCTCTTGGTTTTGAAAACAGAGGTAAAAATGATTTTTGGGAGGTGCATATTTCGTCAACGAATGTTAGTAGACAACCCAATCACTTCTCGAACTGGACAAGTTTCGAGGAACGGCTCCCGCACGGGGACGATCACATCCCCTTAATCTCCTTTGTTTATCACTGCCAAAAGTTTTCTGATTTCTCATGAACAAAGCGTGAAGGAGGGTTTGTTTGTTGTATTATCTTTTATGAGCCGGGCGCACTCATGCCAGTTCCTCCTCGTATTAGGGGTTTGCAGTTTAGACATGCAATCCCGGGGTAAAACTTGTCCAACTTAAAAAGATCATGAATTAACTACTACTTCCTCATGAGCTAAAACAGAGGCACAAAAGAGAAATGCTTTTGAATAATTTTGAGATGGTACAAGAAAGTCTTCGTTAGGAATGGCAAGTAAATACCATATATAGGAAGGTATGGTGGACTCATATGGCATAACTGGTTTCAAGGATTTTGGATGCACAAGCAGTCAGTCCGCTTAGTACAGGTGAAGGCTAGCAAAAGACTGGGAGCGACCAACTAAGAGAGCAATGACGGCCATAATCATGCAGAGCGACAAAGTAACATTGAATCGGGCATGGAAGTTATATCACTACTCAGAAATTAAAGATCATCAAGGCTTGATAGACTTTCTTTATAGTCTTAAATATGCGTGAGCATATGCCAAGTCAATCAAAATAAATTCTTGGAGGAAGATATCACTAAACCATACCACATCATAGGCAAACAAATCATGCTGGTACTTCAATAACACATTAAGAACCCCCAGCTATTTGAGACTAACCATAAGAAAACATGAACTACTAAGCACCATTATGCACATAGCATTTTTATCATAGACATATCAACCAGTGCCACAGAAGCCAACTCTCTTAACAAGATAAGCATGATAACTCAAGAGAGTTCCAGAAGCAACAACCTAAACAAAAGCTCTTAAAAAGATAAGCATGAAAACTAAGAGCTAAGCATGACAGCAGCTACGAAAAGATAAAGAACACACACAAGATGCAAGCCTATGTTGTGCTCTACAGTGGAGTGGAGCGTATTTCTATCCCAAACAATGAAGGCTAGGATCTAACTTATTATGAACAGCAAGCAAAGCTAAAGAAAACAAAAAAGGAAACTAAGAGCAAAACGCTCCAAGCATAGCACATAACGCATGAAGTGATTAAAATATAGTGGAACAAAAGACGAACTGATAATTGTTGGTGGAGAAGGGGATGCATGGGGGCATCCCCAAGCTTAGACGCTTGAGTCTTCTTGAATATTTCTTGGGGGTGCACGGGGGCATCCCCAAACTTGAGCGTGTGACCCTCCTGAATCTTCTTTTATCATCTTCCCTCGCACACTTGAAAACTCCCTTCATACATAACTCATCATAATCTGATTAGCGAGGTTAGTACCCACAATAAAATAATTTTTCCCTACTGGAAATAAGGATAATCTTGAAGAGCTACTGTTTCTCAAGATTGCCAAAAGGTTTTTGCAAAGAAAAAGCAACCTCGAGGTTTGCAAAACGAAGAAAAGGCAAAACAGGACAGAATCTGTGAAAAACAGACCAGCAGGTAGTAAATAATTTTTTCGGGACACTTCTGCAACTCAAATCAAAAAACTCAGAACAGACGCTCGAAAGCCAATTGTATAGAGCACGCTGTCAAAACAATTCAGATCAAAAAGATGATCTGGTGATTTTATTCGAATTTTTCTGTCCAAGGACAGAATCTGTTTTCTGGACAGCATGTCACAACTTTTGAACTTTCTTGCAATCGGAGGCTAAACTTGGCACAAAGCTGAAAAGAAAAGATACAATGATGTTGCTACAGTAGTAACAAACATCAAGACCACTAAAAACTGAAAGAACAAACTGAAAGCAAAGATAACAAGGGTTGTCTCCCTAGAGCTCTTTCTTTATAGCCATAAAGATAGGCTTAAGACTTTAATGATGCTCTCGTAGGAATAAGAGTTGAAGAACAAAAGAGAGCATCAAGGAGCAAATACCAAACACATTTAAGCCTAACATGCTTCCTATGCATAGGAATCTTGTAAGAAAACAAATCATTGGAGCATAAAACAGCTAGCATAGAAAGGGAAAACAAGTATAACTTCAAAACTTTCACCATAAAGAGAGGAAACTTCTTATTATTAAGATATTTAGAACCATGTCTCCCTCTCTCATTATAAATTTCAGTGGCATCATGGATGAACTCAACAATATAACTATCACATAAGGCATTATTTCCATGATCCAAAAGTATAAAAGTGTCATTACTCTTCATATAAGCAAAACCTTTCTTATTAGGAATAGTGAGAGTAAGACTATCATAACCATCATGGTAATCATCGTATTTAGGAGGCATATCATAATCATAATAAATTTTATCCTCAATAGTAGGTGGACTGAAAATATCATATTCATCATTGTAATCATCATATATAGGAGGCATAGTATCATCAAAGTAAATTTTCTCCTCAAAAGTTGGGGGACTAAAAATATCATGTTCATCAAACGTGTCATCCCCAAGCTTAGAGCTTTCCATGTCATTAGCAATATTGATATTAAAAAAACATACTAATAACATCACCACCATCATGATTGTTATGCAAATAATAAAGTTCCAAAGGTTTTTTAATTTTCTCTTCAAACACATCATGTCCAAGTTCAAGGTAGAGCTTATAAAGCTCTCTCATATTTTTGTTGTTTTCCATTAAGCAAAACTAGTGAAATAAAAACAAGAAACAAAAAGTTTTAATTGCAAGATCTAGAGAAGGTACCTTCACTTACCTCACTTCCCCGGCAACGGCGCCAGAAATAGCTTGATGTCTACTACACGCTTCTATTCCTGTAGACAGTGTTGGGCCTCCAAGAGCAGAGGTTTGTAGGACAGCAGCAAATTTCCCTTAAGTGAGTAACCCAAGGTTTATCGAACTCAGGGAAGTGGAGGTTGAACGTACCCCTTTCAAGCAACCCTGCAATCAAGATACAAGAAGTCTCTTGTGTCCCCAACACACCTAATACACTTGTCAGATGTATAGGTGCACTAGTTCGGCGAAGAGATGGTAAAATATGGATGATAGGAGTGGCAAAGCAAAGTAATATAAATCTGTAATAAAAAGTGCAGCAAGCAAACAAATGGTAAACGTGAGCACAAATGGTATTGCAATGGTGGAAACAAGGCCTAGGCTTCATACTTTCACTAGTGGCAACTCCCAACAACATTAACATAATCGAATCACATGATATTTCCCATAAAACATGCAAGGGGGACGCACTCGGAGGTCATTCCTTTGTGGTCAAGAGAGGACGAGAATTATGTAGGGCTACAAAAGCACACCTCTAAGTTCGTAGTTCTCAATCTATGGATTTCCCAATGTCACCTCGGCCATCCAAAGAGAATACCTCAATCACCACAACATATCTCAAGGATAGTCAAAGACAAGCACCAAGAGACTCTCAATCTTCAATCCACACACAAAAGAGGAAATCACTCATGAAAATATTCTTCTAATCCATGTCCAATAGACCGCTGTCACCTTGGTCTCGGGGATTATACTAGATAAAGACAAGTGAGTACATCAATCCAATACAAAGAGGAAGGGGAAATATCATGGGATCACCCTAGATTAACATAGCCTATGATCACAATGAAGATCACATCATGGCAGAGAGAATTGACCACATAGCTACTGGTAGAAATCACAGCCCCGAGGAGAAATTACTCCTGCATCATGGAGGGAGGAAGCAACGTCGATGGAGATGAATCCGGGGGCACTTCCCCGTCCCGGCAGGATGCCGGCACAGGAATTCTGGTCCCCCGAAACTTGGTGGCGATGGCAGCGGAGATCGAAATTGCTTCTGGAGAAAAGGGGTCTGGAATCAGGGTTTCCGCGACAGGTGGTAAATATATGCCAAAGGGGGTCACCAGAGGCGGAGAGGGGGGCCCAGGCGCCCCACCGACACGGCCAGGGGTGGGGCCGCGTGGGCTGGCCGCCTGGGCTGCCCCTGGCTCCCCTCTGGCCCCACTTCTGGCGCGTGGAAGCTTCTGGAGCTTTGATTTTTAAAATATTTTTCCCGGAATTTTTCTGGCAATTTAAGTAATGGAAAAACCTGAAATACAAAAACAGCAGAAAACAGAAACTGACACTGGGGTGCACTGAGTTAATAGGTTAGTCCAAATATGATCAAAAGTGTATGGAAGTGCATAAATATCATAGCAATATCACACAAAAGAAGCATGGAGCAAGCAGAAATTATAGATACGTTTTGGACGTATCACATGACTGTATATTCATAGGAGCTGTAGCTTGTTCTGAATGCAGTCTTCTGAATATCTTCTTCGCGGATACGGATCTGGTGATAACCCATCCGGAGATCGAGCTTAGAGAACACTTTTGCTCCTTCGAGCTGCTCGAACAATTCATTGATGTTGGGGAGCGGATACTTGTTCTTTATTGTCTTCTTGTTCAATGGCCGGTAATCAACGCAAAGGCGCTCCGTGACATCCTTCTTCTTGACAAATAAGACAACACAGCCCCAAGGAGAAGTGCTAGGCCTGATTAGACAAATACGCTCTTGCTCATCGAGCTGTTTCTTCAACTCCTTCAACTCTTAAGGGGAGAGCTTGTACGGACGCCGGCATGCTGGCTCAGTACCAGGCTCGAGTTCAATGACAAATTCAACTTGACGATGCGGAGGCATGCCTGGAAGCTCTTCAGGAAAAACATCTTCATATTCATTGACCATCGGAATTTCAGAGATGGCATTAATCTCGCCCTTGTCATTGAGAGAGAATAGCCTGATTGTGTTATCTTGAGAGGCGAAGATTATCACATCTTCGTTAGGATGAGTAATCTTGACTTCCTTATTTGCACAATCAATGTGAGCATCATGCTGAGAAAGCCAATCCATCCCGAGAAACCGTCTACCTCGGACCTTCCAAACGCATCTACTATACAAGCTATGGCAATACTCCCGAACTACCTCTCTAGTACTGGGTGATGTCGGGGTTATCTTGCCACTAACCGCATAGGAGAGTTTTCGATGTCGGCCGTCTTAAGTATTCCAAAACTGCTGCGATATATTTGTGACGACAACACCTCGGAGCTCAACTCCCCGAGACACTGCCACAACCCCTAAATGACAGGAGGCATCAAGAACAATGTTCTCGTCACAAAGATCGGAACAATCCAAACAATACTCGCGAGATTCCTAAAAAAAATTGGTGAATTTTTGAGAGTAGAAGAGACAAGAGTAATCGTCAGGAGTGCTCACTAGAGTGAAAAAAGATGAGGAGCAAAAGAAATCCTACTCTCCGATATATATATATATAGGACTCAAAACATTTTAAGTGTGTGCCTAGACTCAACCGTCAACGATTCGATCAATCAGTGGGGGCTTCTAGGTCGGAGAAGGCTCTGAATACCAACTTGTAATGCCCAGTATGGGACTATACCTCCTACGTGTCGAGGCACGACTTAAAGGTATAAGCCCATTCTGGAATGATCTCAAGTTCGGTATCTTTGCACGACTCATGTAAAAATAGGGATGAAATTGCAAAAGGATAGTTGGCTTACACTCGCCACGTCACACAATTCATTACATAAGCAAATCATCATCCAAATAACATCACAACCCGACTACGGGCGAAGATCCAAACGAAAGATACCAAAATACATAAAGCCACAGGTTCGAATCGCCCCTAGTAGAAACCACTATTGATCATCTGGATAGTGCACATAGTATCGACTACGTTCTTCATCGTACTCCCAGTACAGCTCTGTGCCGTCACCTGAGTAGTTCATCATTGTACCTGCATCTGGTGTGGTGTAGAATCTGTGAGCCACGGAGGACTCAGCAATCCCGTTCCCGGGTAGCAAAACTATCTAAGCCTTGGGTGTGGAACAAGGCTGAAGAAAGATAAAAGGTTGCGGCTGCACTAGCACTAGCTTACATGTTTAGAGCGAGAAGAGAAGTGCCACGAGTGACAAAGTGATCACGAAGTGATCCTATCTAAGGACGTCAAACATAACCCCACCGTGTTCACTTCCCGAACCCCTTTCGGAAAATGACCATCACGGTTACTCATGCTGGTAGTGTGTTCTGAACATGGTGTCAAGTTTTCTACAACCGGATATTAACAAATTCCCATCTGCCACATAACCGCGGGCACGGCTTTCGAAAGTTCAAAACCCTGCAGGGGTGTTCCAACTTGGCCCATTACAAGCCCACGATCCGCGGAGTCGCAACTCCAAGGTGGGAAGGCCCGAGTATTCTCGGAATCCCGTGCTCAAGATACTCCGACTAAGGTAAGACTAATCCAGCAAATCCTCCCGGCGTGCCGACACCCTGACAGTAGCCACGCGTTTCTAGTCTCAGGCCACGACCGGATAGGTCAGCCTACAGGTATATACCAATCCTCGAGTTTTCTCTTGGTGGCCCCGCAGTCTGCCCAGTTTGGACCAACACTCATGTGGAGCACTGGCCCGGGGTTGTTGATTAAGAACTCGGGTTTTCAAAGCCCTATGCAAGTTTTAGTTATTAGGCAAATGGAGTACCAATGTTGGGACTTGCTGGAAAAGCCTTAGCGCTAAGCGGTTTATTGAGGGGGTCCCATAACCCCAACCGTGCGAGGAACGCATAATCAAGGAACATAACACCGGCTTAGATGGTTCCTAGAATGGCATGAGTGGAATAAATCACCAAGCAAGAGGCTTAGCCTTCAACCCATTACCAATATATAGATGATTTAGTTTAAGAGTTTATATAGTGTGATATCCCAACAAACTTCAACATGAAGCAAGAATCATCAAATCTTCTCCTGCAACTAGCAATGCTATAAGAGGGGCTGAGCGAAGTCTACGTAGCCAAACAAAGGTTTGCATAGGTTGGGTGGTTAGACAGATTCATGGTTACAATAGGAGGCTGACAGACAAACATTGGCATCGAGGCAATAAGCTAAAGAGCGAGATATCTAGCAATAGGCAAAGATAGTAATGATATCTGGGTCAGGTCATCTTGCATGTCGAGTCATCGATGGGATCGTAAGACGGCTCCTCGTACTCAACCTCGGTAGTAACCTCGTTCTCGTTCTCGGGCTCGGCTTCCGGCTCTACTCAACACAAGAACACACGAGGCACGAAATCAAACAAGGTGCAATGCACAATCTACAGGATGCACGTATGATGCACATAGGATGCACTGCAGATGCACTTAGGATGCGTAACATGTCAAGGTAGGAAGCACACCAGAAAAACACAAGAACAAGACAATATGCTCAAGCAAGAAGGATGCAAGACAAGTCTATTTAGGATGCAAAACATGTCAAGGTAGGAAGCACAGACAAACAACATAAGAACAACAAGTTTAAATGAGGCCGGAAACTACTTAAGGCAAATCTGGTAAGTCCTCATATGCATAGTTTGAAATTAGTCCAGATCTGAACAACCTTAAGTTAAAGTTGATAACAGCAACTTAACATGCATCATGATGATCTACATGAAATTTTAGTCAAGTTTCATATAAAGTTTGTTTAAAACGGAGCTACGGTCTAGAAGATATGATCAAAACATGATAATCATGGCAACGGCGCAAGATTCACCCAAACATCAAGCAACATACTCCAAACATGTTAACAAGATGATATTATGAATCTACATGCAGAAATCACACAAGTTTCATGTAGGGCATGCTCAAAACGGAGTAACGGGCTAAAAGATACACTCGAAACAAGAAACAATGCAAAGCTGAAATTAACAGCCACATAGCAACTACAGAGCAAGAAATATATACTCTACAGCAATCAAACATGGTGACAAGAAGCATGGACATGAAGTAGACATATCCTACAGCAAACAACTCCATTGTAGCATCTCCATAGGAGGCATGGATCAATAGCAACAAGCTACACCATTTTGATCATGACGCTAAAAACCTGACAGTAATATTTTATAGCAACTTGGGAGCAAGAATTAAATAATCTACAGCAAGTCATATGAGCAAGTGAGGGCATGGATGGATATACAACAACATATAAAACAAGGAATGATCAATGGCCACCCCAAAACTAACATGGATTTGCCTAGGGCATCAAGCAAACATAGCATCAGGATATTACAGATTCCAGACTTAGTGAAATTTCACTAAGTGTTAATACAGTAATATTAGCATGGCATGTTTGCGAGCATGTTTAAGTCATCTTAAATCATAACATGGCAAATGGTTGGCACCACAGCAAGGATCACATGATGGTGAATCTAAAACATATGAGCATGTGACATGGGGACAAACACAACAATAGCAACGAGCTCCTCAACTAGGCATCTCGTAACAAGTTACAAAACCTATCAGCCACATACACTATTGCAACAGATATAAACATGCAATATGAACTCTAACATGCATGCTACAGCAACCAACATGTAGAGCATCTCATGATGAACATTTTGACATATCATTTGCTTCATTTGGATAAACATGCACCAAGTTATCACATCTCAAACATGGCATGAAAATAACAAGTAGCAGCAGTTTATATCAAGTAGCACTCTTGTCACAAAGATTAAGACATCTAGATGGACTCAAACCAGCATGACACAATGGAACAAAATGTAGAGCACATCACCACGATCATTTTGACATATCATATGCACAAATCGGACATACACACAAAAAGTTATCGCCATCACAAGAAGCCATCAGACAACAAAATGCAAAAAGGACTTAGAGGGAAAAACATCAACATCAGATCTAGTCAACGGTGTCAACGCGGGTTGCAGGCGGAGCGGGTCGCGGGCACGGGCGCGGACCCGGGAACCCGCTAGGGTTTCAGTGGCAGATCGGATCGCGGCGGCCGGCGGCTTGCTGGCGTGGAGGAGCGGGGCGGCCGGAGCGGCGCCGGCGAGAGGGATGGCCGGGCGCGCGGTGGTCCGCGGCAGTGGCGGCGACCGACGTCGGCGAGCATAGCGAACCGCGGCAGCGGCGACCGACCAACGTCGGCGGGTGCGGCGGCCGGCTATAGGCGCGCGGCGGCGGGCGCGGGAGGCGGCCACGGCTGGGAGCAGGGGGGCGCGGTGGCTGGCCGGGCCGGGCGGGTTGGCTTTGGGCCCCGTGGGCCCGCGGGTGGAGGCGGACGGCTGGCACGGCGGATGTGTCCGGTGGCGGGCGGACACGTCCTCCCGGCACGGTTTTCGAGGCGAGGCTGGAGGAGGAAGAAGACTAGGGTTTTTTTGGACGAAAATGGCATGGGGGACGTTTTTATAGGCACAAGGAGCTAGGAGACTCCAAATGGGGAGCGGTTTTCGGCCACGTGATCACAATACAACGACCGAGATGATGGGAAGGGTTGGCTGGGATGGTGGGCTGTTGTGGAGGGGGTCTTGGGCCTCAAAGAAGAGGTTCTTTTAGCCCACTAGGTTAACCGTTGGAGTACCAAACGAACTCCAAACGCGACGAAACTTGACATGCGGCCTACACGTACCAAAACAACATCGCACGACAAGTCTCACGTCATTACGGAAATGTTACACAGCCACACACGAAAGAAAGACTCGGGGATGCCACGGGCACGTGTGAGAGCGTCGGAACTCGAAACGAACAACGGGAAGAGACGCGTGGGACCGGATGCAAGTGACAACACAAATACAATGCAATGCACATGACAACATGACATGGATGAAATGCACACACGCATACGACAAAACGAGAAACCCTAAAAGAAAGAGGAACCCGAAAAGGAAATGATGAAGCCAAAGTTTACATATTGCCATATTGGGAAAGTGTTACATCTGGGGCATTACAGGTAATAGTTGATCGCTTGACTAAGGTGGCTCACTTTACCCCCGTGAAGACCACTTACACAAGTGCTAAGTTGGCCAAGATATGCATGAACAGGATTGTATGTCTACATGGAGTTCCGAGGATCATTGTATCAGATAGAGGAATACAGTTTACCTCGAAGTTTTGGAAGCAGTTGCACGACACTTTGGGTACGAGGCTTGAGTTCAGTACAACCTTTAATCCACAGACAGATGGACAGACAAAGAGAGTCAATCAGATTCTGGAGGACATGTTGAGAGCTTGTGCGCTAGATTATGGATCTAGTTGGGATGATAATTTGCCCTACTCAGTGTTCTCTTACAACCACAGTTATCCGACCAGTGTATAGATGGCCCTTTTCGAGGCTTTGTACGGAAGGAGGTGCAGGACACCATTGATGTAGGATGAAGTCGGAGACCGCAAGTTTTTTGGACCCGATTTAACCAGAGATTCATAGGAGAAGGTCAAGTTGATTCGTGACGGACTGGAGATAGCCCAGTCCCGAAAGAAGAGCTATGCAGATACAAAACGCAAGGAGGTAACCTACGAAGTTGGAGATAGAGCATATCTTCGTGTGTCCCCACTTCGAGCAGTTAAACGTTTTGGAGTTAAGGGTAAATTGGCACCACGATTTGTGGGACCATACAGAGTTTTGGAACGCAGAGGAGAAGTAGCTTATCAGCTAGAGTTTCCCGAAACTTTGTCCGGAGTTCATGATGTTTTTCACGTTTCTCAGTTGAAGAAGTGCCACTCAGAGATGGCCAATATTCTGCTACGAGATACAGTGCTCCTGGAAGCAATTTAGTTATACAGTGATCTGACTTATGAGGAGAAGCCGGTCAAGATTCTTGAGTTTCCCGACAGATTTACTCGCAATAAGGTCATCATGTTTTTCAAACTTCAGTGGAGTCATCATATAGAGGACGAAGCCACCTGGGAACGAGAGGAAGACATTCAACAGGACCACCCACACCTTTTGCTAGCCGACCTGAATCTCGAGGGCGAGATTCATCTTAAGGGGGGGTAGGTTTGTAACATCCCAATTTTCAATTTGGATGTTATTAATTAGATCATTCATATGCATTCATAATTTGGTGTTTTCTGATTTTTACTCGGTTGTTGATCCAAGAAAACCTTAAGCAACTCTAGGACCAATAGAGAGAGTTGGGGTTTTTTCGCATAAATTCATTTTTGAATTTATTCAAATATGAAAAGTGGATCTATTTTGATTTCAACAAATTCTTCCCAATTGTTTTAATAAAATAAATATTGGGAAAAGAAATTTGGAAGCCAAATTATTCTATTTGCAATTTTATTTGGATGCATTTTATTAATTAGGGAAAAATTGCAGTTTTGAAAAAAAATCATTTAGCCTAGAAAAATGTTCACATTGTCCCAAATATTAGGAGGGGATGGTGAAAATTATTTCTAGAATTTTTAGGCTTTTATTTTATTTTATTTGGATTTTTCTTCACGGCGCTATTTAAAAAAAGTTCAACTAACTTGGCCGAAGCCCAGCCGGCCCACCAGGCCGCCTCCTCCCGCGCGCCGACTCCCGCCAGAGTCCGGCCGCCGTACGTCGCCGAGCTGTGGACGCCTCGGGCTCCTCTTGCCCCTCGCCCAAGTCGCCGTCTCCCCCATTTAAATAGCCCCCCCCCCTCGACTCCCTCACCCCACCGCCAGTCGCCGCCGTCACCGCCCACCGAGCCCCGCCACCACCTCGCCGCCTGAACCCGACCCGCCGGTCAAACTCGGTAAACCGCCATTTTTCGGTTTAGTTCGTTTTTTTAAACCCTAGATCATTTTTTTTAAAACCTAGATCTATTTTTTAGGTTTAGTTATTTAGTGAATGTTTGCTGGTTAGTTTCAGAAAAACGAACGTTCATTATTTAGTTTTTTTCTTTTTCTGTCAGTTTTACTCAAGGACCAATCCGCGATTATTTATTTCTCAGTTTAGCCCCTAGACTTCAATCTCATGTTACTTCTCGTTAGTCGGAATTAGATGAAACCAACGCCAATCTCTTCGTTGCGATCTCATCTATCCAGTAATCCAACTCAAACATAATTTTAAAGTATTTAAAATTTGGTTCAAGCTAATTTGAATTTGAATCTTCTTTTGATCATAACTAGCACACATGCTCGTGCGTTGCAACGGGAAAGAAAATTTATTTGTCCACCAAAACACCCATCAGCACAACACAGTGGGGCAAGGAAGCTCATGTCAATGTATAAAAGAAATAGATATCATGTTTTATTGTCTATTACTATTGTGCATGCATGTGTGGATATTGAATTAATATTTTTTGAATATTCAAATGCATTTTTTCATTATTTGGACTTGGTCCAAACACAAGCATTTCACGTAGAAGGTATTCTCTAAAAAAGACATACACGTCTCATATCACACTCCAAGATCGTGCACCATCTTCACATATTTAAGCTTGTTGTTCTTACCATAATTATTATTATAATATTAGTTCTATTTTATTCCCCAGTGCATCATGTCATGATGCTTTAGGTTGTAATGAGGTTGTTTAAACCCTCAACTTGAACTAAAATTTGCATGGATCTTTGATCTATTTAAATTGAGGGAATTCACATGATGGTTCTTTTAGCCTCCAAATATTATTAGGGAGCTAAAATAAATTACACCATTATATGGAAATTACCCATAAACACACTTGCAATTTAAATCACTTTTGTTTATTTTTTAATCCTAGCCTATTCTCCAATTCAAGTTGTGGAGCTTTGATATATGTGAGAGTACCCACATGCAAATAGCCCAAATAGTAGCCCGGTGATGCAATCGGTTGTGCCGCTACGGCATACGTATTGACTCGGGATCCTACGTGCCAAGCCAGCTAGTTGCTGGATGGATTTCTAGGCTAGCATAGGCTTGTTTGTAACACCACGACACCGGCTTGATCGATCTTGAGGCTAGCTATGTACTGATCAGCAACGCGAATCATTTTTTATAATGGGCTTTTGGTTGGGCTAAACTTTTTCTCAAATCTTGGAGTAGGCAGGGTGGAGCGGCCGCTATAGTATTGAATAATCCCACCTCGTAGGAACCAGGCAGGAGAGCACATACGGATGACACATCACGTACGAAAACCAAAGAAAAAACGTAACGTAGGACCAACTAAGCGGGACGAAACCAAGAATATCACCTCCCTTTAATAGTAGGTACAGATATAGATTTGAGTTTCGTAGCTCCGTTTGAGTTGATTCTTTTTGCAAATCGAAGCTCTTGACCTAAACATTCTGATAAGGCCAAATTCACTTAATTTTGGTACTGCTAGAAATTGTTTTCTGTGGCAAGAGTTATTTGGTTGTTTTCGAAGTTTTCCGAGTTCTTTTCTTCGATTATGTTGCATGATTGCTTATGTATGCTATTGTTTGCTTGCGATAGAATTTCCGGAGTGCGAAGCTTGCTACTACATGTCTCTAGGTTTCAATGATCTTCAGCAAGGTAACTTACAGTTTGATCATACATTTCAATACCTAGTTTTTATTGCATTATTTCTACCCTTAAAGATTTGCATGAGTAGGACTTGGATACATGTGGAATTGCTGAGTAGTTCATGAGGTAGGAACCTATGACTTGAGATCAACCCCGTGAATATATGCTTTGTTACTTATTGCTTAGCCATGCTCGTAGATGTGGATTGGTATGTGAGATTCATGAAAGTCTTGAGTGTAATAACAACTAAGGGAAAGTATTAAGGTGGCAACTTTAATACACATCTGGGTGGATTGGTTGCAGGGCACTTGGAGAATCTAGTGTTATCCTAGGATATCCCGGAGGAACCGTGTGATCATCCTATGGAATGCCACCCATGCTCAAAGGGATTATATATCATTCATGCCTAGAAACTTCCATGTGCGGCCACACGCCATTATGGGCTATGGCATAGTTGAATAGGTTGTGTGAAATCTTTCAGTGGTGGACTAGCAGATGTAGGGGAAAGTAGCTTTACCGGTCTACACAGGGTAAAGAGGGAATGCTTCTCAAAGGCTATGTCTCGATCTTTCGATCATGGATGCGGTCGAGTCTTGTGGGGAAAAGTGCGCAGACCTCTGCAGAGTGTACAATCTATTCATGAGTAGCCGTGTCCCCGGTTATGGACATCTTGAGTATCCTCGTATTTGAATTATGGACTGATCTCATCACTCTATTAATTAACGTGTTGGGTTATTACTGACATTGTGGATTTTGGGATTGAGATGGAGGAACCACTCCCAATGTTGGTTAAATCAACTAAGTAGTAAATACAATTTATTCCTTTGTTGTAGGGAAAAACTAGCTTTATGCAAAAATAAACCATACAGCCTCCACCAGCCAAATATGCATATAGTTGTAGATACTTGCTCATCATCATTACTACAATGTGATCTTGCCATCATATTCAATGTGCTGACCTACACGGCTGCAACGACTCACGTTGCAGAGTGCTCCGATGAAGATTAAGGTGCGATAAGTCATTGTCATGCACTCAATGTTTGCCATGGAGTTGGATGGACTCAACTTATCTTCGATGCTTCTGCAGTTCAGTTTAGTTTAATTATTATTAGATGGCCTTCAATCATATTTTTGTAATAAGAATCTTTATGAGGATTCTCGATGTAATAAGTGTGCGATTGAAACTCTGTTATAAATTCTCAAGTATTGTGTGTGTCAGCATACCGATCCAGGGATGACACTTAAGCATAGAGACTCCGATCCATTGGGATCGAGGTAACTACTAGTGGTGAGATTGGCTATGGCGCGGGAGGACCGCAAGGCGAGGGAGCACCACGAGGTCGAGGTCGCCGACGAGGCCTACAAGCAAGAGCTCCTCCGGTAGCACCAGAGCTCGTGGAGGCAGAGCGGATGATCTTAGCCGACGCGGAGGGCGACGAGGTTAT
Organism: Secale cereale; assembly: GCA_902687465.1. NCBI lineage: Eukaryota > Viridiplantae > Streptophyta > Magnoliopsida > Poales > Poaceae > Secale > Secale cereale. The sequence continues at coordinate 128,407,287 of LR738709.1, read as the reverse complement.
CGTGCTCTCCTCCGATGACGAGGTCGAAGCCGGCTAGGACGGCGGTGCAGAGGGCATCAAGGTGGGCGGGGAGGACGAGGAGATCGACGTCGACGAGTGGAGGAGTGTCTTTCCCAATGTCGGCTCCGGCCCAGTCTAGGCTCACGGCACACTGTACCTGACGAGAAAGGATTGGCTCGACCTCCACTTTGACCGAAGGTAGTTTAGTTTAGTTTAAATTTACGTTTTATGTTCGGTTATGAAAAACTATCTATGTTTATGTTTGAATGCATGCTACTTTCGGTTGAACCTGCTTTGAACTTGATCAAATTGAAGTTTACAACGTTAAGTTTAGGGCATCGACTAGAAACGGACAAAAATTTCCAACGTATATATATATATATATATATTTATTTATATATACTCCAGTAAGGGTTTTAGTCCGTTAACTTTTAGGGGTCGGCTAGAGATGGCCTTATGCCTTGTTTATTTTATTTATTCACAATGTCATGCTCTATATGTGCAACTATTTGCCGTGCAGTTCAATTTCATCAAAAACAATTTCAATAATACCACTGTAAATTATGATATTTAGTTGTTGTTAAGGATGTTGCAGTTAACATGTCTTTCCATTTTTTAACAATAACTAGTGTACTTTAGACATACACAATACCAGTTAAAATGACTATATTTGCTTGTTTTTAAATGTTATGCCTGTTGCAATTAACACACCTGTCCACTTCTTGTTTTGCACACTAAAGCTATCATTTGTAGATTATGTTGTCTACCATGGATATATTTGGTTGATGTTTAGCCTATTGTGCTTAACATGCCTTTAGATGTACTATAGAGGACAATATTGGGAACTACTGCCGTTTTCCATCGAGGTTAGTTTTATCGCATTGATTATATATACTCATTGTTCAGGATATCGGTAGCTGGTACCATATTGCCCGGGGCTGGTAAGGGATTAATAGTCGAATCAGACATTTCATTCAATATATCTGTAACCCATTTATCGGTAGGTTAAATAGGGCCATATTTAATATATCTGAGGCTACATAGCAACATGCATTGTACTGAATGACTAAATATGCAATCCCAGGCTACATAGCAACAAGGAAGAGTGTTAGCTTAATGTTCTGATGATGTCTAGATATACATGTAAGAGCAGCATCAACAACAACAACACAGTGCCAGTTAACTGCAGTTAATCGCCCGATATTTGTAACAATGTAATAAACTACCTCCGCCATGTAATATAAGATGTTAATTCATCCAATATGTGAGTATATTGGATGTTATAAGACCTTATATAATGGGACGAAGAGAGTGTTGTACTACATCATTGTGCAATTGTTGTTTAGCTTCTAATATTAACTTGGTGCTTTTAGGTACATATATCATTGGCAAGGATCCACACTTCGACCCTTTCTGCATATGGGGGAATGAGATATTCATGAACCGGCATCAAGTGAGAAAACAGATAAAAATAGTTATTAAAATGGGTCAAAAGATGTCAATCGAACTATTTTTTTACACTTTATGCAAGACAATAGTGAACTGCAGCATGGTAAGTAAGAACTATGTAGCCTTATTTTTTATGCCCATAATGAGTTGTCTTACATGACAATGTATGAATCCTTTTTCCTTTGCAGTGGATACTGAAGTAGTTTACTCAAGATTACCTCTCAAACTACATGATTGGCGGCCGGCCATCACAAGAGGTTGGACTATAGTCGTGCGCGCCTTCTGCATCAAGGAGAGCACAATAGTGGCATTCCGCGTCACCTTGTTCAGCAACCAGAATGTATCTCGCCTCTTTCTTTACCATCTTTAATAGTACAAGTATACAACCTTGGTTCATCATTCTTTATTTGGTGCTTATGTAATTCTTGAACACATGTACCTGTGAATCGAATAATGCATCGGTTGTTTAACCTAATGGATATGAATGCAATTATATCCTACTTTGAAATTGAAGTTCGGTACAATTTTCAATAGCAGCAATTAAATTAGGGTGAAAATACGCTCTGTAGGTCATTACGGTGCACACGGTCTATAAAGCACAACGTGTGTGATATACACATCATATTCCGACAGGGTTCACATAGAGGAAACATGTGTAACCATGCACACAATTGCCATTTGGAAAGCGTGTGTGATGTCAGACAATATCACAAACAATGCGGGGAAACTAAATGTGTGCGATCGCTGCCCTATCGTACATGGTTTACAATCATGAACTATTTGTGATGTGGCGTGCACCATAAATGTAGAGCCAGTTTGGTACGTGCCTGGAAAATCCCGTGCCTGGACTATGCCTGGACTGCGCCTGATATTAGGTAAAACCATGGAATACTGATTGCGATGGCAATGCAAGCACAAACCACTAGCAAGGATGGAGCGTTTGGGATATGCAAGATATCACAAACAATTGTATGAAGAATCGCATTTGGGATACATGCCCGCAACGCATACGCTTAGTTATGCAAAATGTATGCATTACTACTCCCTATCCCCGATGATTTCTGGGTCGTGTGGGAAGGACCCCCTATCACCCACACTCACTTGGCGACGGTTTAAAATGACGTCACAGAAAGGGGTTAAAAATATTTGTATATAACATCATTGTACCAGTGGATGCTAGCAACTATGCTATTGGAGCTGTCTTGGGACGGCGAGATGTTAGAAAACTTAATTTTTTCATTTATGCTAGTAGGAGTTTGGATTAAGATCTACAACATTTAGCCACTATAGAGAAAGAATTACTCGCTATTGTCTTTGCTTGTGATAAATTTAGGCCCTATATTATTAATTCAAAATTAATAGTTCACACGAATCATCACATCTTATGTTATCTTCACTACAAAAAAAGACACATCCATGACATTATGTCCCGAACGAAACTTTTTTTGTCATGGTTATGACACTTCTATTACGATAACTGTGAAAAAAACATGTATCATCATATATGTGGTGGGTTCCTACTTCTATGACAAAATATTATGACAGGAAATGGGCTTTCCATCCTGGGTGTCCAGAGACGCACCTCCATGACATTCTTTGGGCCATTCACGACGTAAAAAATCATGGTAGAAGTGAGGGCGAGGAAATTTTTAGGAAGTTCCCAATTATGGTGGGTGGTAGGGGCTGAGCTATGCAATGTGGTTTGTGCATTTCTCTCTCATACGCGCGTGTGTGCGAGGCACACGTTCACTAGCTGAACCCGAGCAAGGCATTCGTTTACTGAACCTGAGCGACTTCACTAGCAACGTACCAAACACGAGCGATCGATCCCACTACATACTGAAGCAGGTTGATGGATCCCTTCGCTTCTAACTGAACCCGAGTGATTCCTACGCTGCTAACTGAACCCGACCGATCCTTCTCACTACTCACTGAAGCAGATCGAGCCCCCATGCGAGACGTAGCCAGCCGGTGTGTTGGGTTGCCTCTAGATGAACAGTGCACGTTGCTTCCGCGTGCGCGATACGTAGAACGAGTCAAGACATGTGGTGATGTGGAGCAGTTCATGACCAAGGAATCAAACAGCGAGGTTCGTGCTAGAACAAATGTTAAACCATTAGAGTAGCCAAAGGAAGACATGGGCAAAGCCATTATCTTAGTTGGGAAGATTTAAGTGCCTATTTTCTACCTGCAACTTCCCACCCAAACCTAATTAATTCTAGAACGGTCTAGCATGTTTTAGAGGCTGAAAAAGATGGTCTTTGAAGTCAGCTTTTATTCAAAAAAATGGTGCATCATTTGAGGTCTTGAGTCAAAACTTATGCATGTTCCCATGCAAGCTATCCATGAATTCATTACATCGCAAGGCTCAACAAGTTTACTCCTACTACAACTTGGGGCTCATGAATTTACCCTTCATTTTGAGTTTTTTCACACCTAACTAGTAGGTGCTTCTAGTATAAGTACTCGCCAACTGTTCCATGTGAAGGGGATGAGAATTTTGAGTTTATGTTTGTAGACAGTCGGTGAGGTTGTGTTGTGCTGTGAGCACTAGCATCGTTGAGTGTTAGCTCGTGTGTGTGTGGATTGGAGGACCTGTCCTCAATTCATATAGAATCCTTATGGTTCCCTCTTATGATTCTTCATAGGTTCACAAGTTTCATGGTTTGGGTTGCATCCTTGTAAACCAAGCTAGTTATCCGCTGCAATATACCTGAGAGTGTTTCATCTTGTTCTTGCCACTTGAGAGAAACAAAGTTTGTTGAAACAAGTTTTGAGTGAGTTTGTTGCTGCTCCTTGTGATTTATTTGGCACCATGGAAGATCGTTTCCTAGTCATCTCGTATCATCTTGGCATCAGGGCTTTAGCTTGATCACGGTGCTATTTTCTCTCTTGCTGATTTTGTTCTTGAGAAGCTTCCATGGGTTTGAGGAGGTCCAGTAGTGTTGATGGTGTGCATGAAGGTGGGAGCCTCATGGAGGAGGAGTTGCCACTTCCAAGCTTGTATCCCGCCTATGTGTTAGCTTTGTAAGATACACGAGAGTATGTGTTGAACAAGGTGGAGAGGCGTATCTCGACCGTGGAGACCAGCCTTGGTCGGAGAATCGACCCCCTCACTGAGGAACTCCGTCGAGATAGGCTTGTTGCACGGGGTCGACATCGACAACTCCCAGAACAGTAGAGCCAATGCCACCTTAAGGAGGGGCATAGATAACTCATCCACGTCTACTTGGGTGATGCTCATAGCTACCACGATGCACCACCTCGGCGTGCTCGCCACGACTAGTGATGTGCTACTTGGGCGCCATTGTCTCCACCATGAGATGGGCTTGCTGCACGAGTCGACATCAACAACTCCCCACACAGCAGGACCACCATGGAGAGCATTGGAGCCATGTTACGTCTCCAATGTATCTATAATTTTTTATTGTTCCATGCTATTATATTATCTGTTTTGGATGTTTCATGGGCTTTAATATGCACTTTTATATTATTTTTGGGACTAACCTATTAACCGGAGGCCTAGTGCCAGTTGCTATTTTTTGCCTATTTCGGTGTTTCGCAGAAAAGTATTATCAAACGGAGTCCAAACGGAATGAAACCTTCGCGATGATCTTTCTTGGACCGAAAGCAATCGAGAAGACTTGTAGTAGAAATCTGGGAAGCCACGAGGCAGCCACTGATATGTCCATTTGGCATCATACTTTTATATTGATGTTTATTGCATTATGGGTTGTTATTACACATTATGTCACAATACTTATGCCTTTTCTCTCTTATTTTACAAGGTTTACATGAAAAGGGAGAATGCCGGCAGCTAGAATTCTGGGCTGGAAAAGGAGCAAATATTGGAGACCTGTTCTACACAACTCAAAAAGACGTGAAACTCCACGGGAGTAAGTTTTGGAATATATAAAAAATATCGGGTGAAGAAAGCACCAGAGGGGGGCCACCCACCGTCCATGAGGGTGGGGGCGCGCCCTACCCCCTGTCTCGTGGGCCACCTGGCAGCCCCCCAATGCCCATCTTCTGGTATAAGGTGTCTTCTGCCCTAGAAAAAAATCATAAGGAGGATTTCGGGATGAAGCGCCGCCGTCTCGAGGCGGAACCTTGGCGGAACCAATCTAGGGCTCCTGCTGAGCTATTCTGCCGGGGAAACATCCCTCCGGGAGGGGGAAATATCACCATCGTCATTGTCATCGCCATCGATCCTCTCATCGGGAGGGGGTCAATCTTCACCATCACCATCTCCTCTCAAACCCTAGTTCATCTCTTGTATCCAATATTTGTATCAAAACCTCAGATTGGTACATGTGGGTTGCTAGTAGTGTTGATTACTCCTTGTAGTTGATGCTAGTTTGTTTATCCGGTGGAAGATCATTTGTTCAGATCCATTATGCATATTAATATCCCTCTGATTATGAACATGAATATGATCTGTGAGTAGTTATGTTTGTTCCTGAGCACATGGGAGAAGTCTTTCTATAAGTAGTCATGTGAATTTGGTATTCGTTCGATATTTTGATGAGATCTATGTTGTCTTTCCTCTAGTGGTGTCATGTGAACGTCGACTACATGACACTTCACCATTGTTTGGGCCTAGAGGAAGGCATTGGGAAGTAATAAGTAGATGATGGGTTGCTAGAGTGAGAGAAGCTTAATCCCTAGTTTATGCGTTGCTTCGTAAGGGGCTGATTTGGATCCATATGTTTCATGCTATGGTTAGGTTTACCTTAATACTTATTTTGTAGTTACGGATGCTTGCAATAGAGGTTAATCATAAGTGGGATGATTGTCCAAGTAAGGGCAGCACCCAAGCACCGGTCCACCCACATACCAAATTATCAAAGTAACGAACGCGAATCATATGAGCGTGATGAAAACTAGCTTGACGATAATTCCCAAGTGTCCTCGGGAGCATTTTCCTTTATATAAGAGTTTGTCCAGGCTTGTCCTTTGCTACAAAAAGGATTGGGCCATATTGCTGCACCTAATTTACTTCTACCACTTGTTACTTGTTACCAATTACTTTATCAGAAAACTATGTGTTACCGATAATTTCAGTGCTTGCACAGAATACCTTACTGAAAACTGCCTATCATTTCCTTCTGCTCCTCGTTGGGTTCAACACTCTTACTTATCGAAAGGACTACATGTTGGAAATATGCCCTAGAGGCAATAATAAAATGGTTATTATTATATTTCCTTGTTCATGATAATTGTGTGTTATTCATGCTTGAATTGTATTATCCGGAAACAGTGATACATGTGTGAATACATAGACAACAGCGTGTCCCTGGTAAACCTCTAGTTACTAGCTCGTTGATCAACAAATGGTTACGGTTTCCTAACCATGGACATTGGATGTCATTGATAACGGGATCACATCATTAGGAGAATGATGTGATGGACAAGACCCAATCCTAAGCCTAGCACAAGATCGTGTAGTTCGTAATGCTAAAGCTTTTCCAATGTCAAGTATCTTTTCCTTAGACCATGAGGTTGTGCAACTCCCGGATACCGTAGGAATACTTTGGGTGTGCCAAACGTCACAACGTAACTGGGTGGCTATAAAGGTACGCAACGGGTATCTCCGAAAGTATCTGTTGGGTTCGCATGAACCGAGACTGGGATTTGTCACTCCGTATGACGGAGAGGTATCTTTGGGCCCACTTGGTAAGACATCATCATAATGAGCTCGATGTGACTAAGGAGTTGGTCACGGGATGATGTATTACGGAACGAGTAAAGAGACTTGCCATGACAAGATTGAACAAGGTATCGGTATACCGACGATCGAATCTCGGGCGAGTACTATACCGATAGACAAAGGGAATTGTATACGGGATTGATTGAATCCTTGACATCATGGTTCATCCGATGAGATCATCAAGGAACATGTAGGAACCAACATGGGTATCTATATCCCGCTGTTGGTTATTGACCGGAGGGTCGTCTTGGTCATGTCTACGTGTCTCCCGAACACGTAGGGTCTACACACTTTCGGTGACGCTAGGGTTGTAGAGATATATGCACACGGTAACCCGAATGTTGTTCGGAGTCCCGAATGAGATCCCGGATGTCACAAGGAGTTCCAGAATGGTCAGGAGGTAAATAATTATATATAGGAAGTCCAGTTTGGGCCATCGGGAGAGTTTCGGGGGTCACCGGTAGTGTATCGGGACCACCGGAAGGGTCCCGGGGGTCCACCGGGTGGGGCCACCTATCCCAGAGGGCCCCATGGGCTGAAAGGGGAAGGGAACCTGCCCATAGTGGGCTGGTGCGCCCCCCTTGGGCCCTCCCCCTGCGCCTAGGGTTGGGAACCCTAGGGGTGGGGGGCGCCCCATGTGCCTTGGGGGGTAAGTTTCGCCCCCTGGCCGCTGCCCCCTAGGAGTTTGGATCTGCTAGGGCCGGCACCCCCCCCAGGGCCCCTATATATAGTGGGGGGAGGGAGGGCAGCCGCACCCTTGCCCCTGGCGCCTCCCTTTCCCTCCCGTTACACCTCTCCCTCCTCCCGCGGCGCTTGGCGAAGCCCTGCAGAAATACCGTTGCATCCACCACCACGCCGTCGTGCTGCTGGATCTCCATCAACCTCTCCTTCCCCCTTGCTGGATCAAGAAGGAGGAGACGTCGATGTACCGTACGTGTATTGAACGCGGAGGTGCCGTCCGTTCGGCGCTGGGATCATCGGTGATTTGGATCACGACGAGTACGACTCCATCATCCACGTTCTCTTGAACGCTTCGCTCGCGATCTACAAGAGTATGTAGATGCACTCCTTTCTCCCTCATTGCTAGATGACTCCTTAGATTGATCTTGGTGAAACGTAGAAATTTTTTGAATTCTGCTATGTTCCCCAACAGTGGCATCTGAGCTAGGTCTATGCGTAGTATCTTGCACGAGTAGAACACAGAGCAGTTGTGGGCGTAGATTTGTTCAATTCTCTTACCACTACTAGTCTTATCTTGATTCGGCGGCATCGTGGGATGAAGCGGCCCGGACCGACCTTATGCGTACGCTTACGTGAGACAGGTTCCACCGACTGACATGCACTAGTTGCATAAGGTGGCTAGCGGGTGACAGTCTCTCCCACTTTAGTCGGATCGGATTCGATGAAAAGGGTCCTTATGAAGGGTAAATAGAAATTGGCATATCACGTTGTGGTTTTGGCGTAGGTAAGAAACGTTCTTGCTAGAAACCTATAGCAGCCACGTAAAAATTGCAATAACAATTAGAGGACGTCTAACTTGTTCTTGCAGCATGTGACGTGTGATGTGATATGGCCAAAAGATGTGGTGAATGATATATGTGATGTATGAGATTGATCATGTTCTTGTAATAGGAATCACGACTTGCATGTCGATGAGTATGACAACCGGCAGGAGCCATAGGAGTTGTCTTATTTATTGTATGACCTGCGTGTCACTGAATAACTCCATGTAATTACTTTACTTTATTGCTAAACGTTAGCCATAGTAGTAGAAGTAATTTTTGGCGAGACGACTTCATGAAGACACGATGATGGAGATCATGATGATGGAGATCATGGTGTAATGCCGGTGACGATGATGATCATGGAGCCCCGAAGATGAAGATCAAAGGAGCAAGATGATATTGGCCATATCATGTCACTATTTGATTGCATGTGATGTTTATCCTGTTTGTTACATCTTATTTGCTTAGAACGACGGTAGTAAATAAGATGATCTCTCGCTAAAATTTCAAGAATTGTGTTCCCCTTAACTATGCACCATTGCTAATGATCGTTGTTCCGAAGCACCACGTGATGATCGGGTGTGATAGGCTCTAACATTCGCATACAACTGGTGTAAGCCAGATTTACACACGCAATACACTTAGGGTTCACTTGACGAGCCTGGCATGTACAGACATGGCCTCGGAACACGGAAGACCGTAAGGTCAAACATGAGTCGTATAGAAGATACGATCAACATGAAGATGTTCACCGTTGATGACTAGTCCATCTCACGTGATGATCGGACACGGCTTAGTCGATTCGGATCATGTATCACTAAGATGACTAGAGAGATGTCAATCTGAGTGGGAGTTCATTTAAATTGTTTAGATGAACTTAATTGTCATGAACTTAGTCTAAAATCTTTACAATATGTCTTGTAGATCAAATGGCCCACGCTCATGTTACCCTCAACTTCAACGCGTTCCTAGAGAAAGCCAAGCTAAAAGACGATGGTAGCAACTATACGGACTGGGTCCGTAACTTGAGGATCATCCTCATAGCTGCCAAGAAAACATATGTCCTTGAAGCACCGTTAGGTGACGCTCCCGCCCCAGCGAACCAAGACGTTATGAACGCTTGGCAGACGCGTTGTGATGATTACTCCCTGGTTCAGTGCGGCATGCTTTACGGCTTAGAATCGGGGCTCCAAAAGCGTTTTGAGCACCACGGGGCATATGAGATGTTCCAAGAGCTGAAAATGGTTTTCCAAGCTCATGCCCGAGTCGAGAGATATGACGTCTCCGACGCATTCTACAGTTGTAAGATGGAGGAGAATAGTTCTGTGAGCGAGCACATACTCAAACTGTCTGGGTTGCACAATCGCTTCTCTCACTTGGGAATGAATCTCCCAGACGAAGCGATCGTTGACAGAATCCTTCAGTCGCTCCCACCTAGCTACAAGAGCTTCGTGATAAACGTCAATATGCAACGGATGGAGAAGTCCATTCCCGAGGTGTATTCAATGCTGAAATCAGCGGAGGTGGAGATCAAGAAAGAGCATCAAGTGTTGATGGTGAATAATACCACTAAGTTCAAGAAAGGCAAGGGTAAAAAGAACTTCAAGAAGGACGGCAAAGGAGTTGCCGCGCCCGGTAAGCCAGTTGCCGGGAAGAAGCCAAAGAATGGACCCAAGCCTGAGACTGAGTGCTTTTATTGCAAGGGAACGGGTCACTAGAAGTGGAACTGCCCCAAATACTTAGCAGATAAGAAGGCCGGCAACGTCAAAGGTATATATGATATATATGTTATTGATGTGTACCTTACCAGTGCTCGTAGTAGCTCCTGGGTATTTGATACCGGTGCAGTTGCTCACATTTGTAACTCAAAGCAGGAGCTGCGGAATAAGCGGAGACTGGCGAAGGACGAGGTGACGATGTGCGTCGGGAATGGTTCCAAGGTCGATGTGATCGCCGTCGGCACGCTACCTCTACATCTACCCTCGGGATTAGTTTTAAACCTTTATAATTTTTATTTAGTACCAGCTTTGAGCATGAACATTGTATCTGGATCTCGTTTAATGTGAGACGGCTACTCATTTAAATCCGAGAATAATGGTTGTTCTATTTATATGAGAGATATGTTTTATGGTCATGCCCCACTGGTCAATGGTTTATTCTTGATGAATCTCGAACGTGATGTTACACATATTCATAGTGTGAATGCCAAAAGATGTAAAGTTGATAATGATAGACCCACATACTTGTGGCATTACCGCCTTGGTCATATTGGTGTCAAACGTATGAAGAAGCTCCATGCAGATGGACTTCTAGAATCTCTTGATTATGAATCATTTGATATGTGCGAACCATGCCTCTTGGGCAAGATGACCATGACTCCTTTCTCCGGAACAATGGAGCGAGCGACCAACTTATTGGAAATCATAATACCGATGTGTGCGGTCCAATGAGTGTTGAAGCTCGGGGAGGCTACCGTTATGTTCTCACCCTCACGGATGACTTAAGTAGATATGGGTATGTCTACTTGATGAAACACAAGTCTGAGACCTTTGAAAAGTTCAAGGAATTTCATAATGAGGTTGAGAATCAACGTGATAGAAAAATAAAGTTCTTACGATCAGATCGTGGAGGAGAATATTTAAGTCACGAATTTGGCACGCACTTAAGGAACTGTGGAATTGTTTCACAATTGACACCGCCCAGAACACCTCAGCGTAATGGTGTATCCGAACGTCGTAATCACACTCTGTTGGACATGGTGCGATCTATGATGTCTCTTACCGACTTACCGCTATCATTTTGGGGTTATGCTTTAGAGACTGCTGCATTCACTTTAAATAGGGCTCCGTCTAAATCCGTTGAGACGACACCGTATGAACTTCGATTTGGCAAGAAACCTAAGCTGTCGTTTCTGAAAGTTTGGGGTTGCGATGCTTATGTCAAGAAACTTCAACCTGAAAAGCTCGAACCCAAATCGGAAAAATGCGTCTTCATAGGATACCCAAAGGAAACAATTGGGTACACCTTCTACCTCAGGGCAATGTCTTCGTTGCAAAGAATGGATCCTTTCTGGAGAAAGAGTTTCTCTCGAAAGAAGTGAGTGGGAGGAAAGTGGAACTTGATGAGGTGACAGTCACCCTTTCCGAACCAGAAAGTAGCGCAGCACAGGAAGTCGTTCCTGAGGTGCCTGCACCGACTAGGGAGGAAGTTAATGATGATGATCATGAAGCTTCAGATCAAGTTACTACTGAACTTCGAAGGTCCACAAGGACACGTTCCGCACCAGAGTGGTACGGCAACCCTGTCATGGAAATCATGTTGTTAGACAACGGTGAACCTTCGAACTATGAAGAAGCGATGGTAGGCCCGGATTCCAACAAATGGCTTGAAGCCATGAAATCCGAGATAGGATCCATGTATGAAAACAAAGTGTGGACTTTGGTGGACTTGCCCGATGATTGGCACGCCATAGAAAATATATGGATATTTAAGAAGAAGACTGACGCGGATGGTAATGTGACCATCTATAAGGCTCGACTTGTCGCTAAAGGTTATCGACAAGTTCAAGGGATTGACTACGATGAGACTTTCTCTCCCGTAGCGATGCTGAAGTCCATCCGAATCATGTTAGCAATTGCTGCATTCTATGATTATGAGATATGGCAAATGGACGTCAAAACGGTGTTCCTTAATGGCTTCCTCAAGGAAGAAATGTATATGATGTAGCCGGAAGGTTTTGTCGATCCTGAGAATGCTAACAAGGTATGCAAGCTCCAGCGCTCAATCTATGGGCTAGTGCAAGCATCTCGGAGTTGGAATATTCGCTTTAATGATGTGATCAAAGCGTTTGGTTTTATACAGACTTGGGGAGAAGCCTGTATTTACAAGAAAGTGAGTGGGAGCTCTGTAGCATTTCTCATATTATATGTGGATGATATACTACTGATGGGAAATGATATAGAATTCTTGGAAAGCATAAAGGCCTACTTGAATAAGAGTTTTTCAATGAAGGACCTAGGAGAAGCTGCTTACATATTAGGCATCAAGATCTATAGAGATAGATCGAGATGCCTCATTGGTCTTTCACAAAGCACATACCTTGATAAGATATTGAAGAAGTTCAATATGGATCAGTCCAAGAAAGGGTTCTTGCCTGTATTGCAAGGTATGAGATTGAGCACGGCTCAATCCCCGACCACGGCAGAAGATAGAGAAAAGATGAGTGTCATCCCCTATGCCTCAGCCATAGGTTCTATTATGCATGCCATGTTGTGTACTAGACCTGATGTGAACCTTGCCATAAGTTTGGTAGGGAGGTACCAAAGTGATCCCGGTATGGAACACTGGACAGCGGTCAAGAATATCCTGAAGTACCTGAAAAGGACTAAGGATATGTTTCTCGTTGATGGAGGTGACGAAGAGCTCGTCGTAAAGGGTTACGTCGATGCTAGCTTCGACACAGATCTGGATGACTCCAAGTCACAAACCGGATACGTGTATATTTCGAATGGTGGGGCAGTCAGCTGGTGTAGTTGCAAGCAAAGCGTCGTGGCGCATTCTACATGCGAAGCGGAGTACATAGCTGCTTGCGAAGCAGCGCAGGAAGGAGTCTGGATGAAGGAGTTCATCACCGACCTAGGAGTCATTCCAAGCGCGTCGGGCCCGATGACTCTCTTCTGTGACAACACTGGAGCTATTGCCATTGCCAAGGAGCCCAAGTTTCACAAGAAGACCAAGCACATCAAGCGCCGTTTCAACTCCATCCGGAATTATGTTCAAGATGGAGACATAGATATTTGTAAAGTGCATACGGATCTGAATGTCACAGATCCGTTGACTAAACCTCTTCCACGGGCAAAACATGATCAACACCAGAACTCTATGGGTGTTCGATTCCTCACAATGTAACTAGATTATTGACTCTAGTGCAAGTGGGAGACTGTTGGAAATATGCCCTAGAGGCAATAATAAGATCGTTATTATTATATTTCCTTGTTCATGATAATTGTCTGTTATTCATGCTTGAATTGTATTATCCGAAAACAGTGATACATGTGTGAATACATAGACAAGAACGTGTCCCTGGTAAACCTCTAGTTACTAGCTCGTTGATCAACAGATGGTTACGGTTTCCTGACCATGGACATTGGATGTCATTGATAACGGGATCACATCATTAGGAGAATGATGTGATGGACAAGACCCAATCCTAAGCCTAGCACAAGATCGTGTAGTTCATAATGCTAAAGCTTTTCCAATGTCAAGTATCTTTTCCTTAGACCATGAGGTTGTGCAACTCCCGGATACCGTAGCAATACTTTGGGTGTGCCAAACGTCACAACGTAACTGGGTGGCCATAAAGGTACGCAACGGGTATCTCCGAAAGTATATGTTGGGTTGGCACGAACCGAGACTGGGATTTGTCACTCCGTATGACGGAGAGGTATCTCTGGGCCCACTCGGTAATACATCATCATAATGAGCTCAATGTGACTAAGGAGTTGGTCATGGGATGATGTATTACGGAATGAGTAAAGAGACTTGTCGTGATGAGATTGAACAAGGTATCGGTATACCGACGATCGAATCTCGGGCAAATACTATACCGATAGACAAAGGGAATTGTTTACGGGATTGATTGAATCCTTAACATCATGGTTCATCCAATGAGATCATCGAGGAACATGTAGGAACAAACATGGGTATCCAGATCCCGCTGTTGGTTATTGACCGGAGAGTCGTCTCGGTCATGTCTACGTGTCTCCCGAACCTGTAGGGTCTACACACTTAAGGTTCGGTGACGCTATGGTTGTAGAGATATATGCACACGGTAAGCCAAATGTTGTTCGGAGTCCCGGATGAGATCCCGGACATCACGAGGAGTTCCGAAATGGTTAGGAGGTAAAGAATTATAAATAGGAAGTCCAGTTTCGGCCATCGGGAGAGTTTCGGGCGTCACCGGTAGTGTACCCGGACCACCGGAAGGGTCCCGGGGGTCCACCGTGTGGGACCACCTATCCTGGAGGGCCCCATGGGCTGAAAGGGGAAGGGAACCAGCCCATAGTGGGATGGTGCGCCCCCCTTGGGCCCTCACCGTGCGCCTAGGGTTGGGAAGATGCCATCTCAGCTGAATAATTTTGTTGATTTATGCGATATGCAAAAGAAGAGAGATGTAGATAATGATCTTGTTAAATTAAAACTATTCCCTTTCTCACTGCGAGATAGGGCCAAAACTTGGTTTTCTTCTTTACCTAAAAATAGTATTGATTCATGGAATAAGTGCAAAGATTGTTTTATTGAGAAGTATTTTCCTCCCGCTAAGATCATCTCCCTTAGGAACGATATTATGAATTTCAAACAACTTGATCATGAGCATGTAGCACAATCTTGGGAGAGGATGAAACTTATGATAAGAAATTGTCCCACGCATAGTTTGAATATATGGATGATTATACAAAAAAAATATGCCGGTTTGAACTTTGCTTCTAGAAATCTTTTAGATTCGGCTGCGGGAGGTACTTTTATGAAGGTGATATTCCTCGTAATAAGTCTGCTAGCCAATGCTTGGATGAGTTTGATAATTTTATTGTTAAACAAGAAAACTTCAATGCTTAGGTTGACAATTGAAACATAATGCTTAGATGATTGAACACTTGAGTGATTACATCTCTAGAGTTAAAGGTAAAATTAAACTCATTAGTGAACATGCTTCTATGGTTACCACTCAAGTAGAACAAGTGCTTAAAGCACAAAATGATTTGCTCAATGAATTAAATAATAAGAAAAATGATAATGATGTTAGAGTTATGACTAGAGGTGGTAGAATGACTCGGGAACCTTTGTATCCTGAGGGCCACCCTAAGCGAATTGAGCAAGATTCTCGGAGAACTAATGTTGATACACCTAGTCCTTCTAAGAAGAAGAAAATGAAAAATGATAGGACTTTGCATGCTTCTAGTGAACCTGTTGTTGACACACGTGAGAATCCCAATGATGTTTCTATTTCTGATGCTGAAACACAATCTGGTAATGAACATGAACCTAGTGAAAATGATAGTGATGATGTTCATGTTGATGCTCAACCTAGCAATAACAATGATGTAGATATTGAACCTGTTGTTGATCTTGATAACCCACTATCAAAGAATCAACGTTATGATAAGAGAGACTTTGTTGCTAGGAAGCACGATAAGAAAAGAGAACCATGGGTTCAGAAACCCATGCCTTTTCCTCCTAAACCATCCAAAAAAAGGATGATGAGGATTTTGAGCGCTTTGCTGAAATGATTAGACCTGTCTTTTTGCGTATGCGTTTGACTGATATGCTTAAAACAAATCCTTATGCTAAGTATATGAAAGATATTGTTACTAATAAAAGAAAGATATCGGAAGTTGAAATTTCCACCATGCTTGCCAATTATAATTTCAAAGGTGGAATACCAAAGAAACTAGGAGATCCTGGAGTACCAACTATACCATGCTCCATTAAAAGAAACTATGTTAAAACTGCTTTATGTGATCTTGGAGCCGGTGTTAGTGTTATGCCTCTCCCTTTATATCGTAGAATTGATTTGAATAAGTTGACACCAACTAAAATATCTTTGCAAATGGCCGATAAATCAACTGCTATACCCATCGGTATTTGTGAGGATGTGCCTGTTGTGGTTGCAAACATTACTATTTTAACGGACTTTGTTATTCTTGATATTCCCGAGGACGATAGTATGTCGATTATCCTTGGTAGACCCTTTTTGAATACTGCAGGGGCTATTATTGATTGCAACAAAGGCAATGTCACCTTTCATGTTAATGGTAATGAGCATACGGTACACTTTCCAAGGAAACAACCTCAAGTCCACAGTATCAATTCTATTGGGAAAATTTCAACGATCACTATTGAAGGTTTTGAATTTCCTCTCCCTACAGTCAAGAAGAAATATGATATTCTTATTGTTGGGGACATGCATATCCCCGTTGAGGTAACCTAGTGTTATTCGAAAATTCTCCAGTCTCATGTTATTCGGAAAGAGTTTGTTAACAAGACTTGATCAACCTTGTTAGTGGATTCCTTTTGATGAGCATGAGACGGATGAAGTTAGAAAGCACAAATCTCTGTACCCTCCTTTTACTTTCTGTTATTTAGATTAAATAAACAAAAAAAATAGTATTTTCTGTCTGTTTTCAGAATTATCCTTGCAATAAAAATACCCCAAAAATAAAAGTTCTCCAAATGTCCCAAAAATGAAATATGATTTTTTGTAGAATATTTAAGAATTATTGGCACTGAGAAGACACGAGGGGGCCACGAGGGTCCAGGGCGCGCCCACCCCCCGGCGCGCCCCTACCTCGTGGGCCCCACGTGGACCCCCTCCACTTATTCCAGCACCCACACACTTCATCTTCCTCCAGAAAAAATCTTCCCATAGCTCAAACCCGTGTTCTAGGTCATCTTGCTGCTATTTTCGATCTCCTTGCTCAAAGCTCCATTCACAAAACTATTTTGGGGGATTGCTCTTCGGTATGTGACTCCTCCAATGGTCCAATTAGTTTTTGTTCTAGTGCTTTACTTATTGCAAAAGTTTGCTGCTTAGGTGACCCCGTTCTTGAGCTTGCATGTCAAATTTATGTGGTCAAAAGTAGTTTTAATGCATGATATAGCCTCTAGGCACTTAGGGGAGTAGTTGCTATCAATCTTGTTGAGTTTAGTTCACTTTTATTTGGAGTCACTAAAATTTCAGAAATTTTTCAAGAGAAAAATGCATAGGAAATTTTACCAAGGTGGTTCTTCAAGGAAGCAAGTACCAAGGCTCGCGATACGTGAGCTGGACGATGAACCACCGAGGGAAGCTCAAGTGTAGCCTTGTGAATGGCCATCGGAGGAGTTTATGGTCCAGGCAGGCATCAAGGATGAATTTGACACGTATGTGCGTAATGTTGATCTTGAGGACTTCGTGTCAGATAAGTGCCCGCAGTACCACTACCTAACTGATTCCTTTGTGAGAAGATTTAAATTTACATCCTCACGCAATTGTCACACTGTTTTATTTGATCTTTATGATAAATCTTATACCATGGACCTAGAAGATTTTAATATTTCTTGTAAGCTCCCGCAGTGGGGCAATGTTAGTGAACCTCGCAAATCTGAATATAAAGACTTTCTAGCTAGTATTAATGTGGGGGAATCTAGAGAAATCACACAAGCGACCACAGGGAGCATCCATTTTCCTTCCATACATTATTTTGCTCTCTTCATTGGTAGATGCATTAACGGTAAAGATGAGGCTTGCCACATGTGCGTTCCAGATCTTAGTGTCCTCAAGAGTGTGGTATTAGGTGATAAACAATATAACTTGGGGGGCCATTGTTGCACGAAGGTTACATCTTTACGGTTTAAGTGGAGATTTGTTTGGTGGAATTTATGCAACTCGTGTGGCTAATCATCTTCGTGTACCCATATATGAAAATGGTATGAAGTTGCCTCCTGCTTATTTAGATTATAATGCTATGATTCGCCATCAGTTTGTTGAGAGGAATGAACGATTCCTCTAGTACCGACTAATATTTGACTGACAGCGCACCGTCCAAGTTGCCCTTCCTGCTCCTACTTTCTTTAATTTTTAGGCAAAAAGGAGATATGTTATAACCACGGAGGAGGCGAACGAGGAGAGGACGGAGGCGGCTTGTCTCCAAGCTGCAGCTCATCAGGCAATAGCCGCTGTATCGCAGTACAACCCCAACTACGACTTTGGATATCCGCCAGGCCAGTCGTGGCCATAGACCAACTTAGGCCAAAAGCCTAAGCTTGGGGGAGTACGCATTTTTCACCGACATTACATTCATGTTCACACACTCATTCTAGTTGTCGGTGCTCATATTTTTCATTGTACTATCCATGCTAGTTTATTTATTTTTCTAAGTCTTTTTCTTGTGCGTTTGAGAAAACAAAACAAAAATTAGCTCTAGCTTTTAGCTAGTTTACTTTCCATGCCTGTAGTCGTAGTAACTAAAAGAAAACACAAAAAGATTTCTCATTCTTCTTTTGCTTGTTGGGAGCTTTCCCGTGTAAATAGTTTTATTTCTTTTCTTTTCTTTGGGGGTCAAGAGGAGAAGACCATGATGAAAATGTTGAGTGGCTCTCATATGCATTATTGTTGATTTAACCAAGATCCATATTACCTTGTCTTCTCCCTTGTATTAAATGCTTGCAGATTCCAGCTTAGTCCAATGCACGTGGACTATTATTATTATCCACACCATTCGGTCGTGCGAGTGAAAGGCAATAATGACGATATATGATGGATTGATTGAGATGAGAGAAGCTGGTATGAACTCAACCTATCTTGATTTTTTAAATATGATTAGTTCATCATTCCTGATTCAGCCTATTATAAAAGAAACATGTTTGCAGTGACAATTAGAGATTATAGTTTCTGATGTCATGCTTAGTTAGCTAGGAGTTTATAATAGTTTACCTTGCGTGCCAACATGCTATTAAAATGGTTGTGATGTGGTATGATAGGGTGGCATCCTCCTTTGAACGATTCGAGTGATTTGACTTGGCACATGTTCACGCATGTAGTTGAAACAAAATCAACATAGCCTCCACGATATTTATGTTCGTGGTGATTTATATCCTACTCATGCTTGCACTCACTGTTGATTAATTTTAATGCATGTTCATGACTGTTGTCGCTCTCTAGCTAGTCGTTTCCCAGTCTCGTTCTAGCCTTCACTTGTACTAAGCGGGAATACTGCTTGTGCATCCACTTCCATAAACTCCAAAGTTATTCCATATGAGTCCACCATACCTTCCTATATGCGGTATTTACCTGCCGTTCCAAGTAAATTTGTATGTGCCAAACTCTAAACCTTCAAACGAAATTATATTTTGTATGCTCGAATAGCTCATGTATCAACTAGGGCTGTCTATATCTTCCATGCTAGGTGGGTTATTCTCACGATGAGTGGACTCCGCTCACCATTCACGGGAAATGGCCGGTAACCGGGATGCCTAGTCCCATGCTCAAATCAAATCAAAATAATTGAACAAAACTCCCCCAGGACTGTTGTTGGTTTGGATGGTACACGTTGTTTCGGACCAGCCATGGAGTGTGCTTGTTGGTGGTGGGGGAGTATAAACTTTACCATTCTGTTTGGGAACCACCTATAATGTGTGTAGCATGGAAGATATCGAGATCTCTTGGTTGTTATGTTGACAATGAAAGTATGCCACCCAAAATATTATTTATCTCTGTTTCAAAACTCGAGCTCTGGCACCTCTGCAAATCCCTGCTTCCCTCTGAGAAGGGCCTATCTATTTACTTTTATGTTGAGTCATCATCCTCTTATTAAAAAGCACCAGTTGCAGAGCACCGCTATCATTTGCATGCATTGCTATTAATTTACATTGAGTATGACTGTGACTGGATCTCTTTTACCATGAATTACAATGTCTATACAGTCCTTGATCTTCAGGGGTGCTCTACATTTATGTTTAGCGGTCTCACAAAGGGCTAGCGAGATACCATCTTGTTATATCATATTATGATTTTTTTGAGAAAGTGTTGTCAGTCGAGATTTATCATTATTGCTCGCTAGTTGATTATGCCATTGATATGAGTAAACATGAGACCTAAATGTTATTGTGAATGTGGTTAGTTCATAATCTTTCCTCAAAACTTGAATGTTGGCTTTACATATTTGCAACAACAAGAGCAAACAGAGTTTGTAAAAGTTTTTCTTTATCACTTTCAGTTTGTCAACTGAATTGCTTGAGGACAAGCAAAGGTTTAAGCTTGGGGGAGTTGATACGTCTCCAACGTATCTACTTTTCCAAACACTTTTACCCTTGTTTTGGACTCTAACTTGCATGATTTGAATGGAACTAACCCGGACTGACGCTGTTTTCAGCAGAATTGCCATGGTGTTATTTTTGTGCAGAAATAGAAGTTCTCGGAATGACCTGAAAATCCACAGAGAATATTTTTGTAATTTATAAAAAATAATGGCGAAAGAATCAACACCAAGGGTCCCACACCCTGTCCACGAGGGTGGGGCCACGCCTGCCCCCCTGGGCGCGCCCCTTCCTCGTGGGCCCCTTGAGGCTCCATCGACCTCAACTCCAACTCCATATATTCAAATTTGGGGAGATAAAAATCTGAGAGAAGGATTCATCGCGTTTTACGATACGGAGCCTCCGCCAAGCCCTAATCTTCTTCGGGAGGGCTAATCTGGAGCCCGTCCAGGGCTTCGGAGAGGGGAATCCGTTGCCGTCGTCATCATCAACCTTCCTCCATCACCAATTTCATGATGCTCATCGCCGTGCGTGAGTAATTCCATCGTAGGCTTGCTGGACGGTGATGGGTTGGATGAGATTTACCTCGTAATCGAGTTAGTTTTGTTAGGGTTTGATCCCTAGTATCCATTATGTTCTAAGATTGATGTTGCTATGACTTTGCTATGCTTAATGCTTGTCACTAGGGCCCGAGTGCCATGATTTCATATCTGAACCTATTATGTTTTCATGAATATATGTGAGTTCTTGATCCTATCTTGCAAGTCAATAGTCACCTACTATGTGTTATGATCCGGCAACCCCGAAGTGAAAATAACCGGGACCACTCCCGGTGATGACCGTAGTTTGAGGAGTTCATGTATTCACTAAGTGTTAATGCTTTGGTCCAGTACTCTATTAAAAGGAGGCCTTAATATCCCTTAGTTTCCAATAGGACCCCGCTGCCACGGGAGGGTAGGACAAAACATGTCATGCAAGTTCTTTTCCATAAGCACGTATGACTATATTCGGAATACATGCCTACATTATGTTGATGAACTGGAGCTAGTTCTGTATCACCCTATGTTATAACTGTTGCATGAGGAACCACATGTGACACAATTATCCATCATTGATCCAATGCATACGAGCTTTTCACATATTGATCTTTGCTTAGTTACTATTCCGTTGCCACCGTTACCGTTACTTCCATACTACTTTGCTACTAAATACTTTGCTGCAGATATTAAGTCTTTCAGGTGTGGTTGAATTGGTAACTCAACTGCTAATACTTGAGAATATTCTTTGGCTCCCCTTGTGTCGAATCAATAAATTTGGGTTGAATATTCTACCCTCGAAAACTGTTGCGATCCCCTATACTTGTGGGTTATCAATTAACAAAAGTTATATCAGAACACCTAAGCCAGATGAACAAATTAAAGTAGAACCTAATATTGCTATGGTCAAAGACCTCTTGGAATAAAATGTAGATGGGCATGTTATTTTCTTTAATGAAGAAGGTGCTAGAATTGCCAAGCCTGGTATAAAAGATAATAACATACCTGTTATTGGCATGCCCGTTGTCTCAGTCAAAAATAGGAGATCACTGCTATCATGGTTATTGTGACATAGGTGCTAGCGTGAGTGCTATTCCCTACTCTTTATATCAAGAAATTATGAATGACATAGCACCCACGGAGATAGAAGACATTGATGTCACTATTAAACTTGCTAATAGAGATACTATATCACCAACTGGGATTGTTAGAGATGTTGAGGTCTTGTGTGGGAAAATAAAATACCCTACTGATTTTCTTGTTCTTGGTTCCCCACAAGACGACTTCTGTCCCATTATCTTTGGTAGACCTTTCTTGAACACTGTTAATGCTACAATAGATTGTAAGAAACAAATTGTCGGTGTTAGTTTTGGTGATGAATCTCATGAATTTAATTTTTTCAAGTTTAATAGAAAGCTTCATGAAAAAGAATTGCCTAGTAAAGATGAAATTATTGGTCTTGCTTCTATTGTTGTGCCTCCTACCGATCCTCTAGAACAATATTTGCTAGACCATGAAAATGATTTACATATGCATGAAAGAAATGAAATAGATGATATTTTCTTTGGGCAACGGCATCTGCTTAAACACAATCTACCTATTGAAACTCTAGGAGGTCCTCCTCCACCTAAAGGTGATCCTATGTTTGAATTAAAACAATTGCCTGCCACTTTGAAATATGCTTATCTTGATGAAAATAAGATATATCATGTTATTATTAGTACTAACCTTTCAGAACATGAAGAAGAAAGAATATTGAAAGTTCTAAGGAAGCACCAAGCTGCTATTGGATATACTCTTGATGATTTAAAGGGCATCAGTCCCACTCTATGTCAGAATAAGATTAATATGGAATCTCATGCTAAACCCGTTGTCGATCATCCCCGTCAGTTAAATCCAAAAATGAAAGAAGTGGTAAGAATGGAAATATTAAAACTTCTGGAAGTAGGTATAATCTATCCTATAGCTGATAGTAGATGGGTAAGTCACGTGAATTACGAGTCAGACCAATCTGCGAATCGAGCGAGCTCCCCTTGCAATGGCGGATTGATCACTAAATAGATACAAATAGGTGAAAATTCCGACATCACCAAAGCCCACTTCGTTCTCTCGCTCTCCTCACGGCGCTCCTTGCTCGCGGAGCGGCATACCGAAAAAAAGAATAAGTAAATTCAAGAGAATTTCTTCATCTTCCAAAGTATGTTAGTGAGGTAAAAATTCCATGGATCGATCTCATTGTGTTCCTAAGAAAGGAGGTATTACTGTTGGTCCTAATGATAAGAATGAATTTATTCCACAAACAATTGTTACAGGCTATAGAATGGTAATTGATTTTAGGAAATTAAATAAAGCAACTAGAAAAGATCATTACCCTCTACCTTTTATTGATCAAATGCTAGAAAGATTATCAAAACACACACACTTTTTCTTCCTTGATGGATACTCTGGTTTTTCACAAATACCTATTTCTTAGCCTGGTCAAGAAAAGACTACTTTTACTTGTCCCTTTGGAACTTATGCTTATAGACGTATGCCTTTTGGTTTATGCAATGCACCTGCTGCCTTTCAAAGATGTATGACTGCTATATTCTCTGACTTTTGTGAAAAAATTGTTGAAGTTCTCATGGATGATTTTTGTGTTTATGGGAAGTCCTTTGATGATTGTTTAAGCAATCTTGATGGAGTTTTGCAGAGATGTGAACAAACAAGTCTTGTCTTGAACTGGGAGAAATGTCGCTTTATGGTTAATGAAGGTATTGTCTTGGGCCATAATATTTCTGAAAAAGGTATTGAAGTGGGCAAACCTAAGGTTGATGCAATTGAGAAAATGCCATGTCCTAAGGATATCAAAGGTATTTGTAGTTTCTTAGGTCATGTTGGTTTCTATAGGAGATTTATCAAAGACTTATCTAAAGATTTCTAGGCCTCTCACTAACCTTTTACAAAAGGATGTTCCTTTTGCTTTCGATGATGATTGCTTTGAAGCCTTTGAAACACTTAAGAAAGCCTTAATTTCTGCACCTATAGTTCAACCACCTGATTGGAACTTACCCTTTTAAATTATGTGTGATGCTAGTGATTATGTTGTTGGTGTTGTTCTAGGACAAATAATTGATATAAAAACTAAATGTTATTCATTATGCTAGTAAAACTCTAGACAGTGCTCAAAACAATTATGCTACCACTAAAAAGGAATTCTTAGCAGTTGTGTTTGCTTGTGACAAATTTAGGTCTTACATTGTTGATTCAAATGTATCTGTTCACACTGACCATGCTGCTATTAAATATCTTATGGAAAAGAAAGATGCTAAACCTAGACTTATTCGGTGGGTTCTCTTGCTATAGGAATTTGATTTGCATATCATTGATAGAAAAGGAGTTGAGAACCCCGTAGCTGATAACTTGTCTAGACTTGAATATGTGTTTAATGACCCACTACCTATTGATGATAGTTTTCCTGATGAGCAATTAGTTGCAATAAATATTACTAATAATACTCCTTGGTATGCTGACTATGCTAACTACATTGTAGCTAAATATTTACCACCTAGTTTTACTTACCAACAAAAGAAAAAGTTCTTTTATGATTTAAGACATTACTTTTGGGATGACCCACATCTTTATAAAGAAGGAGTAGATGGTACTATTAGACGTTGTGTACCTTAGCATGAACGGGGACAAATCCTTCGGAAATGTCACTCCAAAACATATGGAGGACATCATGTTGGAGATAGAACCACTCACAAGGTATTGCAGTTTGGATTTTATTGGCCTACTCTTTTCAAAGATGCTTGCAAGTTCGTCTCCTCTTGTGATGAATGTCAAAGGATAGGTAATATTGGTAAGCGTCAAGAAATGCCTATGAATTATTCACTTGATGTTGGGCTTTGATTACATGGGACCTTTCCCTTCCTCTAATGGGTATACTCATATTTTGGTTGTTGTTGATTATGTTACTAAATGGGTAGAAGCTATTCCAACCAGTAGTGTTGATCACAACACTTCTATTAAAATGCTTAAGGAAGTTATTTTCCCAAGGTTTGGAGTCCCTAGATATTTAATGATTGATGGTGGTTCACACTTTATTCATGGTGTTTTTCGTAAAATGCTTGCTAAATATGATGTTAACCATAGAATTGCATCACCTTATCATCCTCAGTCTAGTGGTCAAGTTGAGCTTTGTAATAGAGAAATAAAATTAATTTTGCAAAAGACTGTCAATAGTTCCAGGAAGAATTGGTCTAAGAAATTAGATGATGCACTTTGGGCTTATAGAACAGCTTATAAGAATCCTATGGGTATGTCTCCTTATAAAATGGGTTATGGTAAAGCTTGTCATTTGCCTCTTGAGTTAGAACATAAAGCTTTTTAGGCAATAAAGGAACTCAACTATGATTTTAAACTTGCTGTTGAAAAGAGGTTATTTTATATTAGCTTTTCAGGGTCAGTTCTTATGGGCGGCTTAAAAAATAAGCTGCATCTCCCCGGCTTAAAAAATAAGCCGCTTTCAAAATTTGTTGAGACTTCTATATTAGTTATCTCATAACTAGTCCAGAAGCCGCAATGAATAAGAGAGACGGCTTATGAAAAAAACTGGGGAGGAGGCGGCTTATTTTTTAAGCCGCCAAAAGAACTGACCCTTAGATGAATGGAGAACCCAAGCTTATGAAAATGCCAAGTTATTTAAAGAAAAAGTTAAAAGATGGCATGATAAAAGAATCTGAAAGCGTGAGTTCAAAGTCAGAGAATATGTTCTTTTGTACAACTCTCGTTTCAGGTTCGTTGTAGGCAAGCTCCTCTCTAAATAGGAATGTCCCTATGTCATCGAGGAGATTTATGGGTATGGATCTATCAAAATAAATAATGCCGAAGGTACTGACCCAAAGGTTGTCAATGGGCAATGAATAAAGCATTATATCTCAGGTACGCCATTAATGTTGAAAGCAATATTATCCGAACTTTGACACCAGAAGAACACATAAAAGAATCCTTCCGGAACACTTCAGAATCATGAATATAAGGAGGTACATGATACAATAAGTAAACTGACTCCAAAAAATCCGCAAAAATATTTTTTATCAGTTTTGGTATTTAAAAAATTAGGAAAATAAGAAGCTATCGGGAAGCGTACCCTGGTGGGCACAAGACACCAGGGCGCGCCAGGCCAGGTGGGTTCTGCCCACCTGGGGTACCTTCCGGACTCCGTTTTTCTACAGTTTGCTTGTTTCCCAAGATAAAATTTCTTTATATACCCCCCGAACCTATTGACCACCGTATCGCCGAGAAATCTTCTGTTTTCTTTTCTTGTTGTTTTCTGGCAGATCCCATCAACCAAGACTACCCCAAGCTCTTCCAAGTATAAGTTCTTCAAGAACGTCATCAACCCATATCTGCGGGAGGTGGTGCAGCACCCTCAGGTCATCCAGGTGCTTGAGGGGTTGCTGCACATCCGCGATGAGCAAGGACCCAAGGGGAAGAGAACCGTGGAAGCCAGGCTTGAGCCTATGGAGCAAGAAGTCTTCCGGTGCAAGAAGATGGTGGAGCGTGGACTCAACGCCAACCATATCATGATCACGGACCTCTCCCGTGATCTCAAGGTGTATGGCAAGTCCATGAAGGATATCATCTTCACCCTCAATGAACAAATCCACTACCTTCAAAGCCAGATCTATGATCTTCAGAACCAAGTCTTTGAATACAAGGCAAGGTTCAAAGGTATGAGTTTGGTTGCCAGTTGTAGGACCCTTGAGACTCATTCTTCCTCTTTTGATGGTGGAACTCTGTCATGGAAACCCGAGGACAAGATCGTGACTTCATCATCACCACCACCATCTTCTTCACCACCAAAAGAAAATTGAGTATCGGGTATGGGCACTCCCCTTGGCTTTCGCCAAGCTTGGGGGAGGTGCACCGGTATTGTATCATCCCCACTATCCTTTTGCATTTACTTATTTTAGTTCGATCTTTTAATTTAGAATAAATGAAATTTAGTTTGATCCCTTCTTTTCGTGAGTTTGCTTAGTGATCCATCTTTGTAATCATGTGTGAGATATATAATAAAGATTAGTTTTGAGTTTTTACTTTCTTTACCTTCCTGTTGCAATAAAAAGAAAAGTTATAATTGAATGAATAAAAGAAAGGAAATAAATTAAGATCATATGCTAAACTTATGGTAGGTGATAGCACCACATAAGGAAAAGTATAAGTAGAAAATTTTATTAAAGGTTGACAAACATAGCATTGGTCAATGATGCAACTCATGAAAGAATTAATAAGGGAAGAGAATATTCACATACAAATATACTATCCTAAAAATCTTTTGTGATTGTGAGCCCCCATCAAAATATTATATGCCCAAATTGTCGACGTTGGACAAGGAAAACAACTTAATGATTTATGTTTGTTCATATTCACATAGAAGTCATATTGTCATAGATCCTTTAACATGTGGTGCTTGCCCAATATCATTTCTAGCCAAAAATTCCGCACTAAGTAGAGATACTACTTGTGCATCCAAAAACCCTTAAATCCAAACCTTTTTCAAGAGTCCACCATACCTACCTATGGATTGAGTAAGATCCTTCAAGTAAGTTGTCATCGGTGCAATAAGGCAATAAAAATTGCTTCTAAAAGTGTGAGATCATTTAGTGTAAGAGAAAATTGAGCGTTGCACGAACTTGTGATGGTGAAGAATAAAAGTGACAGACTGCATAATAAAGGTTGCTATCACAAGGGACAATGCAACGTGACATTCTTTTGCACTAAGTGATTGAGCATACAAACAAATAAGCGCACAGTAACTTCTGCTTCCCTCTGCGAAGGGCCTATCTTTTACTTTTATGCAAAGAGTCAAAGTTTCCTCTCTATTCCTTTTTATTTTATCCTTTGGCAAGCATCATGTGGTGAGGAAAGACCTAGGCACATATGTCCAGTTGAATATGGGTGACATGAGTTATTATTGTTGACATCACCCTTGAGGTGAGTATGTTGGGAGGCAAAACCATAAGCCCCTATCTTTCTATGTGTCCGATTGAAACATTTTGCTCATGTGTATGCGGTGAGTGTTAGCAATCATAGAAGACTATATGATGGTTGAGTATGTGGACTTGCCTAAAGTCTCCGATACGTGACCCTTCCTGAAAAGATGATGAATTGTAGTTACAAAGTTGACTGAGAACATAGTTTGTTGGTTTCTAATAGAGTTTATGATTTATACTTCAACTATGTGATGAACTGTTACTTGTTCATGGGAAGTCTATGATACAAGTCTTTTGATAAAAGTCTTATGTTTAAATTTGTTGTTGTTATAAACTTATAATAATCAACATGATGCTTCTATGTCCGTATTTTGTTTTTATCGACACCTCTCTCTCAAAGCGTGTGGACATGTTTTTCATTTTCGGTTTTCGCTTGAGGACAAGCGAGGTCTAAGCTTGGGGGAGTTGATACGTCCATTTTGCATCATGTTTTCTTGCTGTTATTTATGTTGTTATTGTGCATAATAATGCTTTTTGGAGTAATTCTAATGCCTTTTCTCTCATAATTTGCAAGGAATGCATCAAGGGGGAGAATTCCAGCAGTCGGAAATCTGGACCTGAAAAAGCTATGTCAGTCCGTCTATTCTACACAACTCCAAACAAGCTGAAACTCCACAGAGATTTTTTATGAAATATATGAAAAATACTGGAGCTAGTACCACCAGAGGGGGCCCACCAAGTGGGCACAACCCACCTGGGCGCGCCAGGCCCCCTATAGGCGCCCTGGTGGGTTGTGCTCACCCAGGCCCATCTCTGGTTCCCATCTCTGGTATATAAGCCCTTCTAGCCTAGAAAAAATAAGGATAAGACTTTTGGGATGGAGCGTCACCGTCTCAAGGCGGAACTTGAGCAGGAGCACTTTTGCCCTCCCGGAGGGGGAAATCATTGTCATCATCATCACCAACAACTCTCCCATCTTGGGGAGGGCTATATTCATCAACATCTTCAACATCACCATCTCATCTCAAACCCTAGTTCATCTCTTGTGTTCAATCTTGTTACCAGAACTATAGATTGGTGCTTGTGGGTGACTAGTAGTGTGGATTACATCTTGTAGTTGATTACTATATGGTTTATTTGGTGGAAGATTATATGTTCATATCCATTATGCTATTCAATACCCCTCTGATCTTGAGCATGTTTATCACTTGTGAGTAGTTACCTTTGTTCTTGAGGTCACGGGAGAAATCATGTTGCAAGTAATCATGTGAATTTGATATGTGTTCGATATTTTGATAGTATGTATGTTGTGATTCCCTTAGTGGTGTCATGTGAACGTGGACTACATGACACTTCAACATATTTGGTCCTAAGGGAATGCATTGTGGAGTAGTAATTAGATGGTGGGTTGCGATAGTGACGGAAGCTTAAACCCCGGTTTATGCGTTATTCCGTAAGGGACCGATTGGATCCAGAAGTTTAATGCTATGGTTAGAATTTATTCTTAATACTTTTCTTGTAGTTGCGGATGCTTGGGGAGGGTTAATCATAAGTAGGAGGTTTGTTCAAGTAAGAACAGCACCTAAGCACCGATCCACCGACATATAGACACACACACACACACACACACACACACACAGTATTACAAGCAAAAAAAATAACCCCCTCCTAAATCAAATTAACCTCTCTCGTTGTCATGCAAAAAGTAGTGATGGACCAAGTGGGCCCACAGATGGAAAGCACCGATATTGCTGATAACCGCTTAAGTGGGTGCGAGAGGAAAACCACCATCGCTTTGCTTGTGGGCCAAACATATGTTGAATACCCAAAATGCACAACTTTGATGTGTCACATGCCTCAAAAGACCGTAACCCCCCCCCCACACACACACACACACACAGTGAGGTTCATGAAGCATACTACATGTGATGGTCCCTGTCGGTGCAATAAACCCTGGGTCTGTGGCCTAGACTGTGCACAGGCACGAGAGCAAGACTGAATCATCAGCCCAAGTGAGAGTACAATAAACCAAGAGATCCAGAGTACCAGCTTAGAGCAGAGAGATCAAGGCCAAGCCAGATAAGCGAGACATCACCAAGAGAAGGGCCTCCCTTGCCGGGCAGGCGAGCCCGGCAAGGGGCAAGGCTACCCTCGGAAGCAGATAGAGGAAACACCCCAGCAGGGCCTGCCGGGGGGGCTCGCGGAGGCCAAACCGCCTCGCCAAGCACTCAGGCATGACCCACATCGTCAATCAATGTGGTGTCAAGCCGCAAGATGATTAAGTGGCAGCCATTAGCCACATGGCAGCCAGTTCCTACAAGAAGAACCCACATATGACACCCGTCTTGCGACGTGTCATGAAGACAAGCGCGGAGCTGGTGAAGAAGCCCGGCAGGCCTTGCCGGGTAGCCATTGATGTGACACTAAGTGGTGCATTTAATGCACCCTGTCAACCCGCGGAGTTAGGTATAATAGCATTATTTTCTATCATGTTAGTGCATAATGACTACTTTGCCACTATGGTCGCCCCTTGATCTATAAAAGGAGGCCCATGGCAACCGTAGAAAGGGTTGGAGACTAGAGAAACCCACACCTCCATATGCGCGTACGCACTGCTGCCCAAGGGCAACCCTTGCCGGGCAAGTGTACCACGCTCCACCACCACCATTCCAGCATCAATCCACCAAAGCGGGAGTAGGGTCTTACGCCTCGCGGCGGCCCAAACCTGGGTAAATCGCTTGTGTGCTCCCCCGACATGCTGTCGTGCGCTGGTCTGCTCTTTGTGCGACGCGATGTCCCCTTGCCGAACCAGCAAGGGGCCTCCTTGTCCCATAGGTGACCGTGGATATCCCGCGACAGTCCCCTTCCCCCTCTTCAACGCATACTGTATGCTCCTACCGTAATACAACCCAAAAAGAATCCTCCTCGATGGTGAAATTAATTAACCTCTTCCGATGTAGGTCAAAGTGATGCATGCATCGACGATGGCCTCGTGGGCCCACAGATGGAAGCATCACACGTGAGTGTCCTATCTAGGATAACCACTGTGTGCATGCATGTGGCCCAAAGAGGTGTTGTGTGATGTTTGAATAGCCAATTTCACAACTTTGATGTGGCACGTGCCTCGGTAACCGAAAAGTCCCGACACTGAGTGATGTGTACTTGTTCACGGACACGTATGTATAGTATACATGCTATTCCCCTCCCACCTCATCGACGCGTACTATATACCACCATAACACAAACCAAAAAGATTCTACCTCAGTGGTCAAATTAACCTCACCGCCGGTTGTTCGTCAAAATGATGGACGACGACCTCGCAGGCCCATAGAAAGCGTCACACGCGAATATCGAGTGTCGTGTAGGACAACCATCGACTGTATGTGGCCAAAACATGTATATATGAAAGGGTTGTGTAATGTTAAAAAATTCCCGACTCTGATGTGGCACCTGCCTAACAAAATGGCCAATCCACACGGTGGCTCACAACTCGTACTGTACTACGAGCCACCCGCCACCCCCAGACGCACACACCCACACACACACCATGAATCCAGCGCAACTACGATGCGTGTTAAATTATCCCGCGGTCAACATATCTTACCAAAGGAGGGACGTTTTAATTTCAAAAAAAACATAGATCATTAAGACGTTTTAGTACATTAATTGATTGATTTTCTACGGGTATAATGTGCAAAAATCAAATTTGAGCTACATGCACATGTGATGGTGCACCTGAATGGATTCTAAAAACACATGTGTCTCACTGGGTGCATTTTACTCCCCGTGCGAAATTTCAAACATTGAGAATCTTGATTTTTTAATTCTATTACAACCAAAACTTATTTGAAGTTCCTGGAACTTATCGTGTTGTCATATGGGCACCAATACAAAGTGGCATTGTACTTTTTTGTCAAATTTGAGACCAGTTTTGATGTAATATTTATCTAATTGCAAAGGGAAGATTATTAATAATTGAGAAACAATATCCCAAACGGATTATTTATTCAAACCGTGAGCGCTAGACCAACAATGGATCTGTGCCATACGTGACATACGTTAGACCAACATCAAATATGGCGCGCGGACAACCGTCCTTTCTTGATGGTGGCGCTCCTATGGAACTCCACCCCTCTCGACCTCATTGACAACCACGAGCTCTGCCATGGCTATCGCAAAAGCTTGGCTGCATTCTCCAAGATCCTCGGCAGTCACCTTGGCCCAACCAGAGGCCTTAGAATGGGCAAGTTCCGTTCCAATGGCAAGGACCGAGCCAAGGTTGATGACTAGTTCCGATCCCCCGCCCTATATCAGCTCGAGGAGCTCACTTTTGATGATGGGCATATGCGCTCGCTGCCAACGTTCGTGCTCAACCTCGCACCCGCGCTGTGCGTTGCCAAGTTTAGGAACTGCCATTCCTCCCTTAATGACGTTCCCGCTCTTATTCTACCATGACTGAAGCATCTCGAGCACTTCGCCGTCTGCCTCCCAAACAGTGACATGGAGTGCCTGCTTCGTGGTTGTACTGCACTCGAGCACCTTCGTATTCACGCAATCAATGGGTTGAGTAACTTCCACATCACCTACATGACTCTCCGGACTATTTCTGTGTGTTGCTGGTGCGGCAGGAAGACATCAAAAGATGTGTACCACGATATGGTCATTGAGGACACACCTGCACTTGAGAGATTACTTGTAGTTGATCAAGAAGGTCCAACAAGAATCAATGTCATTTCTGCGCCGAAATTGACAGTGGTGGGCTACTCGTCTGACAAATACTTCGAACTTGTTATTGGATCCACACCCGTTCAGGTACAACAACCACCTTCTACCTCTCCTTCTGCAAATTAATATTATTTATAATTTTGAAGATGTTTGTTCGTCTGTCATCCAGAAAATGATTCCGATAAGCTTGACCCCAAAACTGCGCACAGTGAAGGTCTTGGCACTAGAATCTATCGGCCCCAACCTGGAGCAAGTTGTTAGTTTCCTGAGATGCTTTCTGTGCTTGGAGAAGCTATATATCGAGGTGATGTTCCTTTCCTGTTAAATGTTAACCATAATGGAGTTCAATTTGTGACTCCTTTTTCCAAGTTTACAATGACAATGTACTACGATTTTTAAAGGATTCTTTTGGAGGATTTCAGTACATACATGCTCCCCCCCCCCCCAATTTAGTTGCTTTATCCATATGGTTACAATCCATATGCATTTCTCCTTTGGATTCATCTATACTAGTTTTCTTACGGAACTTTTCATCCACTCCAGCCTCTTGTGAAGAAGGCTACATTTTTCTAGAATGTAATCAAATGCCCATGTTAATGATGTCAGATCGAAGATGGCATGTTAGTGCATTTTACAAATCCTACAAATCAAATAGTCCTGTAGTAGTGTTCAAAACTACATGTAGGCACTAACACGTTTTCTTCTTTTGCAGATAGGATTAGGCCCAGTGGTGGATAATGTGATACAATATAACAATCACGTCGAATGCCTGGATCTGCATCTCTCAGAAATTACTTTGAACTCCTACCGAGGGACCTTACCGGAGATTATATTCGCCAGGTTCTTTGTTGTTAGAGAAAGGGTGTTGAAGGTAATGAGGTTTGCCCTACATTTATTTAACAAAAATGAATGGTTTGTGGATCAGCGTCGGCGCCTGCGGCAGAATGGAATAGGCTCCGAAAATACTGAATTTCATTTTGGAACTTCATATCACAGAGTAATCAGAAGTTATTGTGTTAACCCCATACATGACTTCTCAGTGGCTGACCCCTTTGCAAAAATTATGAGGTGTCGAAACCAGACTAAGAAGTGGTAATATTAGTTTGAACCTCTCTGATATCCATGTCCAGCGGATCAGCGCGAGCGTTTGCATCTGATGAGCTGAATTTCATTTCTAATATTAGCTTGAACCTTGTAATCTTCGAATTTGAGCCATATAACTCTGGAATTTGAACCTTGTAATATTTCGAGCTTTTGTGGTACAATCGTTGAAATGGCATCGTATGAGACTCGTATATTGGTAGCACTATTTTGACCTTAATATGCAATGGTCTTAGATTTTATTAACCATTCTCGAATCTGTTTACCTTGTCGATCTCACAACTCATGATCTATATAGCTAACTCGACTGCGATTTTCGACATTATTGCAAACAGTTGGTTTCTTCAACTGTGTGCCTTGTAGAGCGCATAATTAATTATCGCACTCGAGTGTCCATCATCACCCTTCTGTGTAACTTTGACCTCATCACCCACGGGTAAACTTATGACCGAAGTCATTCCACACACTTTGTTTTTAAAGAACTTTTTGGCAATAAACGCCCACGATTTGTCCCTCTTCTAGCCAACGCGTGACCAAACTAGCCGGGCGGGAAGCTTGCGTGGTAAAATGCGTGGTAGCGTGGGAACAGGCTCCTCGACGATACATTTGGCGCCTCTTCCAGCCCACGTGTGGTCAAACGAAACATGTGTGGTGCGGTGCTGCCAAGCGTGCACTGGAATCCTCCGCTATGAATGTTGTGACAAGACGTGACGATTACAGGCCGGCCTACCCCCATTATTTACAGCGGCCATTTAACCCTTGTGTCTCTTGAACCTTTCAATCGTGTCCCACCATTGCAAGAAGCACACCCACCACGAGAAATTCTTGGAGGGTATCCTACTTGGCTCCAATGGCGCTCCGAGCGGCTGCCGATGACGAGCAACAGTTCACCATGCATGCCATGGTGGACACCCACAGAAGGTTCACAGACCTCTCGGTGGTGTACACCAACGACCCGGTCTGGGTGGAGCACTCCATCCACATCATGGAGTTGTTGCTTGTCAAGGAGAAGTACAAGGTGGTCGGGTTCGACCTCGAGCACACCCGCGCTAGTGTCGGGTCTCGTCCCAAGGTCGTCGTCGCCCAGATGTGTGTGCGCCACCACGTCCTCATCTACCACTACTGCCTAACCACAAGGTCTTGCGAGCGTTTCGCCAGGTTTGTCAACAGCCCCCACTACATGTTCGCTACGGTGGACATCACCAATGATGTAAAGGCGCTCGAGAATTCAGGCATCGCCTGCCAGAATCTTGTCGACAACCAGGGCCAATACAAGATCTGGGGCAGCAATGAGCATGAGAAGGACTCACTGTTTCACCTCGCCGAGGCCATCATCGACCCCTACTATAGAGACATGAAGGATTCCTGCAACAAGGACAAGCGTGCCTGGCACTGGGCCTGGATGGAGAAACTCGACAAAGCTCATGTCATGTACGCGGCCAAGGAGGCGTACACGAACTACGACATGTCCAGGTGGATCATCGACATGAGGAAGTGCCTCCTTCCCCAAAACGGGCAGGGATCCAGCCAGAAGCAGAGCAATGGTAAGCATCATCGCAACAATAAGTAGACGGTTAGATCCTCGTTTCTCCTAGTTTAGTATGCATGTAATTGCTTACTTTGCTGTGTGGAAATGTTATGTGTGTAGTCACTTGGGTAATTATATGCTTAATTTGGTTTTGCAATGCTATCTTTTTAAGTATATATGTTGATGATCTGTAGACAGAGCAAATCACATCGCACACGGACTAAACAATGGAATCCGTCGGTGATGATTTCATCAATCACTGACAATTGTATACCAGAAACCGTTTGCTCACAACACACATGACTTGTTAACATGAATCGTCTGTGTTGTTATTGTTCTTCCCACACGTTTCCGACTACATACCTATTTGCCGTGTATCACACACATCTTGTTATATTGAACCATTTTTGTTTACTTGTCTCAACGCAAATGGTTCATCCAAGTGAACCGCATGCCATATATCGCACACACCTTGATCTGGCTGACCGTTTGTTTTGTGTTGCTTAATCACAAACAGTTCATCCAAGTGAATCGTATGATGTATATCACACACACCTTCATATGGCTGCCCATTTCTTTTGTTCCTCCTCGTCCCAAACAGTTAATTGAACTGAACCGTATGCCCTGTATCGCACACGCAACTAAAATCTGAACCGTGTTTGATGCATCCGTCATCGCAAATGTTTTGCACCTTTTTTGACGGGTTTTTTACAACACCATTAGCGATTATTGCATCGCACACAGTTTTGTCGAAGGGTCTCTGATCGTAGTGTCGCGTTAGCAGCATCATGCACTAGTGTCTACGAGACCCTCCCAAGGGTGCAAGATCATACCTGAGGTAATAAGCTAAATGTCGAAGTCCACGCGGAACCACTAGTGAGACTGAAGTCTCTCTGCATAAAATAAACTAAGGAAATGTGAGTAAAAATGTACTTAGCAAGACTTACATAAGAAGTACCTACATATGCATCAGTATCAAAAAAGGGGTAGTGGGGTTTAACTGCAGCAAGCCAGCTTTGACATAGTGGCTATCATGTACTACGACTATTGGTAATTCTTTTGAGGTGGTGCACACGAGTCCACATATTCACCATATCAATACACCACTATGGATCCGCTCCCGTCTCCGTACGATAAGGCCATCCATAGCACTCACGCTTGTCTTGCGCATTTTAGAGTATCCACTTCCACTTGTCTATGACCAATGTCAGCATTCCAAGTAGTCCATATCCGCGGATGCAGCTATTCGAATAGATCATATTACCCTGTAGGGGTGTACTTCTTCACACACGCTCTCACCACTTATCGTCGTTTACACGACATGTACTCGGCAACCTTCAAGCGGAAGCCCAGCGAGGGTGTCGGCCACGACCTGACTAACCACACGAGACTCTAGTCCAGG
The DNA here is from genome assembly GCA_902687465.1 of Secale cereale. NCBI lineage: Eukaryota > Viridiplantae > Streptophyta > Magnoliopsida > Poales > Poaceae > Secale > Secale cereale. The sequence goes on along the minus strand of LR738709.1, from coordinate 128,370,561 downwards.
TCTATCGCCTATTTGAGTTCCATCCACAAGGAAGTCCGGTCGAGGTTTCCACTACGGCCCCAAACGATGTGTGCAGGGTTCCCAAATCCACCATCCGGGTGCCACTTGGTACACCGGGCCACGGTGCCTAGTCTGTCCCAAGCCCACCTAGCCGAGTGCCACTTGGTAGACTACTAATACAACCTATAAACACCAGAAACTAGTTGCAACTCCTGGACAGAGATCAAGGTGATTAATAAGCTGAGATGGGCCGAGTTACCGGAACCCAATGCATGGTAGTAACTGTCTTGGATCACAAAGACATAACTCAGATCATGAGGACGGTTTCAATGAGACAACCCACCATGTACTCCTACATGGCCTCTCATCGCTACCTTTACCAAATCGTGTTCGCACACTTAGCTCTCAACAGTAGGACATGTTCACCTCCATTCCAATCCATTCCAGATGAATCAGACCTGACACAACTCTAAGCATAGCAGGCATAACAAGCAAGCATTAATGAGTAGGCACAACATGGCTCAACTAACTCCTACTCATGATAGTGGGTTGCAACTATTTACTATAGCAATGATAGGTCATGCACAGGAAAGGGGGTTCACCTACCGCAGCAAATAGCAGTTGAATCGTTGTTGTCCTAATGCAGTAAAAGAGAGCAAGAGCGAGAGAGTGGGATTGTATCGGAATTCTCATGGGGAATTGCTTGCCTGGCACCTTCCAAAGATAGCACAACTCTTCATCGGTGTCATCGAACTCATCATCGGAACTACGTCCACTGAGAGGGAACAAATACAGGCAAACAGAGAAATAACACAATCAATGAAATGCAACAATATGATGCATGATTGTGACATGGCAAGATGCTATGATTTTGCCTAATGCAGCTAGGAACAATTTAAATGAAGTTGGTTTGAATCAAAGATTAAAATTCAAACTCCATATGCAATTATTCAAATGCCATTTTGTCACACCCTGCATTTTGTAACATGTTATTTGTACCTTTGAAGCATGAAAATTTTGACCAGCAAAATTTTTTAGCATCATTTGGCTTTTGTTTGGAATTGAGTTTTCTTCATGTGCTTTTTCATGTGCTCATTAAAGTCAACTATGACCTCTTGTAGAATTCATCTCCATACCCAAAACTTCTGCCCAATGATCATGCCAAGTGTTATATAACAGTATAGTATTTTCTTACAAGAATAATTTGGCCAAAATGTATTTTATAAATTTAGTTTTCCAAAAACCCCTGAATTGAGATTTGCACTGCAAGTACTTGATTTAGGGTGAGAAAATTATTTCAAAAGGTTTATTTGAGACCTAGTAGTCATAGGACTTCCAGAAACCACAAAGGTATAATTTTAAAAGTTATTCTCCTATTTTATTTAAAGGCTTTTTCTTAAGGCCAGAAATGGTCTTTAATAGGGGAAAATTATTTAACTGTTTCAAAAATATTTGCCAAAATTCAGAGAGACTCAGAGGACATATATTGTCCATATAAAAGAGTTTCAACACTTGGTCATGTTCAAAATAATGGGCTAAACCTTCTTAAACCCTTTCTGGATATTTCAAGCTTTTGAAATATTTACAAAGGAAATATTCTCCAAAAATTCCAGGGAAATTCTATCATGTCATATATGACATATGTGATGATCTTGCCAAATCCCATGCCTTGGGAAGCAAGAAAACATCCTCAAACACCTTCATAACCATTCTGTCCATATTTGAAGTTTGAGCAACTTTACATTGCCAAACTTGTCCAGATGCTCTCAAATTTGGTGCACATGCTAGAATGGCCTAATGAGGCATCTAGACCAAATGGCACAAGATTTGGAATAGACCAACTTGATCAGATCACCTCAAAACCCTTTCTGTTCAAATGCAAATTTGAACAACTTTACATTACCAACTTTTTATCTGGAGCTTCAAACTTTGTGGGCATGATCAATACCCCAAATGATGATGCTACACCAAGTGGTGCATCAAGGGGAGATGATTAGCTTGACTCAAACAAGATGAAACTGTTTCTGTTGATTTCTAGGGTTCACCAAAGTTGCATTGGCTAGTTTCTTCAAATGAGCCTAAATTTGGTGAAGCACCCTATTTTCACATGTTATTCAACCATGTTAAGTGCCATGTCAAGTGGAGGTCATTTACTTGACCAAACACTGATCAAACACCTTCTGCAGATTTACTAAAACCCTCATCCTGATCACTTTGACTCTTCTCCGTGGCCTCAACTTTTTACCACATGATCATTGAGTTACTAGCTACCTCCAGTAACTTCCCCAGCACCCCAGCTCCATGATTGAGGGGTAAGAACCCTGTTTTACCTTGCTGGACAGCAGGTTTTCACCAAGTCACCAGCATCCTCCCTCTCTCTCAGCATCTCCAGGGCATCCAAGGCCGCAGGCCATTTCTTTACTCCTCCCTCAACCTTCTAGACACTCTTGGACACGCTGGTTTTGATCAGAACGGCAAGAGCGCAATGATGCCAGCAATACGCACGCTCTGGAGCACGCTACAGTGCACCTCCGCACGGTGGCTCCAGCCAATCAGCCTCCCCCGACAGCCTCGGGCTCCTCCTTCGCGCCAGTCGAGGCATCTCGACGTCCGCAACCTCCCCGGCGCTGTCCCCCCTCCTCCTGCGCCCTCCAGTGGCCGTCGTCGCACGCGCGCTGGCCGCCCGCAAGGGCCACTCCTCTGCCTCGCACGCGTGCATCGACTGGAAGGTCCCCCGCTCCTCCTCTCACCTCTACTGGACGTAGAGCTCGTCCAGGAACACCATGGACTCATCCCCTTGGCCTCCCGTGCGCTGTAGCCTCGAGCCGGAGCTCGCCGGCGCACTGGACCACGGGCCTCCGTCGACCTCCTATAAATAGCCCCACCCGAGCCTCTCCAGCAGCACCAACAGCCTCACCTCACTCCACTGAGACCCCCAGCACCATCCATTCTTCCCCAGAGAGCTCCAGTACTCGAGATCGACCGGAGCACCGCCGCGTCGGGCCGCCGGTGATCTCGCAGTACGGGCCTCCCCTGCCCTTCCTTTTGCCCAATTCAGAACCCCCTCACCACACTGACTCTTTCCCTCCTGTTTCCCCTCTCTGTGGCAGCTGGAAATGGCCGGAGCGACGACCTCCCGCAGCTCCTCCGCCGTCCCACCTCGCCGCCGGTGATCGGACCTCCCCGGCGTGCCGCACCACCACCCCTACATCCGCGACACGACGCTGGTCACGTTCCTGCCCTCCGTTGCCGTCGCCGTGGCCGGGAACCTCGCCGGTGAGCTCGCCGTCGCCGTGGCCGCAAGGTTGGAGATGACAGGCGGGCCCCGCCTGTCATCCCCACACCTCTCTCCCCCTCCTCTCTGCCACTGACCCACGGGCCCCGCCCGTCAGGTTCAAAAACCTGACGTGCGCGCGCAGGCTCCCGTGCGGCTGGGCTGGACCGCCCTGGGCCGTGCACTGTGGCCTCTCTGGCCTAGTTGCACAGGTCTTTTTATCTTTTTCTTTTCTGTGATTGTTTTAAACATTTCTACAGAAAAGAATAATGGTCCAAATAAAATAATTCCAACTCCTAAAATCTTGTAATATTCCAACCTATTTAATGGTACCACTTTCACTCAAATCCATGAAACTTTTCTGTTCTGTTCAAATTTAAATTCAGATTTGAGCAGTAAAACTCCTGTTCTAAAATCAATATATTCCATTCTGTTACTCCAAAACTCCAACTATGAATTTTCCCCATCTTAGAAATTCCTCTAGTATTTTACAAAAATGAGTTGACATTTTTCTGAGCACTTTGATTTTTCTGTTTTGTTTGTATTCTTATTTTCCCGTGGTTATTATGCGACGTATAGATCCCGTATTTGACGAAGTTGTTGTGGAAGAAGAAGGAGAAGGATTTGAAGACTTTGAAGACCAAGCCAATCCAGGCAAGCAGCCCTTTGACCATGATACACTTGTTTTGCGGAACCCGTTGTTTCCGATGCATGATGATAGATTCACGATGGTGACCTAGTTGAAACCACCACATGATGCATGCTTGATCTTGATATTGCTAAGTGCTAGATGACATGCAAATAGTTGGTCATGAAGCTTAAATGATGCATGTGTGATTTTAACCCTCGTAGTTGAAATCTTTGCATGAACCCATCGGGTGCCCCTAATGCCCGAGGGTGATGATGTGTTAGGTCATCACTTGAGGAAGAAGTGATGTGCCGGTAAAATCATGTGCATGGTGAAATGATGGATTAGATTTATGTGTGGCTACCGTCCCAACCAAACTTGTGCAACCACACTACCCCTTATGGGACGGGGCTTTATTGATTACTTAGGTCGATGCTAGCATGGCGCCCGCATTACTAGTGATGGGAAGACTTGAGGTCTTTCCCGGGACGGGGTCGTGCTTGGATAGACGACCATGACTGTTTTCACAGGGCACCGGTCACATCGTTGGTCCCTTCGGGTACGCGTGACATTGAAATTAGGGCAAGTCCTGTGATCTATTGTTGTGCCCGAGGGCCGTGTACCAACGAGTGGACTCTATGTTAGTGTCGTCTAAGGAAAGGTAATGACCGGGTGCTTACCCCGGGTACTTGAGTTACCGCGGGTCGTGGATGACACGGAAGTTCCCCGGATCTTGTGGGTAAAGTGTACAACCTCTGCAGAGTGTCAAACTATTCGAATAGCCGCGTCCACGGTCATGGACAGTTGGGTGGTGCTACTTAAACTATGTCCAGAATTTTACTTCATCAGTGATAGTATGTGTGTGATAAGTCAAGGGTGGTGACTTGACTCGATGAGTTGGATCATATTCATGTTGATATCGGTAACCTGTCTTCGAGGTTACGCGAGTTTATTGATGCATAAACTTAATGGTAGAATATTTATTCTAGCCCTTTGCTAGGTTGTTCATTATTGTTCCATTGCATTGTTACTTTGAACCACATCATGGGTTGCTTGCGAGTACATTCAAAGTACTCATTGGCTTGCCACTGGTTATTTAATTGGCCAGGCATGGAAGAACAGGAATATGAGGAAGAGTTCTTTGGAGACAAACATGCGAACTAGGACGCTATCCCAGTCAGTATGCCTGTAGGGTTAAGGCAGATGGCATGGGTTCTACCCGTTATCGAAGACTTCCGCTATTTGAGTTATTTGCTATTCAGCCAGTGAGGCTCTATCTATGTAAGACTTGGCCATAATGGCCTTAATTCATGTAAGACTATTTGTATGGATGTAAGACTCTTGTTATTCAGCTTCTGTGTGTTCAGTGAGCATTGATCTCTGGGATCACTGTACACGTGCATTCGGTGATCTCGACTTCTAAGTCGGGGTTCCCACAGAGCTAGTATCAGAGCCATCCTGACTGTAGGAAGCCTTAGTTAGCATGGGCGTTAGTTAGACGAGACCTTTTTTTTTTCAAAAACCTTCTGAACCTCTCTTGTTTTCTAAACCTGAGATTTCATCAGCTTATTAACCCCTCCTGTTCCACCTTTGTAGATGGCCGCTGTACCCGAAGAGCACTTGACCACTGGGTTTCCCTTACTTCTCGAGGATAGCCTCCAGGAGTGTCAGTTCCACCGAGCACCCATCCTCACCTACCTTGAGCATTGGGTTAGCGACACTGAGGTGGAGTACCATGTGGAAGTGATCGTGAAGGCAAACGATCCTCCCACAAGTTGGTTCTTCGAGGGACCCCAGATGGCAACACTACCACTCGCTGTCGAGGCTGCTGCACTCAAGGCATTAACCCGTCTCCGCGAGCTTCTTCCGGAGATGGCAGCCAAGATGACAACTCGCTTCTTACCTTACCGGAAGGAAGGTGAAGAAGAAAGCAGCGCACTAGCCCCTCCACTGAAGGAAGGACTCTCGCTTCGGTTCCAGACCTACTTCAGTCTGTGTGCCGACAGCTTGGCACAAGACTTGGCCTCGGAATCAACGAAGCTTCGAGAAGAACTTCACAAGACCAAGGAACTTCTTCGTCGAGCTCAAGAGAAGGCAAATAGGATCAAGAAGGAAGGAGCACCTTCTGGACAATCCGCTATCGCATATCAAGGCGGAAGGCCCTCCGAGGATGTATCTTCCAAGAATGAAGAACCACCTCGGCGACGCCGGATGACGGCGAGGGAATATTGCAAGCTTTTCCCTGCACCACCGACGAAGCACCGTCGTATCCAACTCCTCCACTCCCCCACACCCTCAAGTGACAAGGGGGCCCAGACAGATGAAGACAAGGAGGAAGACCCAGAAGAGCCGGAATACGCGACCGAGCATTCCGCCGCTTAGGCATTATTCGCTACTCGGATATGCCAGTTGTAACCGCTACGGTAGGATAGGTCGTGTAACCCCTATGCGCAGTCGAGTCCTTGTATGGTTCATATGAAACCATCTAGTGTTTGCTTTTGTTGTGTCTGGATGTATGTCACTACATCACCCATTTGGATTTTAATGAATGTGTTTTGGCCTTTCGGCCCTTGCATGATTTGATTTAGTGTCACACCCACCCCCTTACTAGGCACCCATCTATCTTGCTTTCCCTCTTCCAAGTCATGAGACCTTTTACCGCTCCAACAGGATGCCTGTTGTAACTCGTACTAGTACCTCTACCCAGCAGCCCGAAGCCGGAGCATCCTCTCAGCTAGAGGCAGGCCACGACCAAACCAACGACCAAGCTCCACCACCACCTCCTCCAAGCATGGACATGGCTCGGCTTCTCCAAGCTTTCCGAGAGGAACGCCAAGCCAACACTGCAGCTCTTCAGCTGATTGCTCAAGCTGTCACCAACAACCGCCAGCCGGCGGGGAATGGCAATGGACGTTCCACGTTGGCAGAATTCAAGAAGCATGCACCGCCAACCTTCATCGAGACTGCTGAACCCCTGGATGCAGACGACTGGGTCCGTTCCATTGAGGAGATACTGGAACTAGTCGGATGCACCAAAGACCGCGAGAAGGTGGCTTATGCAGCCCACTGCCTCGGGGGAACTGCTAGAGCTTGGTGGGATGGATTCAAGGTCATGCATGCTGAACAAGACATCACTTGGGTTAGCTTCAAGTCAGAATTCCGCAAGGCCCACATTCCTTCTGGAATCATGGCTATCAAAAAGCGTGAGTTCCGAGCCCTGAAGCAAGGAAGTGGCACTGTCAAGGAGTACATGCAGAAGTTCAGTATTCTGTCAAGGTATGCCCCTGAAGATGTCAGCACTGATGCTGCCAAAAGGGCGCGCTTCATGGAAGGCCTTAATCAGACTCTGCAATACTCGCTTGTCGTGTGCGACTACCCGTCTTTCCCTGACCTGGTGAACAAGGCACTTATGCTTGAAGACAAGCGGCGTGCTTTGGAAGACACTCGCAAACGCAAGTAGGTCAGTAAGGGAAGTTCCAGCAACCAGAAACCCCGTCCGTGGCAGTCAGCCCCAGCCAAGCCAACCTATCAGCAGCCAAGAACTCCTGCACCTCATGCCAACCCTCAGCCTCAGCAGTATGCCAACCCCAGGCCAGCTTTCAACCCCAATACCAGTGGTGGCAACAAGATCAATCCAAACCAAGTCACTTGCTTTGGATGTGGTCAGCCCGGACACATCTCAAGGGTGTGCCCCAACAAGAAGCCTGATGCCCCGCGCCCCAATGCGCAGAATCAGGGACAAGGCCGTGGAATGCCACCAAGGAACCCAGCTCCTCGCAACCCACCGAACCATGGGAAGGGGCGTGTGAATCACGTCACTGCTGAAGAAGCCCAGGAAGACCCGGACGTCGTGCTGGGTACGTTCCTTGTCAACTCAGCACCTGAAACTGTCTTGTTTGATTCTGGAGCAACGCATTCATTTGTCACTCAAAGATTTGCATTAAAAAGTGGCATGACCCCTACACCCCTGAATAACCCTATGGTGGTACAAACCCCCGGAGCCGAGATGAGAGCCAAGATAGGCTGTAAAGGAGTCGGATTACCATTAACGGTGTAGACTTCCTAGCAGACCTTATCATCCTGAGATCGCAAGGCTTGGATGTGATCTTAGGGATGGATTGGCTCAGCAAGCACCAAGGCTTGTTAGACTGTGCCAATCGGACAGTCACTATGACCAATGACCAAGGAGTCGAAGTCAAGTTTGCTTCCAACTCCTCTTCCGCTCAAGCCGCTAAAGTCAACTGTCTGTCTGAAGTTGGGCTAGATCAAGTACCGGTGGTATGTGAGTATCCTGATGTCTTTCCGGATGAACTACCGGGAATGCCCCCTGACCGTGACATTGAGTTCATCATCGAGCTCGTGCCCGGAGCAGGACCCATCTATAAGAAGCCATATAGAATGGGGACGGAAGAATTAGCCGAGTTGAAGAAGCAGCTGGAAGAGCAGCTAAGGAAGGGATTTATCCGCCCGAGTGCCTCCCCTTGGGGATCTCATGTTCTGTTTGTGGCAAAGAGGGACGGTACCATCCGCTTATGCATTGACTATCGTTCCCTCAATGAAGTTACAATCAAGAACAAGTATCCACTTCCCAAGATCGAAGATCTATTTGATCAGCTCAGCGGAGCCAAGGTGTTCTCCAAGATTGACCTCAGATCTGGGTACTACCAGCTGAAGATCAGACCCCAAGATATTCCGAAGACGGCATTCGTAACCAGATATGGCCTGTACGAGTGCACGGTCATGTCCTTTGGGTTAACCAATGCCCCAGCTTACTTCATGTATCTCATGAATAAAGTCTTCATGGAATATTTGGACAAGTTTGTTGTTGTCTTCATTGATGACATTCTTGTGTTCTCGAAGTCGGAGGAAGAGCACGAGCAGCATCTGAGGATGGTCCTAGACAAGCTTCGTGAGCACCAACTGTATGCCAAATTCAGCAAGTGTGAGTTCTGGCTGCATAAAGTTGGATTCTTAGGTCATGTCTTGACCGAGGAAGGATTATATGTCGATCCTGCAAAGATCGAAGCTGTGACCCAATGGCAATCTCCAACGACCGTCAAGGAAGTCAGAAGTTTCCTCGGACTAGCGGACTATTACCGCAAGTTTGTGGAAGGATTCTCTAGCATTGCACGACCAATGACTCAGCTTCTCAAGAAGGACAAGAAGTTCGAGTGGACGCCAAAATGCGAAGAGAGCTTCCAAGAGCTCAAGAAGAGATTGACCACCGCCCCAGTTCTGGCAACACCTGATATCCACAAGGAGTTCGTGATATATTGTGATGCCTCTCGAACCGGATTGGGAAGCGTTCTGATGCAAGAAGGCCGCGTCATAGCATACCTCTCCAGGCAGCTACGACCCCATGAGGAGAACTACGCTACTCACGATCTTGAGCTAGCGGCAGTAGTTCATGCCTTGAAGACATGGCGGCATTACCTCCTATGGAAACGGTGTGAGATCTACACATACCACAAAAGTCTGAAGAACATTTTCACCCAAAAGGAATTGAACATGAGGCAGCGGAGATGGTTGGAACTCATCAAAGACTATGACCTCAGTGTTCAGTATCACCCTGGGAAGGCTAACGTGGTGGCCGATGCCTTAAGCAGGAAGGCATGCTCTTTGAATGCCGTTATTCAAGAAAGGCAGCCAGCCTTGTTTAAGGAGATCGAACAATTCAGTTTGGAATTGGTCACCCCTGGATTTCTGGATCATTTGGAAGTCAGACCGACCCTGATGGACGACGTCAAGAAGGCACAAGATGGACACGCAAGCATCAAAGGCATCAAGAAGAAGATGAAGCTGGGAAAGGCCCCAGGATTCTCCGAAGACGAGCACGGGATTGTTTGGTACAAAGATCGCATCTGCGTACCAAACAACACCGAGCTGAAGACGCTGATTCTGCAAGAAGCCCACGACACTCCGTATTCCATCCACCCCGGAGGAACCAAGATGTACCAAGACTTGAAGGCACGATTCTGGTGGCACGGGATGAAAAGAGAGATTGCAACCTATGTCGCAAAGTGTGATGTGTGCCAAAGGGTCAAGGCTGAATATCAGTGACCTGCTGGATTGCTTCAACCACTCAAGGTTCCTGAGTGGAAGTGGGATAAAGTCGGAATGGACTTCATCACTGGATTACCAAGGTCGAACAGAGGACATGACTCTATCTGGGTCATAGTCGATCATTTGACCAAGGTGGCCCATTTCATTCCTGTCAAGACCACTTATGATGGCAACCGGCTGGCAGCTCTCTACATCAACCGAATCGTAAGTCTTCACGGTGTTCCCAAGGAGATTGTGTCAGATCGAGGAACCCAGTTCACCTCGAGGTTCTGGAAGAAGTTCCAAGAAGCCTTGGGAACCAAGTTGGCCTTCAGCACAGCTTTCCACCCACAGACCGGAGTTCAGACGGAACGAGTCAACCAGATTCTCGAAGACATGCTCCGAGCCTGTGTCTTGGCATATGGAGCCAAGTGGGAAGATTGTCTCCCTTTTGCCGAGTTCTCCTATAACAACAGTTACCAGTCGAGCCTTCAGATGGCACCATTTGAGGTGTTGTACGGACGCAGATTGTGACGCCCGAGACCGACGTCCCAGAAGATTCCAGAAGCTTCCCGAAGATTCCAGATGTTCCGGGTTGCCCGTGTGTTCGTTTGTGCTTGTGTTATTTATTTTTTGCATTGCATCATGTCATCATGCCTTCATGTCATATTTATTTTTGCATCTCAACCTTAATAAACCGTGTGGACCTTCGGTCCATTTAAATCGAGGGAAGGTGACTTCTCTTTATAACATATCCTCCAAATATTATGGAGCTATATTAATAATTATTCCATTCGTTGGAATTAACCAAACACACTTGCATATTAATTCCCCATGTCTTTTTCACTTCGAGTTTCACCTTCAAAATCTTGCCGGTATTTTCTTTCCGTTGTTTCGAGGCTCCTCCAAAATTCCGGACATTTTTGGACACCTCAATAATCTCGTCGTAGTTCAAACCTATTTGAATTAAATTCAAATATGTTTGAATTATTTCCCGTCCTTGCCTTTTGTATTTTTCTCCGGTCGTGCTCATTTTTACGAGCCCGGGAAAAATTACCCTTTGTCCTAATTCTTGCCCTAACTCTATTTTTTTTCTAGCACCTTCTATCGTTTCTTCTTGTTGTTGTTTTTATTCTGTTTTATTTCAGAAAGACAGCAGCAGTTTTAAAATTCCAGCAGGCCTGAGGCCATCTGGGCCTCCTCCTGGCCCAACCAGCCCGAGCGTTTCTCTCCTACCGAAACCCTAGCGATCCCTTTCTCTTCGTCCTCTCTCCCCGTTTCCCGCAAGCCGCCGCCACTTCTTTCGCCGCTGCCCGATTTTTCCCCATCGAGCCCTCGCTCATTCCCTCTCCTCACCCTCGTTCCCCGATCCCGCATCCCATCGCTCTCTGTCCCCTCGCCCCGAGCCTCTTTCTTCCCTCGGTTCTCCTCCTCCCGAGCGCCTCATCGCTCCCGCGCCGCACTTCTCCTTCCTCCCCTCCGTCTTCCAGCTCGTCCAGGCCCCGTCCTCCGGCCCTGCACCTCCAGGCCGGCCCTCAGCGCCTCCAGGGTCGCCTGCGCCATGGCGTCCTGCTGCCCTTGCAGTCCCCGCGACGAGCAGGCCGCGGCCTCACCTCTCCCCTCCGCTTCCAGCCGGCGGCCAAGGCCGCGGGAGCAGCGCCGCCTCGCCCTCTCGTCGTCCGCGCCAGGAGCGCCGCGAGCCGGCCCGGCCCGGCCAGGAAGCCGCCGGCCGCCGCGGGATCTCCTCCGCGGCCTCACCCCGTCCTCGCCTCCGTTGCCAGGGCAGCGACCCCGCCGCGCCGGCCCTCTTCCTCCGACCGTGCCGCCGTCCAACGCGCGGCCAGGCACTGCATCCTCCTCCTCTGCCCGTCCCCTGCAAGCCTCGTCGCCGGCTTCCTTCGTCCCGAGCCGCAACCCCCGCAGTCCTTCTTTTTCCTATTTTTTTTGTTGTGCTGTTTTTGTTAATCTCAGTTAACCAGGAAGACAGCAAGTTTTTCTACTTTTGGACCCTTGTACGCCTACGGCTACGAGCTCGAGAACGACTACATATACGAGAACGTCGACCCGTGTACACCTTCGAGTCGCCGACGACCCGACAAGTACCACTACATGTACAAGTACCTCGACGACCGGAGCACTCGAGAACGACGAGTACCACTACTTCCTCTACCATCGCAAACGGGAACCTCAAGTACCACGACGACCCGAACGACTACCGTCGCGTGTACCACTACCGTCGCCCGGAAAAGACGGATGCGCCAAGTACATCTACGGAACGAGTTCCACTACCGTCGCCCCGTGTACGACTACCGACGCCCGGAAGCACCAAGTACCACTACCGTCGCCCGAACGTCTACCGTCGACATGTACATCTACGAGAACGTCTACTTCCGCTACCGCCTCGAGAACGACTACTTCCTCTCCGACGTGAACGCCTTCTTCCTCTACGAACTCGATTCCGCCCCGAAACAATTGTTTCGAAGGTATAACCCCGAGACGTGACCCGTGAGATGCATGCTTGCTTGTGTTGTATGAGATGTCTCTCGTGTGTGCTTCGTGCCCGTTCCGACCTTTTGTCGAGCTCCTCGGTTGCCTCGTCACCGACTCGTGGGAACCCGGTAACGGGATCACCCCACCTCTTTCATCTTGTTCAACTCGTTCACTCCACCTTTTGTTTCGCACCGGTCCCTCACCGAGTTACCGGTACCGATATGATGCCATTGCCTCATTTCGGATCGTTGCCGTGGCACCCTTTCATTCCACCACGGTGACAATACTTCTTATCTCTTAAGTCAACCTTTTTAATAAAACTTGCATAAAACTTGATCATGTCATCCGCATCATGTTAACAACATTAAATGCTTAATTGTTGTTGCTTTATAATTATTAAACATGCTCATGGGGATTTTCCGGAGATGTTGTTGTTATTCTTCCGGCCTCATTTAAAATGTCTTAATAGTGTAGTTTTATTATGCTTCACCTCTTGCCATGCTAAAAACATTTAATCTTGTCTTGTTTTAATGAGAGTCAACTAAATAATTAAATGTGGTGTTTCGTCAATATGCAACTCGTTGCATATTGATCTCCACTTAACTTGTAGTATTTGTTTGTGCACTTTGCCATGCCTTGCATATTTAAACCGAACATGCATCATACTTGTTTGTGCATCGTATGCCATGTCTATGCTTGTGTGTTTACCGTGTTGTTTCTTCTTTCCGGTTGTTCTCTTGTTAGCTTCGGTTTCGTTCCGGAGTTGTGAGGATCCGCTCGTCTGTTGCTCCGTCTCCTTCTCGGACTTGTTCTTCTCCTTTGTGGAATCCCAGGCAAGATGACCGAACCCGGATATCATTACTATTTTTGCCTATTGCTAGAAGTCTCGATCTATAGTTTTGCCTCGATGCCCATGTCTTTCTTGTCAGCCTCCTACTTGTAACCATTGCCTTGTTTAACCACCCTACCTATGCAAACCGTTGCTTGGCTATACGTAGGCTTCGCTCAGCCCCTCTTATAGCATTGCTAGTTGCAGGTGAAGATTGAAGATGCTTGCTTCATGTTGAAGTTTGGTTGGGTTATATCACACTATATAAATGCTTAAAAATGAAATCATCTATATACTGGCAGGGTGGAAGGCTAAGCCTTTTGCTTGGTGTTTTGTTCCACTCATGCCGTTAGGAACCGTATAAACCGGTGTTATGTTCCTTGATTATGCGTTCCTAACACGGTTGGGGTGTATGGGACCCCCTTGATAAACCGCTAAGTGCTAAGTCTTTTCCAGCAAGTCCCAACATTTGGTACTATTTGCCCATAATAACAACTTAATTAATTAATTAAATTTGCATAGGGGGTCGCTCCCTCGAGGATCCTTTTCTACATAGCAGGGGGGGCCAGTGCCGATGGTGTTGGTCCCAAACGGGGAGCCTACGGGAACCACCACGGGGAAACTCGAGGTTTGGGTCCTGTAGCTTCGCCCATCCGGTCGTGTCCTGAGACCTAGATACGCGCGGCTACTATCAGGGTGTCGACACGCCGGGAGGATTTGCTGGATTAGCCTTACCTTAGTTCGGTTTAACTTGAGCACGGGATTCCGAGAATACTCGGGTCTTCCCAACTATGGAGTTGCGACTCCGCGGATCGTGGGCTTGTAATGGGTCAAGTTGGAACACCCCTGCAGGGTTTGAACTTTCGAAAGCCGTGCCCGCGGTTATGTGGCAGATGGGAGCTTGTTAATTCCGGTTGTAGATAACTTGACACAATGTTTCAATACACTACCAGCGTGTGTACCGTGACTGTCAATTTCCGAATAGGGATTCGGGAGTTGAACACGGTGGGGTTATGTTTGACCGGCTTTAGTTAGGATCACTTCGTGATCATCTTTCGACCGTTGCACTTCTCTTCTCGCTCTCTTTTGCGTAAGTTAGTGCTAGTTGCTGCTGCAGACTCTTGTTTGTTCCTTCACCTCTCGTTCTTTCTTCAGCCTTGTCCACACCCAAGGCTTAAATAGTCTTGTTACCCGGGAACGGGATTGCTGAGTCCTCTGTGGCTCACAGTTACTTCACCACACCAGTTGCAGGTTCAGCCGAGTTTGATGCAGGAGCTGGTTCAGTGCTTCACCAGGAGCTCGTTGAAGAGTTTGACCGTTTGCTTGTGATGTTTCGATGTTCAGTAGTGGTTTCTACTAGGATTCGATCCTGACCTGTGGCTTTATGTTGTTTTGGTATCTTTCTTTTGGATCTTCACCCGTAGTCGGGTTGTGATGTTTTGAATGATGATTGTTTATGTAATGTATTGTGTGAAGTGGCGAGTGTAAGCCAACTATCTCCTTTTGCATTTTAATCCCTCTTTTACATGAGTTGCGCAAAGATACCAAACTTGAGATCATTCTAGGATGGACTTATGCCTTTAAGTCGTGCCTCGACACGTAGGAGGTATAACTCCATCCTGGGCATTACAAGTTGGTATCAGAGCCTTCTCCGACCTAGAAGCCCCCACTGATTGATCGAATCGTTGACGGTTGAGTCTAGGCACACACTAAAAACTTTTTGAGTCCTATATTATATCGGAGAGTAGGATTTCTGTTTGCTTCTCATCCCCTTTCTCTCTGGTGAGGACTCCTGACGATTACTCTTTTCTCTTCTACTTTCAAAAATTGCACCAAATTTTTTTTAGGATCTCGCGAGTATTCTGGGATTGTTTCGATGTTCTTGTGACAAGGATATTGTTCTCGATGCCTCCTGTTACCGAGGAGTTGAGCTTCGGGGTATCATTGTAACAAGCATATCGCGGCAGTACTAAATACTTAAGACGGCCGACATCGAAAATCTCTCCTATACGGCCAGTGGCAAGATAACCCCGACATCACCCAGTACTGGGGAGGTAGTTCGAGAGTATTGCCATAGCTTGCTATAGTGGATGCGTTTTCGAAGGTCCGAGGTAAACAGTTTCCGAGAAAGACTGGTTATGTGTTGAAGGATGGATACACCTGGATGTAGGTTTAGAGTTGATTGCGCGGTGCTTCCCGTGTATCCCCAACACCTGATTGCATAACTGGAAACTTTCGGAAATTTATAGGTGGGTTCATCTAGTAGTTCTAGGCATTCTTCCAACGGATGCTCGATATGAAGTTTGGGGTTCTACATTGAGTGAAGTGGTTTTATGGACTTGTTCTGATCGGGAGTTGCATCTTAAAGGATCCTTGGCTATGCTGATCCGGGGATTGCAAAACCCTTTTGTAACATGTTCCATGAGCTTTCAGCACGAAGATGTCGAACGAAACTTCTATCTTGTATTTGTTCTATCTGTTCCTTGTTCCTTTTTATTTACTTTTTGTTCTCCAAGTGGCTTCAAGTCGAGTTGATGTACCTGCGGAATTCATTCGTTCAATCCTCTGTTCGGATGATGTTGTGAAGATCATGCTGCACATCTACCCCTTTGTTCTTGTCTTGATTCTGGTATTCGAGTTGCTTCGATGTCAAGTGTTGATTCCATACCTTCCTAATTGGTGTTCTCATATTTCTATGGGAGTGCTAATTCTTCTTGACCATCAAGTTATTCATGTTAATCCTTATAAACCGGTGTGCCTTCTCTTCAAAGTTATTCCATACAGACGTCGTTGAGAAATCTGACGATTTGTCTGTTTCTTTCATCCCAAGTTGTCTTTGTTTTCCCCACCCTCCCACCCTTCTTCTTCTTGGAGCAGGAATTCTCAAACGAAATATCCATTTTATTCATGTGATATTTCTGCATTCTTTTCCTTCAATGGTCTTATCCGGTGATTTATCGTGAAGATGCTCAAGAGCTTCAAGTTCATCATTCTTTTGTTCTCAGATTCTGCCGGTGGATGTAATTCAAGATTTCAGTGTTGATCTTAACCTTTTCCTCTTTCCATAATGCTTTTTATTCTGGTGCACCAATTAATCATTCTCCTCTTGTTATTCATATCCGGAGTGCTGAAGATTCATAATTCCATTCTTAATCCGTTCAAGCTATTTTGAGGTTGTTATCTTACTCAAGCCATTTAATTCAACCGGTGCAATATCTCTTAAGCAATCTTTTCCAACGGTGATTTCTTTGAGTGGGCCCTAACCCACAGGTTTTTTTTCCCAGGATCTTACCTGCCTCTTCTATTTTTCTGGAGTTATACTCAATTCTTTTCAAAGTGTGACGTAAGAATGATTCTCATCAGTCACATGCCTTCTTCAAGATCGCTTTCAAATTCTTTTTCATCATTGGTTCAATCTTCCAATTCTTCATTCCGGAGTGCTCAACAATTCTTATGACATTTCTCGTCTTCATTCTCAGCTTTTGAAGATCGGAGAAGAGTTTCTCTTAAATTTTGACCCGTTCTCTTGAAGATTCGTGGTTCTAGCTTCACGCCATCCTCATTATCGTTTTGATTGTGAGGAACCCTTTTATGCCATCCGGAGCTTTTTCATGAATTCTTTTCTTTGTGACCCTCCGAAGGCCATCATTTCAGAAGATTTCTTCGTTCTCAGTTTTCAACTTCGCCCTCCCAAATATTCTTCATTGATGCCTCTTCGTTCGTCTCCATATTTTTACGGTGGTTCATTCAAACTTACTCTTCCGTTGTTATCGTTTTAATTCATTTGTTCTTTCCACAATCCTACCGGTGCTTCGTTGAAGATTTATCCAAGCTTGTGTGAGATCTCTCTATAATCCTTTCCAACGAGAATAAGTAGTATGCCAAATCCTTTGGTTGTCATCAATTTAAATTGGTGAAGGAGATGCATAACATAATTCTTATTCTTATTCCTTCCAAGTGTTTAATTCGTTTCCGGAGCTTGTTCATCATATCATATCCTTGGTTCTAAATTTCTTCATCTTGCTTTCCGGAGCTTCAAGTTATTTCAATTATCATTTCAAAGCTCAATCTATTCACCGCAGGCCTTGAATCTTATTCTTTTCATCTTTCACTTCTCATGCTTTCATTACCGGAGTTCTTCATGGTGGTTCATCATGTTTTAATTCATCCTTGGAGTCTTCATCAAGATTCTTGTTGGAGCTCAAGCATTCTTCATCATGTTTCCATTTGCAATTCTTTCTACCTTATCTTTTCTGATGGTGTTATGTCATTTTGGCAATTCCTTCATGTTCATGATTCACGAGTTATCAAGAATGAGATATTTAAAACCATCATTTCTTCTCTTTAGGAGATCCTTTTCAACCCCTCTTTTATCTCTGGAGTAATCTTGGGTTCTATTTCACCTAAAGCTTTCCCTAAGGATTGTTGATATTGTGGTGCTCATAAATGACCCAAGTTCTTCATTTTTCATTCCGGTGAATTAAGTTTTCATCTCCTTGTTGACCTCAATCAAATCAATGGTTTAAGTTAGTGGCCGGTTGTCACCTCATAACCTTGAGATGTTTTCCATAAGCCCACATCAACCTTATTTGTTTCGTTGTTGATTTTTCCAACAACTTCGTTCAACCCTTCTTCGTAAGGATGCTCTTTCAATTCATTTGTCGGAGAAATTGTTTTTTCTTCTCCATTCTTTTCTTTCGTTGATCTATATGCTATTCTTTCATTCGGGAGGCCTTGTGATATTACTCTCTTTAACCTTCATCTTGTTTTCTTTTCAAGATCATGTTCTTTCCCTTGCTTATCATTTAACCGGAGTGTTGTATTCTTCATTCAAGTTCTCTCATATTATCTAGTTTTGCCTGTCTTTTCAACCGGAGTGCTGTCTGAATCTTTCTTACTCCTTGTGCCATTCTTTTAATTGTTCCGGAGGTTGTGTGTTGTTGTTTTCATCAAGTATCACTCCATCTCCTCTAGTTCTTGTTCAGTTCCTTCCATTTTCAGACGGAGTGCTGTCCAAATTCTGCCATTCTTATTCCTTGGCTTACCATTGCGGTTTCTTATTCTTTTGACCTGTGAGCTCTTGTTTCATGTCTTTCAACCTTCAAGGTTCTCATAATGCTCCTTGTTCCTCTTTTCTAACGGAGTGCACTTAACTTCGTTCATCTCCGTTGCTTTCTTTCTTTCAACTTGTTCAACCTCTCAAGGTTCTTTGGTTTCACTCGTCTGTCAAAGAAGCAACTTTGTTTTACCTCCTCCTTTTCGTTTTTACCCGGTGATATCTCTAGGATCTCGGGTCGAGATCCTCTGTTAGTGTGGGAGAGTTGTGACGCCCGAGACCGACGTCCCAGAAGATTCCAGAAGCTTCCCGAAGATTCCAGATGTTCCGGGTTGCCCGTGTGTTCGTTTGTGCTTGTGTTATTTATTTTTTGCATTGCATCATGTCATCATGCCTTCATGTCATATTTATTTTTGCATCTCAACCTTAATAAACCGTGTGGACCTTCGGTCCATTTAAATCGAGGGAAGGTGACTTCTCTTTATAACATATCCTCCAAATATTATGGAGCTATATTAATAATTATTCCATTCGTTGGAATTAACCAAACACACTTGCATATTAATTCCCCATGTCTTTTTCACTTCGAGTTTCACCTTCAAAATCTTGCCGGTATTTTCTTTTCGTTGTTTCGAGGCTCCTCCAAAATTCCGGACATTTTTGGACACCTCAATAATCTCGTCGTAGTTCAAATCTATTTGAATTAAATTCAAATATGTTTGAATTATTTCCCGTCCTTGCCTTTTGTATTTTTCTCCGGTCGTGCTCATTTTTACGAGCCCGGGAAAAATTACCCTTTGTCCTAATTCTTGCCCTAACTCTATTTTTTTTTCTAGCACCTTCTATCTTTTCTTCTTGTTGTAGTTTTTATTCTGTTTTATTTCAGAAAGACAGCAGCAGTTTTAAAATTCCAGCAGGCCTGAGGCCATCTGGGCCTCCTCCTGGCCCAACCAGCCCGAGCGTTTCTCTCCTACCGAAACCCTAGCGATCCCTTTCTCTTCGTCCTCTCTCCCCGTTTCCCGCAAGCCGCCGCCACTTCTTTCGCCGCTGCCCGATTTTTCCCCATCGAGCCCTCGCTCATTCCCTCTCCTCACCCTCGTTCCCCGATCCCGCATCCCATCGCTCTCTGTCCCCTCGCCCCGAGCCTCTTTCTTCCCTCGGTTCTCCTCCTCCCGAGCGCCTCATCGCTCCCGCGCCGCACTTCTCCTTCCTCCCCTCCGTCTTCCAGCTCGTCCAGGCCCCGTCCTCCGGCCCTGCACCTCCAGGCCGGCCCTCAGCGCCTCCAGGGTCGCCTGCGCCATGGCGTCCTGCTGCCCTTGCAGTCCCCGCGACGAGCAGGCCGCGGCCTCACCTCTCCCCTCCGCTTCCAGCCGGCGGCCAAGGCCGCGGGAGCAGCGCCGCCTCGCCCTCTCGTCGTCCGCGCCAGGAGCGCCGCGAGCCGGCCCGGCCCGGCCAGGAAGACGCCGGCCGCCGCGGGATCTCCTCCGCGGCCTCACCCCGTCCTCGCCTCCGTTGCCAGGGCAGCGACCCCGCCGCGCCGGCCCTCTTCCTCCGACCGTGCCGCCGTCCAACGCGCGGCCAGGCACTGCATCCTCCTCCTCTGCCCGTCCCCTGCAAGCCTCGTCGCCGGCTTCCTTCGTCCCGAGCCGCAACCCCCGCAGTCCTTCTTTTTCCTGTTTTTTTGTTGTGCTGTTTTTGTTAATCTCAGTTAACCAGGAAGACAGCAAGTTTTTCTACTTTTGGACCCTTGTACGCCTACGGCTACGAGCTCGAGAACGACTACATATACGAGAACGTCGACCCGTGTACACCTTCGAGTCGCCGACGACCCGACAAGTACCACTACATGTACAAGTACCTCGACGACCGGAGCACTCGAGAACGACGAGTACCACTACTTCCTCTACCATCGCAAACGGGAACCTCAAGTACCACGACGACCCGAACGACTACCGTCGCGTGTACCACTACCGTCGCCCGGAAAAGACGGATGCGCCAAGTACATCTACGGAACGAGTTCCACTACCGTCGCCCCGTGTACGACTACCGACGCCCGGAAGCACCAAGTACCACTACCGTCGCCCGAACGTCTACCGTCGACATGTACATCTACGAGAACGTCTACTTCCGCTACCGCCTCGAGAACGACTACTTCCTCTCCGACGTGAACGCCTTCTTCCTCTACGAACTCGATTCCGCCCCGAAACAATTGTTTCGAAGGTATAACCCCGAGACGTGACCCGTGAGATGCATGCTTGCTTGTGTTGTATGAGATGTCTCTCGTGTGTGCTTCGTGCCCGTTCCGACCTTTTGTCGAGCTCCTCGGTTGCCTCGTCACCGACTCGTGGGAACCCGGTAACGGGATCACCCCACCTCTTTCATCTTGTTCAACTCGTTCACTCCACCTTTTGTTTCGCACCGGTCCCTCACCGAGTTACCGGTACCGATATGATGCCATTGCCTCATTTCGGATCGTTGCCGTGGCACCCTTTCATTCCACCACGGTGACAATACTTCTTATCTCTTAAGTCAACCTTTTTAATAAAACTTGCATAAAACTTGATCATGTCATCCGCATCATGTTAACAACATTAAATGCTTAATTGTTGTTGCTTTATAATTATTAAACATGCTCATGGGGATTTTCCGGAGATGTTGTTGTTATTCTTCCGGCCTCATTTAAAATGTCTTAATAGTGTAGTTTTATTATGCTTCACCTCTTGCCATGCTAAAAACATTTAATCTTGTCTTGTTTTAATGAGAGTCAACTAAATAATTAAATGTGGTGTTTCGTCAATATGCAACTCGTTGCATATTGATCTCCACTTAACTTGTAGTATTTGTTTGTGCACTTTGCCATGCCTTGCATATTTAAACCGAACATGCATCATACTTGTTTGTGCATCGTATGCCATGTCTATGCTTGTGTGTTTACCGTGTTGTTTCTTCTTTCCGGTTGTTCTCTTGTTAGCTTCGGTTTCGTTCCGGAGTTGTGAGGATCCGCTCGTCTGTTGCTCCGTCTCCTTCTCGGACTTGTTCTTCTCCTTTGTGGAATCCCAGGCAAGATGACCGAACCCGGATATCATTACTATTTTTGCCTATTGCTAGAAGTCTCGATCTATAGTTTTGCCTCGATGCCCATGTCTTTCTTGTCAGCCTCCTACTTGTAACCATTGCCTTGTTTAACCACCCTACCTATGCAAACCGTTGCTTGGCTATACGTAGGCTTCGCTCAGCCCCTCTTATAGCATTGCTAGTTGCAGGTGAAGATTGAAGATGCTTGCTTCATGTTGAAGTTTGGTTGGGTTATATCACACTATATAAATGCTTAAAAATGAAATCATCTATATACTGGCAGGGTGGAAGGCTAAGCCTTTTGCTTGGTGTTTTGTTCCACTCATGCCGTTAGGAACCGTATAAACCGGTGTTATGTTCCTTGATTATGCGTTCCTAACACGGTTGGGGTGTATGGGACCCCCTTGATAAACCGCTAAGTGCTAAGTCTTTTCCAGCAAGTCCCAACATTTGGTACTATTTGCCCATAATAACAACTTAATTAATTAATTAAATTTGCATAGGGGGTCGCTCCCTCGAGGATCCTTTTCTACATAGCAGGGGGGGCCAGTGCCGATGGTGTTGGTCCCAAACGGGGAGCCTACGGGAACCACCACGGGGAAACTCGAGGTTTGGGTCCTGTAGCTTCGCCCATCCGGTCGTGTCCTGAGACCTAGATACGCGCGGCTACTATCAGGGTGTCGACACGCCGGGAGGATTTGCTGGATTAGCCTTACCTTAGTTCGGTTTAACTTGAGCACGGGATTCCGAGAATACTCGGGTCTTCCCAACTATGGAGTTGCGACTCCGCGGATCGTGGGCTTGTAATGGGTCAAGTTGGAACACCCCTGCAGGGTTTGAACTTTCGAAAGCCGTGCCCGCGGTTATGTGGCAGATGGGAGCTTGTTAATTCCGGTTGTAGATAACTTGACACAATGTTTCAATACACTACCAGCGTGTGTACCGTGACTGTCAATTTCCGAATAGGGATTCGGGAGTTGAACACGGTGGGGTTATGTTTGACCGGCTTTAGTTAGGATCACTTCGTGATCATCTTTCGACCGTTGCACTTCTCTTCTCGCTCTCTTTTGCGTAAGTTAGTGCTAGTTGCTGCTGCAGACTCTTGTTTGTTCCTTCACCTCTCGTTCTTTCTTCAGCCTTGTCCACACCCAAGGCTTAAATAGTCTTGTTACCCGGGAACGGGATTGCTGAGTCCTCTGTGGCTCACAGTTACTTCACCACACCAGTTGCAGGTTCAGCCGAGTTTGATGCAGGAGCTGGTTCAGTGCTTCACCAGGAGCTCGTTGAAGAGTTTGACCGTTTGCTTGTGACGTTTCGATGTTCAGTAGTGGTTTCTACTAGGATTCGATCCTGACCTGTGGCTTTATGTTGTTTTGGTATCTTTCTTTTGGATCTTCACCCGTAGTCGGGTTGTGATGTTTTGAATGATGATTGTTTATGTAATGTATTGTGTGAAGTGGCGAGTGTAAGCCAACTATCTCCTTTTGCATTTTAATCCCTCTTTTACATGAGTTGCGCAAAGATACCAAACTTGAGATCATTCTAGGATGGACTTATGCCTTTAAGTCGTGCCTCGACACGTAGGAGGTATAACTCCATCCTGGGCATTACACAGATGTCGCACACCCCTCAACTGGTCAGAGACTGGAAAAGGACTAGTCTTTGGACTGGATAATCTCCGCGCAACAGAAGAGCAAGTCCAACTAGTCAGAGAGCGATTAAAGGCAGCCAAGTCAAGGCAGAAAAGTTATGCTGACACTCACTGTCGGAACATGAGTTTCCATGTCGGGGATCATGTGTACCTGCGGGTAACTCCTCTGAAGGGAACCAAGCGTTTCCATGTCAAGGGGAAGCTCGCACCAAGGTTCATTGGACCCTTTGAGATCACTGCACGACGAGGAGAAGTGGCTTAACAGTTGGAACTACCACCTGAGCTATCCGATGTGCACAATGTATTCCATGTGTCGCAGCTCCGGAAATGTCTCCAAGTTCCAGACAAGCCTAATCTCTACAAGGATGTGGATCACCAAGCCATTGATCTGCAGCCTGATTTGACCTACCGCGAGAAGCCCATTCGCATTCTGGACGAAGCAGAACGACGTACGCGAAGCCGTACCATCAAGTATCTCAAGGTCCAGTGGAGCAACCACACCGAAGCAGAAGCGACCTGGGAACGAGAAGACTATCTTAGATCCGAGTTTCTCGATCTCTTTTAAGCCCTAGTTTAGGAATCTCGGGGACGAGATTCTTGTAAGGGGGGTAGGTCTGTCACACCCTGCATTTTGTAACATGTTATTTGTACCTTTGAAGCATGAAAATTTGGACCAGCAAAAATTTTTAGCATCATTTGGCTTTTGTTTGGAATTGAGTTTTCTTCATGTGCTTTTTCATGTGCTCATTAAAGTCAACTATGACCTCTTGTAGAATTCATCTCCATACCCAAAACTTCTGCCCAATGATCATGCCAAGTGTTATATAACAGTATAGTATTTTCTTACAAGAATAATTTGGCCAAAATGTATTTTATAAATTTAGTTTTCCAAAAACCCCTGAATTGAGATTTGCACTGCAAGTACTTGATTTAGGGTGAGAAAATTATTTCAAAAGGTTTATTTGAGACCTAGTAGTCATAGGACTTCCAGAAACCACAAAGGTATAATTTTAAAAGTTATTCTCCTATTTTATTTAAAGGCTTTTTCTTAAGGCCAGAAATGGTCTTTAATAGGGGAAAATTATTTAACTGTTTCAAAAATATTTGCCAAAATTCAGAGAGACTCAGAGGACATATATTGTCCATATAAAAGAGTTTCAACACTTGGTCATGTTCAAAATAATGGGCTAAACCTTCTTAAACCCTTTCTGGATATTTCAAGCTTTTGAAATATTTACAAAGGAAATATTCTCCAAAAATTCCAGGGAAATTCTATCATGTCATATATGACATATGTGATGATCTTGCCAAATCTCATGCCTTGGGAAGCAAGAAAACATCCTCAAACCCCTTCATAACCATTCTGTCCATATTTGAAGTTTGAGCAACTTTACATTGCCAAACTTGTCCAGATGCTCTCAAATTTGGTGCACATGCTAGAATGGCCTAATGAGGCATCTAGACCAAATGGCACAAGATTTGGAATAGAGCAACTTGATCAGATCACCTCAAAACCCTTTCTGTTCAAATGCAAATTTGAACAACTTTACATTACCAACTTTTTATCTGGAGCTTAAAACTTTGTGGGCATGATCAATACCCCAAATGATGATGCTACACCAAGTGGTGCATCAAGGGGAGATGATTAGCTTGACTCAAACAAGATGAAACTGTTTCTGTTGATTTCTAGGGTTCACCAAAGTTGCATTGGCTAGTTTCTTCAAATGAGCCTAAATTTGGTGAAGCACCCTATTTTCACATGTTATTCAACCATGTTAAGTGCCATGTCAAGTGGAGGTCATTTACTTGACCAAACACTGATCAAACACCTTCTGCAGATTTACTAAAACCCTCATCCTGATCACTTTGACTCTTCTCCATGGCCTCAACTTTTTACCACATGATCATTGAGTTACTAGCTACCTCCAGTAACTTCCCCAGCACCACAGCTCCATGATTGAGGGGTAAGAACCCTGTTTTACCTTGCTGGACAGCAGGTTTTTACCAAGTCACCAGCATCCTCCCTCTCTCTCAGCATCTCCAGGGCATCCAAGGCCGCAGGCCATTTCTTTACTCCTCCCTCAACCTTCTAGACACTCTTGGACACGCTGGTTTTGATCAGAACGGCGAGAGCGCGATGATGCCAGCAATACGCACGCTCTGGAGCACGCTACAGTGCACCTCCACACGGTGGCTCCAGCCAATCAGCCTCCCCCGACAGCCTCGGGCTCCTCCTTCGCGCCAGTCGAGGCATCTCGACGTCCGCAACCTCCCCGGCGCTGTCCCCCCTCCTCCTGCGCCCTCCAGTGGCCGTCGTCGCACGCGCGCTGGCCGCCCGCAACGGCCACTCCTCTGCCTCGCACGCGCGCGTCGACTGGAAGGTCCCCCGCTCCTCCTCTCACCTCTACTGGACGTAGAGCTCGTCCAGGAACACCATGGACTCATCCCCTTGGCCTCCCGTGCGATGTAGCCTCGAGCCGGAGCTCGCCGGCGCACTAGACCACGGGCCTCCGTCGACCTCCTATAAATAGCCCCTCCCGAGCCTCTCCAGCAGCACCAACAGCCTCACCTCACTCCACTGAGACCCCCAGCACCATCCATTCTTCCCCAGAGAGCTCTAGTACTCGAGATCGACCGGAGCACCGCCTCGTCGGGCCGCCGGTGATCTCGCAGTACGGGCCTCCCCTGCCCTTCCTTTTGCCCGATTCAGAACCCCCTCACCACACTGACCCTTTCCCCCATGTTTCCCCTCTCTGTGGCAGCTGGAAACGGCCGGAGCGACGACCTCCCGCAGCTCCTCCGCAGTCCCACCTCGCCGCCGGTGAACCGGACCTCCCCGGCGTGCCGCACCACCAACCCTACATCCGCGACACGACGCTGGTCACGTTCCTGCCCTCCGTTGCCGTCGCCGTGGCCGAGAACCTCGCCGGTGAGCTCGCCGTCGCCGTGGCCGCAAGGTTGGAGATGACAAGCGGGCCCCGCCTGTCATCCCCACACCTCTCTCCCCCTCCTCTCTGCCACTGACCCACGGGCCCCGCCCGTCAGGTTCAAAAACCTGACGTGCGCGCGCAGGCTCCCGTGCGGCTGGGCTGGACCGCCCTGGGCCGTGCACTGTGGCCTCTCTGGCCCAGTTGCACAGGTCTTTTTATCTTTTTCTTTTCTGTGATTGTTTTAAACATTTCTACAGAAAAGAATAATGGTCCAAATAAAATAATTCCAACTCCTAAAATCTTGTAATATTCCAACCTATTTAATGGTACCACTTTCACTCAAATCCATGAAACTTTTCTGTTCTGTTCAAATTTAAATTCAAATTTGAGCAGTAAAACTCCTGTTCTAAAATCAATATATTCCATTCTGTTACTCCAAAACTCCAACTATGAATTTTCCCCATCTTAGAAATTCCTCTAGTATTTTACAAAAATGAGTTGAAATTTTTCTGAGCACTTTGATTTTTCTGTTTTGTTTGTATTCTTATTTTCCCGTGGTTATTATGCAACGTATAGATCCCGTATTTGACGAAGTTGTTGTGGAAGAAGAAGGAGAAGGATTTGAAGACTTTGAAGACCAAGCCAATCCAGGCAAGCAGCCCTTTGACCATGATACACTTGTTTTGCGGAACCCGTTGTTTCCGATGCATGATGATAGATTCACGATGGTGACCTAGTTGAAACCACCACATGATGCATGCTTGATCTTGATCTTGCTAAGTGCTAGATGACATGCAAATAGTTGGTCATGAAGCTTAAATGATGCATGTGTGATTTTAACCCTCGTAGTTGAAATCTTTGCATGAACCCATCGGGTGCCCCTAATGCCCGAGGGTGATGATGTGTTAGGTCATCACTTGAGGAAGAAGTGATGTGCCGGTAAAATCATGTGCATGGTGAAATGATGGATTAGATTTATGTGTGGCTACCGTCCCAACCAAACTTGTGCAACCACACTACCCCTTATGGGACGGGGCTTTATTGATTACTTAGGTCGATGCTAGCATGGCGCCCGCATTACTAGTGACGGGAAGACTTGAGGTCTTTCCCGGGACGGGGTCGTGCTTGGATAGACGACCATGACTGTTTTCACAGGGCACCGGTCACATCGTTGGTCCCTTCGGGTACGCGTGACATTGAAATTAGGGCAAGTCCTGTGATCTATTGTTGTGCCCGAGGGCCGTGTACCAACGAGTGGACTCTATGTTAGTGTCGTCTAAGGAAAGGTAATGACCGGGTGCTTACCCCGGGTACTTGAGTTACCGCGGGTCGTGGATGACACGGAAGTTCCCCGGATCTTGTGGGTAAAGTGTACAACCTCTGCAGAGTGTCAAACTATTCGAATAGCCGCGTCCACGGTCATGGACAGTTGGGTGGTGCTACTTAAACTATGTCCAGAATTTTACTTCATCAGTGATAGTATGTGTGTGATAAGTCAAGGGTGGTGACTTGACTCGATGAGTTGGATCATATTCATGTTGATATCGGTAACCTGTCTTCGAGGTTACGCGAGTTTATTGATGCATAAACTTAATGGTAGAATATTTATTCTAGCCCTTTGCTAGGTTGTTCATTATTGTTCCATTGCATTGTTACTTTGAACCACATCATGGGTTGCTTGCGAGTACATTCAAAGTACTCATTGGCTTGCCACTGGTTATTTAATTGGCCAGGCATGGAAGAACAGGAATATGAGGAAGAGTTCTTTGGAGACAAACATGCGAACTAGGACGCTATCCCAGTCAGTATGCCTGTAGGGTTAAGGCAGATGGCATGGGTTCTACCTGTTATCGAAGACTTCCGCTATTTGAGTTATTTGCTATTCAGCCCGTGAGGCTCTATCTATGTAAGACTTGGCCATAATGGCCTTAATTCGTGTAAGACTATTTGTATGGATGTAAGACTCTTGTTATTCAGCTTCTGTATGTTCAGTGAGCATTGATCTCTGGGATCACTGTACATGTGCATTCGGTGATCTCGACTTCTAAGTCGGGGTTCCCACACATTTAATTGATTTGACCTGATTAGAAGGCATAAGTTGTTCAAACATGCATAAAATTGCCATAAACAGATTCTTCATATTTTTCTGATAATTTTTCATATATAAATTATTTCATTTGTAGTTACGGTTGAATTACTATGAATTTTAGAAGTTTAAATCATTTTTTGGATTTTTCTGGTTATTTAGAATTAAACCAAATCCAATAAATGATTTACTATGTTAGCATGACATCATGGTGATGTCAGCACGTCAACAACGCCAACCCATGTCAAACCTGACGTGTGGGGTCCACACATCAGTGGCATAGTGCCTAACTGGGGTTTAATCCCGTGTTGACTACAGCTTTGACCAGTGTGGGGCCTGGCTGTCAGCCAGTGTGGCCGTGCTTAATTAGTGTCGACGGAGGGGTTTACTGGCGACTAATTGGCGGCACTAATCCGGCGTGGTGGCGATCGTTGGCCGGGCGTTTCCGGCCACGGCTGGATGCGAGGTTGGGCGCGTTGGACCAGGCGTAACGAGGCACATCGGTTGGTGGCCTTGGACGGTGCTGGAGTGGCCGGGTTTGTCGACGGCGTCGAGATTTGGCGGCGCCGGAGCTCGGGAGCATGCGGACACGGGGCTGCGATGCGCTTGGGGGGCAACTAGTGGATGAGTTGGCCTCCTGGAGGCACCAAGAGCACGTTTGGGTGCACGGGCGCAAGCGGTTCGTGCTCAGCCGATGGCGACGATGAGGCATGGCGGCGGCGAGCTTCGGTCGTGGTGTCCAGTGGGGATAGAGGGGGAAATCGACCGAGAGGTGAGAGGTATTGGGAGCAGGAGCTCACAACGAGGTCGAAGGAAAGGTCTGCGAGCTCGGGCAGGTCCTGGCGATGGCGAATCGACGGTGGGGATCAACGGGGCCGAAGATTGAAGGCGAGCTCGAAGGCGGCGTCACGGGGCGTCCGGCAATGTGATCTTCGAGGTGAGGAAGTGGTGCTTGTCGGCGGAGCAGTGGAACATGACCGCGGGGCAAGAGATAGTGGTGGCCGTGAGAACAGCAAGCGGCGATGGCGGTGGCGCTCGCTTGTGGGGAAGAGAGCAAGACAGAGGAGGGGAACGAGGGCGAGAGTGAGAGGGTCGGATTCGGGTACGTGCATGGCGCCGCGAGAGACGTCCAGGGCAACGTGAGGGCAGCCAGGCAGGGTGAAGGTGCCGAGCGCGCGTCCGGCACACGCCTGGCGTCCTTCTGGCGCTGGGTTGAAGACGACCCTACACCTGGTGGGCTGGGCCAGCTTACTGGGCCGCCTGGTGAGCGCCACATAAGCATAGTCTCTCTCTCTCTCTCTTCTATTTTCTAATTTTTCTGTTAGTTGTTTCTGGTTTAGTAAAAATACTAAACCACATTATAAAATCATGAAAATAATTGTGGGCACTTCTGAAATTCCAACAGCCCTCAAATGCTTTCAAGATTATTTGGGCATTTAAAAATATTTATAGCATTTAAATGTCCAAATGCAAATACTTTATGATTTAATTCAAAAATCCAAATTGACCTAGAAAAATGCACACCATTTTTGGCAGAGGTTCTAGACCAACCCAAAAATGATGAACTTTTGTGAAGGGCATTTTGGGTTCATTGAAACAATTTTCAGTTGAACCTGGTATTTTCAAGGGGGTGCTGGGGTTTGTTGATCCCCATTTCAAGTTTAAAAAAATTAAACATGATGCATCACTATAGCTAGTCCTAATGCAACCACTAACTAGGGTTGTGACAACTCACCCCCAATAAACAAGAATCTCGTCCCGAGATTCAAGACGTGAAGTAAGAAGACAGAGGGGACATGGAACTGACACAGTCTTCAGGATCCAACTTCCCTTCTCGAAGATGTTGATTCATTTCATCATATTGATCTTGACGTCTTCGCTTTGAGAACTTCATCCAACATGACTAATAAAGAAGAAAAACTTTAAAGGAACCGATCTTCTCGAAGATCGAGCAACTAATGATCAACTCATGGAGTGAGATGTAAGAACATCTGTTGAGTTGAGACACAAAACACTCATCAAGAAGGATGGAAAGAAATAGATGACAAGGGTTCAATTTGGTAGGCAATAATTCCACGCTTGAGTAAGATGGTGCATGGTTTCGAAGTAACGAAGAGATAATTCACATGATTCCATAGCGGGGCACCTTAGGGAAGGTGACTCATATAGGTATTCCCTTTAGTGGAAAAAATAATTAGTTGTCACATCCCTAGCTAGCACTTGCATTAGGACCTGACTAGAGTGTGCATCATGTCTACTTTCAAAGAAAATTGAAATGGGATTAACAGAAACCCCAGCACCCCTTCCCTAACAACTAGGGTTTGATAAAATATTTTCCAATGTACCCAAAATGACCTTCAAAATGTTCATCATTTCTGCCTTGGTCTTAAACCTCTGCCAAAAATGGTGCACAATTTTCTAGGACAATCTAGGGCTTTGGATTAAATCATATGGTATTTGAATTTGGGCATTTAAATGCTACAAAATATTTTAAATGCTCACATAATCATAAACTATAATGTTTCCTACTGTTCATATTATATACAGCAGGTATGACAAGTGTTATGAGTTATAAAAATGTTTAGGCATTTTTATTAAATGAACGAAGCTGCAAAAGAAATGAAACAGAAAAGAAAATAGGAAAAAAGGGAGAGAGAGAAGCTTACCTGGCGCCCACCCGTCCCACCTGCCGGCCCAGCCCAGCTGCCGCTCCAGCGAGCTGCTTGGCTCGGCCAGGCAGGCAGGCAGGTGCTCGACGGCGACCGCACGGCGCGCCACGCAGCTGCCCGCCGCCCTGCTTCGTCCCCTCGCCGTCCTGGAGGGATGGTTCGACCCTCCACGTTCTCCTCGACCCCGCAGACACCCCCACCTCCCCCCAGTTCCTCTCCTCCGCTCTCCCCGCGCCATGGCTGACGCCGCCGTGATCGCACCGTCGTAGAAGCCGCGTCCACCGTCGTCCCTGAGCTCCGCCCTGGTGTCCATCGTCTCCGCCGTCCTCGACTGCTTCGAACAGGCCGAGCCCCGAGCGCTCGCCCGCCCTGGAGACGCCCCCGACCTCTTCTTCCCCAACTCCGGCCGCGGAGATCCCCCTCGCCGTTCTGCTCAGCTCCGACCACCCCCGAGCTCGCTCCGGTGCTTGCTGCAACCCCTGTGAGCCTAGCTACCTCCTCCCCCTCTCCGTTGGCTCCCTTTTGCCCTGTAACACACTGCGCAAAGCTCAACCGCACGCACCGCCGCCGTGCTCGCCGCCCGTGATGCTCCGGTGACCATTTGGTCACTGGCATCCGTCCAACGTACTCACCACAGCACGCAGATGCGAACGGTGCTACGCACGCATCGCCTAGGCCCCTGCAGCCGTTTCTCCGCACACGCCCGACGCCGGTCACCGCCGTCGAGCTCGTTGCCGTCGTCTCCGGCCACCCCAGGTCCGGCGACCACCACCATCCGACGCGCAACAGCAAGGGCTATCCAACGCACCCAACCGCAGCTCGAACCGTGCACCATAGGCGTTTTCCGAAGCGCGCCGTCGCGTTTGGCCTCGCCGGCGGCTAAACGCCGGCGAGTTGGACCTGTTTTGACCACGGGTTTGACCCCTGGGTCAATGACATGTGGATCCTGCCCGCAAGTCAAACCTAGTTTAGGTGTTAATTAAATTCTGATTAGTTAATTAGTTTAGTCACTGACACGTGGGCCCTGGCCCCACTGACAGCTAATTAGTTTTAGTTTAACTCTAATTAACTCAGTTAATTAGCTGTGACACTGATATGAGGGACCCACTGGTCAGGTTTGACCTGGACTGGCCCTATTGACTGCCTGACGTCAGCATGATGTCATGCTGATGCAGTAAAGGTTTTTCTGGGATTTTTTTAGATTTAAAATAATTCAGGAAATTCCAGAAAATACCCAAAACTTCTAAAAATCATATAAAATCAACCATAGCTCAGATGGAAAAGATTTATATATGAAAAATGATCAGAAAAATCCAATAATTCTAATGGCACTGGTTTCATGCATGTTTGAACAAGTTAACTTGCTGTTTATATCAAAAACATGATAATGCACTTATTTAAATAATAGTTTGCACTTCAATTTGAATCCTTGATTCAAATAGGTTCAAACCCTTCTGGTTTTAGTTACATTAGCCAACACACATGCATCTTGCCATGTCATGAGCATGCATCATATTGTTGCATTTGTTTGTTAATGATTGTATCGTCGGTATTCCCATTGTTAGGTCCTGCTCCCGAGGATACTACTGCGTATCCAGTTGAAGAGCAGTACCCGACAACTACCTTGTCAGGCAAGCAATCATTGATCATTCCGATACAAACCCAATCTTCTCGCTCCTGCTCTCTTTTACTGCATTAAGGCAACAGCGCGTGAACTGCTACTTGCTGCGGTAGTTGAACCCTATTCCTTGCATGACCTGTCATTGCCACAGTAAATAGTTGAAACCCACTAGCATGTGTAGGAGTTGATTGAGCCATGTGATGTGTGATCCACCATGCTATTTGTTTATGTTGCCTGCTATGCTTAGAGTTGTGTCTGGTCTGATTCATCTGGGTGATGGATCAGAGTGAAATGATCTTATCGATAAAGAGAAGGAAGTGTGGAATACGCTTGGTAAATGTATCGATGAAAGGCCATGTAGGAGTACATGGTGGGTTGTTTCATTGGAATCGTCCATAGGACCCGAGATCTGTATGTGTGGTTCAAGTTACAGCTACTACCACGCATTGGGATCCTTAATTGACCCTCTCGGCTTATTAATTACCCTTGAACTATGTTCAGGAGTTGCAACTAGTTTCTGGTGTTTATAGCTTACTGGAGGTCGTGCACAACGCTGACCCTCGGGGTGGGTTGTGATGCGACAGGTACGTGGCACGGTGTATCGGTTGCCCGTTTGGTGACTCGGGAACCCTGTACACATCGTTTGGGGCCGTGAGCGACACCCCGGCCGGATCTCCCCACGGATGGAACCCAAATAGGCGATAAACCTGGACGAGAGACTTGAGTAGTTAGTCAGGTCGTGGCCGACACCCCCGCTGGGCTTCCGCTTGAAGGTTGCCGAGTACACGCCGAGTAAACGGCGATAAGTGGTGAAAGCGTGTGTGAAGAGGTACACCCCTGCAGGGTTATCAAACTATTTGAATAGCCGTTGTTCGCGGTACGAACTACTTGGTTGCTCTTACAGTTCATAGACAAGTTGATGGTTACTACTAAAAGCCTCAAGATAAGCGTGAGTGCCGTGGATGGCCCTTCCGTAGGATGATGGAAGAGGATCCTCGGTGGTGTATTGATGTGGTGATTAGAGGACTCGTGTTCGTAATAACATCTTGTAATCCGTTGAGAGTTGTAGTATAGGTTAGCCAAGGTCAAAGCTGGCATTCTGCTATAAACTCCACTACCCCCCTTGATAATGTTGCATGTATGATAGGTTCTGTGGTAAGACTTGCTGAGTACCTTTGTACTCATGTTTGCTTAATAACTGTTGCAGAGGAGAACCCTGCCCCTGCTGATGGGTTCTACATAGACGTTGACGTCGACGAGTAGCTTGACACCCAGACGGTGATCTGGAGCTTGTGAAGGGCCTTGTAGATAGCCAGGCTACACCAAGCCTGTTTTATTTTCTAAGTTGTCTGTACTCAGACATGTAGCTTCCGCTTGTGCTTGTATGACTGTATGACTTGAGTGTTGGGTCATGTGACCCCTACCTGTATGAATATGTTATGTATGGCTCTTGGAGCCTTTTAAATAAAGTACTTTGAGTCACAGAGTTCTGTTGTGATGCAATGTTGTATTTGCACATATTGAGCATATTGCGTGTATGATTGAAATGCTTGGTATGTGTGGGATCCGACACCTAGTTGTTTTCCTTTGGTAGCCTACCTTACAGGGAAATGCCTCCTAGTGATTCCAATGAGCCTTGGTAGCTTGCTACTGCTCGGAACACGTAGGCTGGCTGGCATGTGTCCTTCTTCGTTCCTGTGTCTGTCCCTTAGGGGAAAAGTCACGCGTTGTTCCTTTAAGTCCATGTAGCTTGCTACGACTTGGGTTCATACGTTGATGACCGACACGTTCGTTGCTGGGTCATGGATGCCTGTCTCTGTAATTTAGTGCCACTTTTGGTTTATAACTAGCCATGTCGGCCCGGGTTCTCTGTCATATGGATGCTAGCGACACTGTCACATATGTGTGCCAAAATGCGCAAACGGTCCCGGGCCAGGTAAGGTGGCACCCGTGGGGTTACCGTGCGTGAGGCCGCAAAGTGATATGACGTGTTACAGCTAGATCGGTGTGACTTAGGATCGGGGTCCCGAC
Source organism: Secale cereale (assembly GCA_902687465.1). Taxonomy (NCBI): domain Eukaryota; kingdom Viridiplantae; phylum Streptophyta; class Magnoliopsida; order Poales; family Poaceae; genus Secale; species Secale cereale. The sequence continues at coordinate 128,336,179 of LR738709.1, read as the reverse complement.
AGCGTTGGCATCAGAGCTGGACTGCCTGTAGGTTTCTCAAGCCAAACTGGTCGATGTTGAGTCTAGAAAAATTCTTAGTTATATGTAGGGGAATTGATTGTGGAAGGGAACGTAAGGCTCTTTTTACTCCTTTACCTTATGCCCTTCTGATCTGAGTCAGTCTATTCTTTCTACGGGGATTAGGACTAGGCCTCTTGTCCTTACTAGGTTCACGTGTTATTAATCCGTAGACTCTTAGGATTGTTGGTTTCAAGCCTCAGTTCAGTTTCTATCCTTTTAGTATGATGATTGTTGAACCGGAACCTTGATATGGAATTGTTGAGTGGCTATGCTATCATTTGTATGATGTCTCAAATCTTTGTTTGAGCATTTACAGTTGTTATGCTGCCCGATTTCTTCCAGAAACACTAATGCCCTTGCATTATTCCGTGTTTCAGATGTCTGGCCGCATCCCTCACCAAGTGGTTCGTTTGACTCGGTGCATTAATGTGCCCGGTCACACGGCCATGCTAGTTCATGTGATGACTGAGACCGGTTATCGCTGGTATCCTGAATACACTGTGGAGGAACAGTACCGGGATTTCAATCAAAGTCAGTATTTCTGCACAGTCCGGATATACCCCTCATATCCCGGAGCTAATGATCCCATCCATTGGTCTTATGGACTCGGGATTACCATCGAGATGGCAGTGCAGGATGCCGCTTATTCGATGATGACCATTCTCCGTGCTAGGCATGCCCTGTTGCTGAACACTGAGTTCTGTTACATGCCAGCCTCACTCCCCGGAGAGGAAGGCTACTACACTGGTCTGTATACTAATGCTGCTCATGAAGAGCCACTGCTTCAGACTACTGTTCAGATGTTGGAGGATAGGGACCGTGAGGTCCGTGCCCTCCGAATGGAGCTGTACAACACTCGAGCCGCTCACTGGACTACTTTGACACGGCTTGCACCTGCTGTGCACGCCGGATATCTGGACATGCGGGATTTGTATCCTGTGCGGACTCGTCTGCCTGATCGCATGGATTGGCGTGACGTTGGGGGTATTACACCTCCACGTGGGCGTCGGTTACCACCAGCATCGGGACCGAGACCACACCCATGCCCCTATGGTCCACAGCCTTCGAGTGCTCGCGAGTTCCAAGATCCGTCTGTACCACTTCCAGGCTACGGTGGTAATCTTTACGAGGATTACTACGCGAATGTCTGAGCTAGTACGTGGTAGTAGTAGTATTGTAGTAGTTGTATTTCCACAGTCCTGTGCATCTTGTGGAATATGACTTAGCGTGTACTGAATTCCGGAGGTGTAGTTAAATAATGTATAGGAGCTTGGAATGCCTCTGATGGGATGTATCATCTTTCACCGCAGTTGTACTTTAGCCTTGGCTTGTACTAAACTTTGTATGGTGTGTATGACCACTGGTGTATATATAGCAGTTTCTATATTACCATGTCGTACGGATGAACATCTCTGCATTCTGTGTCATCCATTACATTCTGCACTTCTATGTCAAATTTTTTCCATCCTTGTCTAAACCGTTGTTTTGTCTTCCTAGGATGGTCAACACTCGCAACACTCCTGCTGCTCAGGAGCAGGGTGAGGCTAGTGGGGCTAGAGATGGGAATCTGCCCCAGCCACCCTCTTTGGCGGAAGTTATGCTTGAAGCAGAACGGAACAAGAGAGAGACTAACCGTCTGCTGGAACGCATAGAGCAGAACACTGGGTTCCGTCAGAGGAATGACGTGGTGTCAATCCACGATTTTATCAAGATGTGTCCACCAAAGTTCCATCACTCCACTGAACCTCTGGATGCTGATGACTGGCTACGTAGTATCACCCACAAGCTACACTCTGCCCGTGTGGCCGAAGCTGACAAGGTTATCTACGCCGCCTACCATCTTGAGGGCCCTGCCAGTCTTTGGTGGGAAAACTTTGAAGCTATGCGTCCTGCTGGCCAAGTCACTACCTGGGTTGAGTTCAGTGAGGCATTCCGTGAACATCACATTCCGGAAGGTCTCATGGATCGCAAGCGGGAGGAATTCTGCAATTTCACCCAGGGCCGTTTAACTGTGGATGGCTATAGTCGTGAGTTTGGTAATCTGGCACGCTATGCACCTGAGGAAGTATCCACCGATGCCAAGAAACAGGCGAGGTTCCGCAAGGGACTCAGCCCTGAACTTCGTCGAGATTTACGTCTGCACGAGTGCACTTCCTTCCAGAAGTTGGTTAACAAGGCTATCAGTGCTGAGACAGGCCAGACCGACTTCGAGGCCACCCGCAAGCATACCCGAGACTTTGGTTCCTCATCCGGCTCTGGCTCTCACAAGCGCCGTGTGTGGGTTCCTAACACTACTCTGCCACCCAAGTATACACCGAGGCCATCCTATGAGGCGCCTCGCCCAACTCAACAGTTTGCACCTGCTAAGACCTATGGAGGTCCACCCTCCAACTTCGCCCCACGCACCACCACTGTGACATGTTTCAAGTGTGGAGAACCGGGACACTACATGCGTGATTGTCCCCAGAATCAGCCAGGAAAACCCGTTGGCCGTGGTAAGCCAACCGGCAAGGTGAACTATGTCAAGCCAATCCCCACTGCACGTGGTCATGTCAACTATGTTTCTGTCGAAGAAGCTTATGAGGATCCTAACGTCGTCCTTGGTACGCTTCTCGTAAACTGCCATCCGGCATCTGTTCTTTTCGATACTGGAGCATCCCATTCGTTCATATCTGAGAGCTATGCTCGATTGCACAACATGACTTTTTGTGACATGCCTACTTCCATGGTTATTCAAACTCCTGGTTCAAAGTGGCAAACCTCTAGGGTAAGCCATGGAAATGAAATCCTTGTCGATAGACTTGTTTTCCTTGCATCTTTAATCGCTCTCAAGTCCTCGGACATAAATATCATTTTGGGTATGGATTGGATGACCACCCATTACGCCAAAATTGATTGCTTTACTAGGACCGTTCAACTTACACATCCATCCGGCAAGATAGTCAATGTCTTGACTCGAATGGCTGAATGCCAGCTCTTCTCTCTTAATGCCAGCCCTCTACCAGAACTCGAAGATATCCCGGTAGTCCGTGACTTTCCGGATGTTTTCCCAGAAGAACTGCCAGGAGTTCCACCTGACAGAGATGTCGAGTTCGTGATAGATCTTATTCCTGGAACTGTCCCAATCTCTAGGAGACCCTATAAGATGGCACCACTAGAATTAGCTGAGCTAAAGAAACAACTCGATGAGTCCTTGCAAAAGGGTTTCATCCGTCCTAGTTCTTCCCCTTGGGCTTGCCCCGTCCTCTTCGTCAAGAAGAAGGATGGAACGGAGCGGATGGTTGTAGATTACCGACCTGTCAATCTGGTCACCATAAAGAATAAGTATCCGCTCCCCAGGATCAACGACCTGTATGATCAGCTCGCTGGATCCTCAGTCTTCTCTAAGATGGATTTGAGGTTGGGCTACCATCAAATCAAAATCAAGAATGGGGACATTCCTAAAACGGCTTTCGTTACTCGTTATGGCCAATATGAGTACACCGTCATGTCCTTCGGATTAACCAATGCCCCAGCTACCTTTTCTCGGTTAATGAATTCTATATTCATGGAGTATTTGGATAAATTCGTCGTGGTATACCTCGATGATATACTCATTTTCTCCAAGAACAAGGAAGATCATGCCGAGCATTTAAGGCTGGTATTGACGAAACTTCGAGAGCACCGCCTTTATGCCAAATTATCTAAATGTGAATTTTGGTTGCCAGAAGTAACCTATCTAGGTCATGTGATCTCTGGCAAGGGTATTGCTGTCAATCCCGAGCGAGTTCAAGCCGTACTTGATTGGACTCCCCCTGAGTCGGTCAAGCAAGTTAGGAGTTTTCTTGGCTTAGCGAGCTATTGCCGACGTTTCGTCGAGAATTTCTCCAAGGTTGCTAAACCTCTAACCGAACTCCTCAAGAAAGATAAAAAGTTTGAGTGGACCCCACAGTGCGAGTCCAGTTTTCAGGAACTGAAAAGACGCCTGACATCTGCACCTGTACTGGTACCACCAGACTTTTCCAAGGATTTTATAATCTATTGCGACGCCTCGCGACAAGGACTAGGTTGCATTCTCATGCAAGATCGTCAAGTGATTGCATACGCATCTCGATAGTTGCGTCCACACGAGGATAACTATCCTACTCATGATCTAGAGCTTGCAGCTGTAGTCCATGCACTCAAAACATGGCGACATTACCTCCTCGGTAATCGCTGTGAAATCTTCACTGATCACCAAAGTTTGAAGTATATCTTCACCCAACCGGATTTGAATCTCAGGCAAAGATGTTGGGTTGAGTTGCTCACCGACTACGACTTAGGAATCACTTACACTCCTGGAAAGGCCAATGTCATGGCTGATGCACTAAGTCGTAAGTCATATTGTAACAATTTAATGTTACAACAAAGTCAACCACTTCTCCACGAGGAATTTCGTAAGCTTAACCTTCACATTGTTCCTCGAGGATTCCTTTCCACCTTGGTGGCGAAACCTACCCTTATGGATCAAATCATAGTTGCCCAGCGGTATGATAAAGGCATATCTCGGATCAAGGAGAACATTGCTAGCGGAGTTGCTAGAAGCTTCTCTATGGATGATCGAGGTGTAGTGTACTTCGAGAACCGCTTGGTGGTACCTAAGAAACCACAACTACGACAGATGATTCTTAAGGAGGCCCATGAATCTCCTCTCACGATTCATCCCGGTAGTACCAAAATGTATCAAGACCTACGTCAAAGATTCTGGTGGACTAGGATGAAGAGAGAAATCGCTCAGTTCATTGCTAACTGCGACGTTTGTCGTCGAGTCAAAGCAGAGCATCAACGGCCTGCCGGCACCCTTCAACCTTTAGCTATTCCTGAATGGAAATGGGATAAAGTCGGTATGGACTTCATCACCGGGTTTCCCAGGTCCAGGAAAGGGAATAATGCTATCTTCATTGTTATCGACCGTCTTTCTAAAGTAGCTCATTTCCTGCCTGTTCGGGAGAGTATTACCGCTAGCCAGCTAGCAGACTTATATATCTCTCGAATAGTATCACTACATGGTGTACCGTTGGAGATTAACTCAGACCGTGGAAGTCTTTTCACTTCCCGATTTTGGGAAAGTTTCCAGAATGCTGTGGGAACTCATCTCTCTTTCAGTACTGCCTTCCATCCGCAGTCAAGTGGTCAAGTGGAACGAGTCAATCAAATTCTGGAATACATGCTTCGAGCCTCTGTCATTTCTTTCGGTATGGAATGGGAAAAATGTCTTCCATTTGCCGAATTCGCTTATAACAATAGTTATCAAGCCAGCTTGGGTAAAGCTCCCTTCGAAGTTCTATATGGACGAAGGTGTCGAACACCTATTAACTCGTCAGAGACCGGGGAAAGACAATTCTTTGGCCCGGATATGATTCAGGAAGCAGAAGAACAAGTTCGCATCGTTCGTGAGAGATTGAAAACAGCCCAGTCTCGCCAAAAGAGCCAATATGATAGTCATCATAAGGCTGTGACTTTTGAAGTCGGCGATAAGGCTTATCTTCGGGTTACTCCTCTTAAGGGAGCCCATCGCTTCGGTATCAAGGGCAAATTGGCCCCTCGTTACATCGGTCCTTTTCGCATTCTTGCCAAACGAGGAGAAGTTGCCTACCAATTGGAACTACCTCCGCACCTCTCCAGGGTTCATGATGTTTTCCACGTTTCCCAACTCAGGCGTTGCTTCTCGGATCCTATCCGCGGAGTGGACCACGAAACGCTTGATCTCCAAGACAATCTCACATATCGAGAATACCCCATTCGTATTCTTGATCAAACTGAGCGCACCACTCAACGCCACAATATCAAGTTTCTCAAGGTTCAATGGTCACATCATTCCGAGAGAGAAGCTACTTGGGAAAGAGAGGATCGTCTTCGACTTGAGTACCCCACCCTCTTTCCGGAGGAACCCGAATCTTGGGACGCGATTCTTTTAAGTGGGGGTGAGTTGTCACATCCCTAGCTAGCACTTGCATTAGGACCTGACTAGAGTGTGCATCATGTCTACTTTCAAAGAAAATTGAAATGGGATTAACAGAAACCCCAGCACCCCTTCCCTAACAACTAGGGTTTGATAAAATATTTTTCAATGTACCCAAAATGACCTTCAAAATGTTCATCATTTCTGCCTTGGTCTTAAACCTCTGCCAAAAATGGTGCACAATTTTCTAGGACAATCTAGGGCTTTGGATTAAATCATATGGTATTTGAATTTGGGCATTTAAATGCTACAAAATATTTTAAATGCTCAAATAATCATAAACTATAATGTTTCCTATTGTTCATATTATATACAGCAGGTATGACAAGTGTTATGAGTTATAAAAATGTTTAGGCATTTTTATTAAATGAACAAAGCTGCAAAAGAAATGAAACAGAAAAGAAAATAGAAAAAAAGGGAGAGAGAGAGAAGCATACCTGGCGCCCACCCGGCCCACCTGCCGGCCCAGCCCAGCTGCCGCTCCAGCGAGCTGCTTGGCTCGGCCAGGCAGGCAGGCAGGTGCTCGACGGCGACCGCACGGCGCGCCACGCAGCTGCCCGCCGCCCTGCTTCGTCCCCTCGCCGTCCTGGAGGGATGGTTCGACCCTCCACGTTCTCCTCGACCCCGCAGACACCCCCACCTCCCCCCAGTTCCTCTCCTCCGCTCTCCCCGCGCCATGGCCGACGCCGCCGTGATCGCACCGTCGTAGAAGCCGCGTCCACCGTCGTCCCTGAGCTCCGCCCTGGTGTCCATCGTCTCCGTCGTCCTCGACTGCTTCGAACAGGCCGAGCCCCGAGCGCTCACCCGCCCTGGAGACGCCCCCGACCTCTTCTTCCCCAACTCCGGCCGCGGAGATCCCCCTCGCCGTTCTACTCAGCTCCGACCACCCCCGAGCTCGCTCCGGTGCTTGCTGCAACCCCTGTGAGCCTAGCTACCTCCTCCCCCTCTCCGTTGGCTCCCTTTTGCCCTGTAACACACTGCACGAAGCTCAACCGCACGAACCGCCGCCGTGCTCGCCGCCGGTGATGCTCCGGTGACCATTTGGTCACTGGCATCCGTCCAACGTACTCACCACAGCACGCAGATGCGAACGGTGCTACGCACGCATCGCCTAGGCCCCTGCAGTTGTTTCTCCACACACGCCCGACGCCGGTCGCCGCCGTCGAGTTCGTTGCCGTCGTCTCCGGCCACCCCAGGTCCGGCGACCACCACCATCCGACGCGCAACAGCAAGGGCTATCCAACGCACCCAACCGTAGCTCGAACCGTGCACCGTAGGCGTTTTCTGAAGCGCGCCGCCACGTTTGGCCTCGCCGGCGGCTAAACGCCGGCGAGTTGGACCTGTTTTGACCACGGGTTTGACCCCTGGGTCAATGACATGTGGGCCCTGCCCGCAAGTCAAACCTAGTTTAGGTGTTAATTAAATTCTGATTAGTTAATTAGTTTAGTCACTGACACGTGTGCCCTGGCCCCACTGACAGCTAATTAGTTTTAGTTTAACTCTAATTAACTCAGTTAATTAGCTGTGACACTGACATGAGGGACCCACTGGTCAGGTTTGACCTGGACTGGCCCTATTGACTGCCTGACGTCAGCATGATGTCATGCTGACGCAGTAAAGGTTTTTCTGGGATTTTTTTAGATTTAAAATAATTCAGGAAATTCCAGAAAATACCCAAAACTTCTAAAAATCATATAAAATCAACCATAGCTCAGATGGAAAAGATTTATATATGAAAAATGATCAGAAAAATCCAATATTTCTAATGGCACTGGTTTCATGCATGTTTGAACAAGTTAACTTGCTGTTTATATCAAAAACATGATAATGCACTTATTTAAATAATAGTTTGCACTTCAATTTGAATCCTTGATTCAAATAGGTTCAAACCCTTCTGGTTTTAGTTACATTAGCCAACACACATGCATCTTGCCATGTCATGAGCATGCATCATATTGTTGCATTTGTTTGTTAATGATTGTATCGTCGGTATTCCCTGTGTTAGGTCCTACTCCCGAGGATACTGCTGCGTATCCAGTTGAAGAGCAGTACCCGACAACTACCTTGTCAGGCAAGCAATCATTGATCATTCCGATACAAACCCAATCTTCTCGCTCCTGCTCTCTTTTACTGCATTAAGGCAACAGCGCGTGAACTGCTACTTGCTGCGGTAGTTGAACCCTATTCCTTGCATGACATGTCATTGCCACAGTAAATAGTTGAAACCCACTAGCATGTGTAGGAGTTGATTGAGCCATGTGATGTGTGATCCACCATGCTATTTGTTTATGTTGCCTGCTATGCTTAGAGTTGTGTCTGGTCTGATTCATCTGGGTGATGGATCAGAGTGAAATGATCTTACCGATAAAGAGAAGGAAGTGTGGAATACGCTTGGTAAAGGTATCGATGAAAGGCCATGTAGGAGTACATGGTGGGTTGTTTCATTGGAATCGTCCATAGGACCCAAGATCTGTATGTGTGGTTCAAGTTACAGCTACTACCACGCATTGGGATCCTTAATTGACCCTCTCGGCTTATTAATTACCCTTGAACTCTGTCCAGGAGTTGCAACTAGTTTCTGGTGTTTATAGCTTACTTGAGGTCGTGCACAACGCTGACCCTCGGGGTGGGTTGTGACGCGATAGGTACGTGGCACGGTGTACCGGTTGCCCGTTTGGTGACTCGGGAACCATGTACACATCGTTTGGGGCCGTGAGCGACACCCCGGCCGGATCTCCCCACGGATGGAACCCAAATAGGCGATAAACCTGGACGAGAGACTTGAGTAGTTAGTCAGGTCGTGGCCGACACCCCCGCTGGGCTTCCGCTTGAAGGTTGCCGAGTACACGCCGAGTAAACGGCGATAAGTGGTGAAAGCGTGTGTGAAGAGGTACACCCATGCAGGGTTATCAAACTATTCGAATAGTCGTTGTTCGCGGTACGAACTACTTGGTTGCTCTTACAGTTCATAGACAAGTTGATGGTTACTACTAAAAGCCTCAAGATAAGCGTGAGTGCCGTGGATGGCCCTTCCGTAAGATGACGGAAGAGGATCCTCGGTGGTGTATTGATGTGGTGATTAGAGGACTCGTGTTCGTAATAACATCTTGTAATCCGTTGAGAGTTGTAGTATAGGTTAGCCAAGGTCAAAGCTGGCATTCTGCTATAAACTCCACTACCCCCCCTTGATAATGTTGCATGTATGATAGGTTCTGTGGTAAGACTTGCTGAGTACCTTTGTACTCATGTTTGCTTAATAACTGTTGCAGAGGAGAACCCTGCCCCTGCTGATGGGTTCTACATAGACGTCGACGTCGACGAGTAGCTTGACACCCAGACGGTGATCTGGAGCTTGTGAAGGGCCTTGTAGATAGCCAGGCTACACCAAGCCTGTTTTATTTTCTAAGTTGTCTGTACTCAGACATGTAGCTTCCGCTTGTGCTTGTATGACTGTATGACTTGAGTGTTGGGTCATGTCACCCCTACCTGTATGAATATGTTATGTATGGCTCTTGGAGCCTTTTAAATAAAGTACTTTGAGTCATAGAGTTCTGTTGGGATGCAATGTTGTATTTGCACATATTGAGCATATTGCGTGTATGATTGAAATGCTTGGTATGTGTGGGATCCGACACCTAGTTGTTTTCCTTTGGTAGCCTACCTTACAGGGAAATGCCTCCTAGTGATTCCAATGAGCCTTGGTAGCTTGCTACTGCTCGGAACACGTAGGCTGGCCGGCATCTGTCCTTCTTCGTTCCTGTGTCTGTCCCTTAGGGGAAAAGTCACGCGTTGTTCCTTTAAGTCCATGTAGCTTGCTACGACTTGGGTTCATACGTTGATGACCGACACGTTCGTTGCTGGGTCATGGATGCATGTCTCTGTAATTTAGTGCCACTTTTGGTTTATAACTAGCCATGTCGGCCCGGGTTCTCTGTCATATGGATGCTAGAGACACTGTCACATACGTGTGCCAAAATGCGCAAACGGTCCCGGGCCAGGTAAGGTGGCACCCGTGGGGTTACCGTGCGTGAGGCCGCAAAGTGATATGACGTGTTACAGCTAGATCGGTGTGACTTAGGATCGGGGTCCCGACATTAATTTTGATACAGAGATCATTGCAACTCTTCATACTAGACTAAGGCAATTCTCCAATGATCGGTTGAAGGAGTTCGAAGGAATGGCATACTCAAACTAGAATGGATGATGTGGACTACCTTGTTGAAGACAACACAATGAGTGATTTTTGCTTATCATCGGAAATGGATGGGACCCATGGTAGGACCACATTTGAAGATGATCCTGAATAGCAATTACTGAACAGGGTAGCCCATGGGAATTTGGCACAATGGCGGTGCAAGTTGGGGACAAAATGCAAATGTTGGGAATTTCAAACCATCATATATGCCTGAGATTCAGACCTGGTTGGTAACGGAATATTTCAGACAGCATGTCTGAAAAGGAAAGGTAGCAACACAAATTAACGAGATGACGTTGCGAGATTCTCGGGAAATGGACTATGGCAGTAAGCTACCAAACATGAGCTGGTTCTGCTACAGATATGTCAACGCGTTGTCCGAGACAAGCATGACCACATAGGAATCTTACAACAAAACACTACCAAGTTCAGGTTGGGAACCATCATTGAAGATAGCGAAGTCATGTGCATTACCTAGGATTAGCACACCAAACCCCTTTCTCTTGAACAAATCAATCGGTGGCTTGGTGTTCTAGGAATACATATAGAATGAAGGTTGCAAGTCTCCAAACCACAGAATACTTTGCACATGTGCATGAATGACTTGGGATGATTCCAGAGGAAGCAAAACAACTTTCTAGAATTCACGGTGGCAACTTACACCAAATGCACATGAATTAGCGGAAGTCACTTCTTAAATCAAAACATCTACTTCATGAGCTAACACAAAGAAGATGCTTACAAAAGTTTCCAATGCTAGCTTTAATGTTCAACATGAATCATGCAGAAGATAAACATGTTTCCGATGGGCTCGACAACAATTCATCGAGGCTTCCATAAGATGGAATTCCACAATTATGTGAACAAGTGATAGCATTGGTCAGACCAAAAGATATAATGGTGTATGCTCGAGGGACAACCACGAGTAAGACAACATTACGAACATCGCTGGTTCTGATTTAATTTGATGAAACCCATACTCAAATCAAATATTGGACAAGACAATAGCTCCAACAGTTGATCACGAGGATCAATCGATGAAGATACTATCTTTCTTCAACACACACACCCATGGGATATACCTTTAGGATGAACTAATTAAGTTAGGCAAAGCTTTTATCTTCCAACACTCCAAGTTGTTGCTTAGCTTAACCAACTAGTGCAGGGGTATCCAACACATATTCTTGGAGAAGGGGTGGTTTATAATAAAACCAACACTATCATGAGCTCAACATAATGGTCAGGGGACAACCTGGTGATACTTCTGAGAAGATATTCATAAATCACGAACCATCGATATGTTACTAAGCTTGGGAACAATCTTGCTTTTCAGGGCAAGACGGTATGATCAAAATAGCAAGGGGTTGACAAAATCCTAACTCATTGATTAAAGAGTGCACCTTGGAAAATGGACTAGGTAGCATGATCAATCTTAGAATGACGATTCATAACCAACATGCTAAGAATGAGATTATCATCCATTAACTACCATGCAACGGGGTTGCTTGGACTATTGACTTCACACAACACAGTTCACTTGTTGACATTCCGGTTACAACAACATGGGAACCGAGAAGTAATGATAATGGTGAGAAGTATCACTGTAACAAGATTTCATATGAGGTGGTGCAATTCCCATGACATTCTTGACACAAAGATGGTAATACTCCAAGGTAGAACAGAACAAAAGCTGGAGTGTCATTTTGATCTACGGAATACAACTGCTTTGACCCAATCCTAGATATAGATAAGGTACTAGAGTTTGTTTCTCCTAGTCATTCCGAAATAGAATGGCTTGATGGACCACAAGAGTAAAAGGCATCGATGAACATAAATGCACACATACCCTTGAGTATTAATTGATAGACAAAGGTCGGAATACATCTGTAGAGGGACAACTCAAGGAACATATGACTTTCTGAGTTGTGTATGCATGGATTCGCATGTTGAATAAGTTCAACATGTTTCTTCTGGAGAACCCATGCATAAAGGTAGGTCTGGCAGAGTCACAATATAAAATGGAGAACTCATCACGAGCACTCTTGTTGTGACCTTCTAGTTTGGAAGAACTTCTGCCAAGGATGGTTCATGGTATTGGAATAATGATATACCACGGACCTCGAAGACTATCACAAAGGTTACTAGTATCCTAAAGGAACGAGCAAACACCATCAGCAGGAAATGGACGCATGAATCATGGGTTTAAGAACCCAAAGGTAGAATACCTACTAACTAAATTACATCACGAGATGCTTTCGAGAATGGTGGCCGGAATCATCATAGTGGGAATATAAGGCACTGCTAGATTACTGAGTGGTTCTCTAGGATACCCTAGTGTCATAATAATAGCTTCAATATATATGTCGTGGCAATTGAGTACCTCAACTCAGCAATTAGTGTGGTTAATCTAGCCTAAAAGGACACCGGGAGAGGGAGGAAAGATTTTGAAATGCATCAGATTGATTTAGAAACCTCGGATGTCTCGGATAGCATAACGGCTGTAAATTCTCAAAAAGAGTTGAGACATCCTGCAAATGCTTGTATAACCGCTTAACATCATAATGTCAAGGTTCTGAAACCAACTGTTTAACACACTAGAGTACATGAAACGGAATTGAGAGTTGAATCCACCATGAACGTGATCCTGATAGATTGATGACAAGCCTAGTTCTTAATCCCCGTAGAGAGAAGAGGGTGACTCAGATCAGAAGGACATAAGGTAGAGGAGTAAAACGAGCCTTATGTTCCCTTCCACAATCAATTCCCTTATATAACTAAAGAATTTCTAGACACGACTTCGATCAGTTTGGCTTGGTAATCCTACAGGCAGTAAGGCTCTGATACCAAAGTTGTCGGGACCCTGATCCTAAGTCATGTCGATCTAGCATGTAACACATCATATCACTTTGCAGCCTCACGCATGGTATTCCCACGGCTTCCACCTTACTTGGGATGGGACTATTTGCGCCTTTTGGCTCATGTATATGATAGTGTCGCTAGCATCCATATGACAGAGAACCCGGGCCGACATGACTGGTCGTAAACCCAAGGTGGCACAAACTTACAGGGACATGCATACATGACCCAGCAATGCACGTGTCGGTCAGCAGCGAGTGTAACCGAGTCATAGCAAGCTACAAGGTCTCCAGTAAAACACCGCGTGACATTTCCCCGTAAGGGACAGACACAGGAGCAAGGATGGACACATGTCGGTCAATCCATGTGTTCCGGAGCAGTAGCAAGCTACCAAGGCTCAGTGGAAGCACTAGGAGGCATTTCCCCATAAGAGAGGCTACCAAGAATAAACAACTAGGTGTCGGATCCCACACATACCAATCATTTCAATAACATGCACACAATATGGTCGATATGCGTAAATACAACATGGCATCACAACAAAACTCTACGACCAGAGTATTCATTTGAAAGGCTTCGAAGAGCCATACATTACATTATATTACAGACAGGGGTCACATGACCCAACATACAGAGCATACAAGCAACGGAAGCATAACATGTCTGGGTACATACAACTACAAATGAGAAAGACTGAGAAGCCTGACTATCTACAAGACCTTCCCAAGGGTACAAGATCGTAGCTGACGTAACAAGCTAAACGTCGAAGTCCACGTGGAACAACTAGTGAGACTGAAGTCTCTCTGCAAAAACATAAATTAAGGAAACGTGAGTACAAATGTACTGAGGAAGACTTACATAGGAACTAGCTATATATGCATCAGTATCGACAAAGGGGTAGTGGCGTTTAACTGCAACAAGCTAGCTTTGACTTAGTGGCTATCATGTACTACGACTGTTAGTAACTCTTTTGAGGTGGCGCAAACGAGTCCACATATTCACCATATCAATACACCACTATGGATCCGCTCCCATCTCCCTACGAGAAGGCCATCCATAGCACTCACGCATCTTGCGCATTTTAGAGTATCCACTTCCACCTGTCTATGAACAATGTAAGCATTCCAAGTAGTCCATATCCGTGGACGTGGCTATTCGAATAGATCATATTACCCTACACGGGTGTACTTCTTCACACACGCTCTCACCACTTATCGTCATTTACACGACATGTACTCGGCAACCTTCAAGCGGAAGCCCAGCGAGGGTGTCGGCCACGACCTTACTAACCACACGAGACTCTAGTACAGGTTGATCGCCTATTTGAGTTCCATCCGCAAGGAAGTCCGGCCGAGGTTTCGACTACGACCCCAAATGATTTGTGTGCACAGTTCCCAAGTCCAACATCCGGGTGCCACTTGGTACATCGGGCCATGGTGCCTAGTCTGTGCCAAGCCCACCTGGCCGGGTGCCACTTGGTAGACTACTAGCAAAACCTACGAACACCAGAAACTAGTTTTAACTCCTGGACAGAGATCAAGGTGATTAATAAGTTGAGAGGTGCCGAGTTACCGGAACCCAATGCATGGTAGTAACTGTCTTGAATCGCAAACACAGAACTCAGATCCTGAGGATGGTTTCAATGAGACAACCCACCATGTACTCCTACATGGCCTCTCATCACTACCTTTACCAAATCATGTTCACACACTTAGCTCTCAATAGTAGGACATGTTCACCTCCATTCCAGTCCATCCCAGATGAATCAGACCTGACACAACTCTAAGCATAGCAAGCATAACAAGCAAGCATTAAGGAGTAGGCACAACATGGCTCAAACAACTCCTACTCATGCTAGTGGGTTCCAACTATTTACTATGGCAATGACAGGTCATGTAGAGGAAAGGGGGTTCAGCTACCGCAGCAAATAGCAGTTGAATCATTGTTGTCCTCATGTAGTAAAAGAGAGCAAGAGCGAGAGAGTGGGATTGTATCGGAATGCTCAAGGGGAATTGCTTGCTTGGCACTTCCAAAGATAGCATAACTCTTCATCGGTGTCATCGAACTCATCGTCGGAACTATGTCCACTGAGAGGGGACAAATACCGGCAAACAGAGAAAGAACACAATCAATGCAATGCAACAATATGATGCATGATTGTGACATGGCAAGATTCTATGATTTGTCCTAATGCAGCTAGAACGATGTAAATGAAGTTGGTTTGACTCAAAGATTCCAAATCAAACTCCATATGTGATTATTCAAATGCCATTTAATTTATTTGACCTGATCAGCATGCATAAGTTGTTCAAACATGCATGAAAATGCCATAAATAGATTCTTCATATTTTTATGATATTTTTTCATATATAAATTATTTCATTTGGAGTAACGGTTGAATTACTATGAATTTTTAAAGTTTAAATCATTTTCTAGATTTTTCTGGTTATTTAGAATTTAACCAAATCCAGTAAATGATTTACTGCGTCAATATTACATCATGCTAACGTCAGCAGGTCAACAGTGCCATCCCAGGTCAAACCTAACATGTGGGGTCCACACGTCGGTGGCATAGTGCCTAACCGGGGTTTAATCCCGTGTTGACTGTAGCTTTGACCAGTGTGGGACCTCGCTGTCAGCCAGTGTAGGCATGGTTAATTAGGATCGACGGAGGGGTTTACTGGCAACTAATCAGCGGCACTAATCCGGTGTGGCGGCGATCACTGGCCGGCCGTTTCCGGCCATGGCTGGATGCGAGGCTCGGCGTGTTGGAACAGGTGTAACGAGGCACATCGGTTGATGGCCTTGGACGGTGCTGGAGTGGCTGGGTTTGTCGACGGCATCGAGGTTTGGCGGCGCCGGAGCTCAGGGAGCATCCGGGCACGGAGCTGCGATGCGCTAGGGGCAGCTAGTGGCTGTGTTGGCCTCATGGAGGCACCAGGAGCATGTTTGGGTGCACGGGTGCGAGTGGCTCACGCTCAGCCCACGGCAGCGATGAGGCATGGTGGCGGCGAGCTTCGGCCACGGTGTCCAATGGGGCTAGAGGGGGAACTCAACCGAGAGGAGAGAGGGATTGGGAGCAAGAGCTCACATCGAGGTCGAAGGGAACATCGGCGAGCTCAGGGAGGTCCTGGCGGTGGCGAATCGACGACAGTGATTGACGGGGCCGAAGAAAGACAAGCTCGAAGACGGCCTCACGGGGCATCCGGCAATGTGATCTTCGAGGTGAGGAAGCGATGCTCATCAACGGAGTTGTGGAACACGACCGTGAGGCAAGAGATAGCCGGTGGCCGCGAGAACAGCAAGCGGCGATGGCGGTGCCGCTCGGTTCTGGGGAAGAGAGGAAGACAGAGGAGGGGAACGAGGGTGAGAGTGAGAGGGTCGGGTTCGAGGACGTGCGTGGCGAGGCGAGAGACATACAGGGCAACGTGGGGGCAGCCAGGCAGGGTGGAGGTGGCGAGCGCGCGTCGGGCACACACCCGACGTCCTTCTGGCGCTGGGTTGAAGACGACCCTGCCCCTGGTGGGCTGGGCCAGCTTACTGGGCTGCCAGATAAGCACACTGTCTCTCTCTTTTCTATTTCTATTTTCTATTTCTTTTTATGTTATTTGCTTCTAGTTTAGTAAAAATACTAAACCCCATTATAAAGTCATGAAAAAATTGTGGGCACTTCTGAAATTATTTCCAACAGCCCTCAAATGCTTTCAAGATTATTTGAAAATTTAAATGTCCAAATAAAAATACTTTATGATTTAATTCAAAAATCCAAAGTGACCTAGAAAAATATGCACCATTTTTGGCAGAGGTTCTAGACCAACCCCAAAAAGATGAACTTTTGTGAAGGGCATTTTGGGTTCATTGAAACAATTTTCAGTTAAACCTGGTATTTTCAGAGGGTGCTCGGTGATACGTCCATTTTGCATCATGCTTTTACATTGATGTTTATTGTATTATGGGCTGTTATTACACATCATGTCACAATACTTATACATTTTCTCTCTTATTTTAGAAGGTTTACATGAAGAGGGAGAATGCCGACAGCTGGAATTCTGGGCTGAAAAAGGAGCAAATATTGGAGACCTATTCTGCATAACTCAAAAGGCTCTGAAACTCAACGAAAGTCAGTTTTGAAATATATAAAAAATATCGGGTGAAGAAAGCACTAGAGGGGGGCCACCCACCGTCCACGACGGTGGGGGGCGCGCCCTACCCCCTGGGCGTGCCTCCCTGTCTCGTGGGCCACCTGGCAGCCCCCCGATGCACATCTTCTGGTATAAGGTGTCTTCTGCCCTGGAAAAAATCATAAGGAGGCATTCGGGACGAAGCGCCACCATCTCGAGGTGGAACCTTGGCAGAACCAATCTAGGGCTCTGGCAGAGCTGTTTTGCCAGGGAAACATCCCTCCGGGAGGGGGAAATCATCACCATCGATCCTCTCATCGGGAGGGGATCAATCTTCATCAACATCTTCACCAGCACCATCTCCTCTCAAACCCTAGTTCATCTCTTGTATCCAATCTTTGTATCAAAACCTCAGATTGGTACATGTGGGTTGCTAGTAGTGTTGATTACTCCTTGTAGTTGATGCTAGTTGGTTTATCCGGTGGAAGATCATATGTTCAGATCCTTTATGCATATTGATACCCCTTTGATTATGAACATGAATATGATTTGTGAGTAGTTACGTTTGTTCCTGAGGACATGGGAGAAGTCTTGCTATAAGTAGTCATGTGAATTTGGTATTCGTTCGATATTTTGATGAGATGTATGATGTCTTTCCTCTAGTGGTGTCATGTGAACGTCGACTACATGACACATCACTATTATTTGGGCCTAGAGGAAGCCATTGGGAAGTAATAAGTAAATGATGGGTTGCTAGAGTGACAGAAGCTTAAACCCTAGTTTATGCGTTGCTTCGTAAGGGGCTGATTTGGATCCATATGTTTCATGTTATGGTTAGGTTTACCTTAATACGTCTTTTGTAGTTGCGGATGCTTGCAATAGAGGTTAATCATAAGTGGGATGCTTGTCCAAGTAAGGGCAGAACCCAAGCACTGGTCCACCCATATACCAAATTATCAAAGTAACGAACGTGAATCATATGAGCGTGATGAAAACTAGCTTGACGATAATTCCCATGTTTCCTTGGTAGCGCTTTCCTTTATATAAGAGTTTGTCTAGGCTTGTACTTTGCTACAAAAAGGATTGGGACATATTTCTACACCTTATTTACTTTTACCACTTGTTACTTGTTACCAATTACCTTATCACAAAACTATCTGTTACCGATAATTTCAGTGCTTGCAGAGAATACCTTACTGAAGACTGCCAATCATTTCCTTCTGCTCCTTGTTGGGTTCGACACTCTTACTTATCGAAAGGAATATGATAGATACCCTACACTTGTGGGTCATCAAGACTCTTTTCTGGCGCCGTTGTCGGGGAGTGAAGCGCCTTTGGTAAGTGGAATTTGGTAAGGAAAATTCTATATAGTGTGCTGAAATTTACTGTCACTTTTTACTATGGAACATAATCCTTTGAGGGGCTTGTTCAGGGTATCTTCACCCCGACCAGTAGAGCAAAGAGTTGCTCCTCAACCTACTAAACCTACTGAACCTACTGAAAATGTTTACTTTGAAATTCCTTCGGGTATGATAGAGAAACTGCTAGCTAATCCCTTTACAGGAGATGGAACATTGCATCCTGATTTGCACCTAATCTATGTGGATGAAGTTTGTGGATTATTTAAGCTTGCAGGTATGCCCGAAGATGTGATCAAGAAGAAGGTCTTCCCTTTATATTTGAAGGGAAAGGCATTGACATGGTTTATGCTATGCGATGATATTGGATCCTGGAACTACAACCGATTAAAATTGGAATTTCATCAGAAGTTCTATCCTATGCATCACGTTCATCGTGATCGTAATTATATATATAATTTTTGGCCTCACGAAGGAGAAAGTATCGCGCAAGCTTGGGGTGGCTTAAGTAAATGTTATATTAATGCCCCAATCATGAGCTTTCAAGAGAAATTATTATTCAAAAAAATTATGCTCGGCTTTCTCTCGATAATCGCTCCATGCTCGACACTTCTTGCATTGGTTCTTTTATGATGAAGACTATTAAGTTCAAATGGGATTTATTGGAAAGAGTTAAATGCAACTCTGAAGATTGGGATCTCGACGAAGGTAAGGAGTCAGGTATAACACATAAGTTTGATTGTGTTAAATCTTTTATGGATACCGATGTTTTCCGTGAATTTAGCACTAAATATGGACTTGACTCTGAGATAGTAGCTTCTTTCTGTGAATCATTTGCTACTCATGTTGACCTTCCTAAGGAGAAGTGGTTTTAATTATCATCCTCCCATTGAAGTAAAAGTAGTTGAACCTGTTAAAGTTGAAGAAAAGACTATCGCTTATAGTGTTGATCCTATTGTTTGTACTGCTTATATTAAGAAACCACCCTTCCCTGCTAGAATAAAGGATCATGCTAAAGCTTCAATTGTGGTTCGTAAGAGTAATACTAGAACACCTACACCCTCTGAGCAAATTAAAGTTGAACCTGGTATTGCTATGGTTAAGGATCTCTTGGTCGATGATATTGATGGGCATGTTATTTACTTCTGTGATGAAGCTGCTAGAATTGCTAGACCCAACACTAAGAATAAACATAGACATGTTGTAGGCATGCCTGTTATTTCTGTTAAAATAGGAGATCATTGCTATCATGGCTTATGTCACATGGGTGCTAGTGCTAGTGCAATACATCATTCCTTATATGAAGAAATTATGCACGATATTGCACCTGCTGAGCTAGAAGGTATTGATGTTACTATTAAGCTTGCCAATAGAGACACTATTTCACTAGTTGGGATTGTTAGAGATGTTGAAGTCTTGTGTGGGAAAGTTAAATACCCTACTGATTTTCTTGTTCTTGGTTCCCCACAAGATGACTTTTGCCCCATTATATTTGGTAGACCCTTCTTGAATACTGTTAATGCTAAGATAGACTGCAAAAGGATGTTGTTACTATTGGTTTTGGGGATATGTCTCATGATTTTAACTTTGCTAAATTTCGTAGACAACCCCATGATAAAGAATTGCCTAGTAAGGATGAAATTATTGGTCTTGCTTCTATTATCGTGCCTCCTAGCGACCCTTTAGAACAATATCTACTAGACCATGAAAATGTTATGTATATGAATGAGCGAAGGGAAATAGATGAAATATTCTTTAAACAAGGACCTTTATTGAAACACAACTTGCATGTTGAAATTCTAGGGGATCCTCCTCCACCCAAGGGTGATCCCGTGTTTGAACTCAAACCATTACCTGATACTCTTAAGTATGCTTATCTTGATGAAAAGAAGATATATCCTCTTATTATCAGTGCTAACCTTTCAGAGCAAGAAGAAGAAAAATTATTGAAAACTCTGAAGAAGCACCATGCTGCTATTGGATATACTCTTGATGATCTTAAGGGCATTAGTCCCACTCTATGCCAGCATCAAATAAAATTGGAGAAGGACGCTAAACCGGTTGTTGATCACCAATGACGGTTAAATCCTAGGATGAAAAAAGTGGTAAGGAAAGAAATACTAAAGCTTCTAGAGGCTGGTATAATTTAGGGATAATTATTTATGTGCCCTTAGTTGAGTCCCACTCGGCAGTTTTACCCCTAGTTTTCGAAAACCCTCGATTTTGCCCAAGCCACTTAGCTCCTCTTATTGTTTTGCCCTTCTGTCACGGTGTCGTCTAGTTAGTGTCGTTTGAATGTGTGTTGACCGTCTATGGACTTTTTATTGGATCATTTTGCCCCTTCTTCACTCTCTAGTGAGAGACTGCAAGTGGGACCCATGACTCAGAAAACAATCCCATGTTCCCTTTTATTTCTCTCCCCCTCTCTCTCAAACCCTAGTCCCAGATCCCCTCCCCCTCTCTCTCAAATCATGTTGGCGCTGGAGCCATAGCTCCCGTCCATGGCCATCGAAGGGAGGGCCAGCGGAGCTCCCGCTGGTGGTGGAGCCACGGATCCCGTCTCGACCCGCCTCGTCTCCATGGCCGACCATCAGGGCTGGACGCGAGCGCCGCCCTGCCCGTGCTCCTTCCTCTCCTCCTTAGCTCTCCCTTTCTCTATCGAGTATCTCTGTCTCTCTCATCCTCCTATTTTCTCTTCCCCCACAGGAGCAGGGAGCAGCACCAAAGCCACCATGCCGCTGCCCATGGAGGTCTATCTCTTGATCCATTCACCACCGACGTCCACGTGGATCCGACGACGAGGTGCGCCGCTGCGAGCCCTGTTCGATCCGGCGCTGCGATGTGCGAGGCACGAACTGCAACGACCGCGTACCCGTTGACCCTCGTCCACGCCAACATGGGCCAGCCTCCACCGACGCCTCCCGCCAGCCCAGATCCACAACGCCACGAGGAAGGCCAGCGGGGTTCCGACTAGTGGTGGGGCCACAGATCTCGTCGATGGCCAGTTTAGGCGGCGGCTGGGTACCACGGGGGCGAGAGATGGTGGAGGAGTGTGGTCCGCGCCTCCCCCGGGCCTCCTTCCACGTTGCAGCGGTGGTGGCCAAGCGTCAGGGGACCTCCGATGCCGATTCCGTTGGCTCCGGCGCCAATTTTGTTGGCTTCGGCGAGCTCATCCTCGTCCTACAGAGGGCGGCGGACTTTAAATTGTTGACCCGAAGTTTTTTAACACTTGACGCAATGTAATTAGCTAGTGTAGCTGGCAACTATGGACTGATGATTAATTATATTTGAGATGAGACCGACCTTAAGTGGGAGTACTGATTTGTGTTAATTACTGGTGTTTTAATTAGTTTTTGAGGTGCTAATTACTGCATAAAAAGTAATGCAAAATTTATATTATGTTTACAACATGGCAGTGTCCATTAGAGATATTTGGTCCATTGTGGGTCCCACATGATAGTGAGAAGAGAGGAGAGAGGAATGTTTTCTAAGCGATGGGTCCCACCTAGAAGTGTTCAGTGAGAGTGAGGAAGCAGAGGCAAAAATGTCTAATGAAAAGTCCATAGACGGTCAACACACGGTCAAACGGCACTAACTGGATGGAAATGTGATGGAAGGGCAAAACCATAAGAGGAGCAAGTGGGCTTGGGCAAAACCAAGGGTTTTCGAAAACTAGGGGTAAACCTATCGAGGGTGACCCAACTAGGGGTATAAAATCAATTATCCCTATAATTTATCCAGTTGCTTATAGTCAGTGGGTAAGTCCTGTCCATTGTATTCCTAAGAAGGGAGGTATTACTGTTGTTCCTAATGATAAAGATGAATTGATCCCACAAAGAATTGTTACAGGTTATAGAATGGTAATTTATTTCCATAAATTAAATAAAGCTACTAAGAAGGATCATTACCCTCTACCTTTTATTGATCAAATGCTAGAAAGATTATCCAAACATACTCATTTTTGCTTTCTAGATGGCTATTTTGGTTTCTCTCAAATACCTCTGTCAAAAGAGGATCAAGAAAAGACTATTTTTACTTGCCCTTTCGGTACCTTTGCTTATAGACGTATGCCTTTTGGTTTATGTAATGCACCTGCTACCTTTCAAAGATGCATGATGGCTATATTCTCTGATTTTTGTCAAAATATTGTTGAGTTTTTCATGGATGATTTTTCTGTTTATGGAACTTCTTTTGATGATTGCTTGAGCAACCTTGATCGAGTTTTGCAGAGATGTGAAGAAACTAATCTTGTCTTGAATTGGGAAAAGTGCCACTTTATGGTTAATGAAGGTATTGTCTTGGGGCATAAAATTTCTGAAAGAGGTATTGAAGTTGATAAAGCTAAAGTTAATGCTATTGAAAAGATGCCCTGTCCCAAGGACATCAAAGGTATAAGAAGTTTCCTTGGTCATGTCGGGTTTTATAGGAGGTTCATTAAGGACTTCTCAAAAATCTCTAGGCCTCTGACTAACCTCTTACAAAAATATGTTCCTTTTGCTTTTGATCATGATTGTGTAGAAGCATTTGAAATACTTAAAAAAGCATTGATCTCTGCACCTGTTGTCCAGCCACCTGACTGGAATTTACCCTTTGAAATTATGTGTGATGCTAGTAATCATGATGTAGGTGTTGTTCTAGTACAAAGAGTTTATAAGAAATTAAATGTTATCCAATATGCTAGTAAAACTCTAGACAGTGCCCAGAGAAATTATGCTACTACTGAAAAAGAATTTTGAGCAGTTGTATTTGCTTGTGATAAGTTCAGACCTTATATTGTTGATTCTAAAGTAACTGTTCACACTGATCATGCTAATATTTAATATCTTATGGAAAAGAAAGATGCTAAACCTAGACTTATTAGATGGGTTCTCTTGCTACAAGAATTTGATTTGCATATTACTGATAGAAAGGGAGCTGAGAACCCCGTTGCATACAACTTGTCTAGGTTAGAGAATGTTCTTGATGACCCACTACCTATTGATGATAGTTTTCCTAATGAACAATTAGCTGTCATAAATGCTTCTCGTACAGCTCCATGGTATGCTGATTATGCTGATTACATTGTTGCTAAATTTATACCACCTAGTTTCACATACCAGCAAAACAAAAAGGTTTTCTATGATTTAAGACGTTACTTCTGGGATGACCCACACTTTTATAAAGAAGGAGTAGATGGTATTATTAGACGTTGTGTATCTGAGCATGAATAGGAACAGGTCCTACGCAAGTGTCACTCCGAGGCTTATGGAGGACACCACGCTGGAGATAGAACTGCACATAAGGTATTGCAATCTGGTTTTTATTGGCCTACTCTCTTCAAGGATGCCCGTAAGTTTGTCTTGTCTTGTGATGAATGTCAAAGAATTGGTAATATTAGTAGACCTCAAGAAATTCCTTTGAACTATTCATTTGTTATTGAACCATTTGATGTCTGGGGCTTTGATTATATGGGACCGTTTCCTTCCACTAATGGGTATAGACATATTTTAGTTGTTGTTGATTACGTTACTAAGTGGGTAGAAGCTATTCCAACTAGTAGTGCCGATCATAACACCTCTATTAAGATGCTTAAAGAAGTTATTTTTCCGAGGTTTGGAGTCCCTAGATACTTAATGATTGTTGGTGGTTCACATTTTATTCATGGTGCTTTCCGCAAAATGCTTGCTAAGTATGATGTTAATCATACAACTGCATCCCCTTACCACCCACAGTCTAGTGGTCAAGTAGAACCGAGTAACAGAGAGCTAAAATTAATTTTGCAAAAGACTGTTAACAGATCTAAAAAGAATTGGTCCAAGAAACTTGATGATGCATTATGGGCTTATAGAACTGCATATAAAAGTCCTATGGGCATGTCTTAGTATAAAATGGTTTATGGAAAAGCATGTCACTTACCTCTCGAACTAGAACATAAGGCATATTGATCCATTAAAGAGCTCACTTATGATTTCAAACTTGCTAGTGAGAATAGGTTATTTGACATTAGCTCGCTTGATGAATGGAGAATCCAGGCCTATGAAAATGCCAAATTGTTTAAAGAAAAAGGTTAAAAGATGGCATGACAAAAGGATACAAAAGTATGAGTTTGACGTAGGTGATTATGTCTTGCTATACAACTCTCATTTAAGATTTTTTTGTAGGAAAACTTCTCTCTAAATGGGAAGGTCCTTACGTTATCGAGGAGGTATATCGATCCGGTGCCATAGAAATCAATAACTTCGAAGGCACAAATCCGAAGGTGGTGAACAGTCGAAGAATCAAACATTATATCTCAGGTAATCCCATAAATGTTGAACCCAATGTTATCGAAACCGTAACCCCGGAGGAATACATAAGGGACACTTTCCAGAATGATTTAGACTCCGAAAAGGAAGAGGTATGTGGTATGGTAAGTAAACCGAATCCAAAACAGTTCTAATGGCAATTTTTCTCCGTTTTGGAATATTTAAGAAAATAGGAAAATAAGAAGTAGCCCAAATGGGACACGAGGCGTCCACGAGGGTGAAGGGCGCGTCCTACCCCCCTGAGCGCGTCCCCCTACCTCGTGGGCACCTCGTGTGCCCTCTGGACTCCGTTTTCTTGTACGATACTTCTTTTGGTCGGTAAAAATTCATTATATAATCTCCCGAAGGTTTTGACCACGGTACCACGACAAAATCCTCTGCTTTTGTTTCGAGCTATCTTTCAGACAGATCTAGATCACCATGACGTCTTCAAGCGCTCCCAAGGACAAGTTTTTCGAGAAGGTCATCAACCCCTGCCTCGCGGAGGTGCTACAACACCCTCAAACCATTGAGGTGCGTGAGGGGGTGCTGCACATCCGCGATGTTGAGGGACCAAGGAGGACCGGAAGCGTGGAGACAAGACTCGAAGCAATGGAGCAACAAGTTTTCAAGTGTCAGGGGATGGTGGAATGAGGATTCAATGCCAACCACATGATGATCGCGGAGTTCACCAACAACCACAAGCTGGATGCCAAAAACATTGGGGAGGCCATCTTCAAGCTTCATGAGAAAATCAAGCACCTCCAAGCCCAGATCTATGACCTACAAAACCAAAACTGTGAGTATGAATATAGATTCAAGAAGATGAGTTTGGCTGCAGATTTGAGGATCCCGGAGACTCGATCATCCTTCTAAAATGGAGAGCCTATGCCGTGGAAGATGGACGACAAGCCTACATCATCAACAATCTCCATCATCACCACCTCCGAAGAAAGAGACATAAACACATGGGTATGGGCACTCCCCTTGGCAACTGCCAAGCTTGGGGGAGGTGCCCCGGTATCGTATCACCATCACACTCCTATCTTTACCGTTTTTCATAGTTCAATCCTTTTGGTAATATCTTGATCTAGTAGAATAAAGTTTAGTATGATCTAGTTGTGAGCTTTGCTTTATGATCTTTATCTATGTAATCGAGTCCGTGAGCTATATATAATAAAGATTAGTTTTGAGTCAAGGGCTTGATTATCTCACTTTGATCATGAGAGAATAAAAGAAATAATAAAAAAGAATCAAAGAGATCATATTGATCTTATGGAAAGTAATGACTTCACATAGAAAGAGTATGATGAATAAAAATTGTTGAGAGTTGACAAACATAGTTTCGGTCATCGTTGCAATTAATAGGAACTAATAAAAAAGAGGTTTTCAAGTAGAGATACTATCTTGGACATCTTTTATGATTGTGATCACTCATTAAAATATGACATGCTAAAGAGTTGATCTTGAACAAGGAAGATAACGTAATGGGTTATGTTTTCTTATATCTGAAATAAAGTATATTGTCATGGATCATCCAACATGTTGAGCTTGCCTTTCCCCCTCATGCTAGTGAAACTCCTTGAACCAAGTAGAGATACTACTTGTGCTTCCATACATCCTTAAAATCAGTTTTGCCATGAGAGTCCACCATATCCACCTATGGATTGAGTAAGATCCTTCAAGTAAGTTGTCATTGTTGCAACTCTCTAATTATGTATGATATATTAGTGTGGAGAAAATAAACTTTATACGATCTTGTGATATGGAAGCAATAAAAGCGACGGACTGCATAATAAAGGTCCATGTCACAAGTGGCAATATAAAGTGATGTTCTTTTGCGCTAAGATTTTGTACATCCAACCATAAAAGCACATGACAACCTCTCCTTCCCTCTGCGAAGGGCCTATCTATTGTTCTTACCTTATATAAGAGTCATGGTGATCTTCACCTTTCCTTTTTACAATTTATCCTTTGGCAAGCACATTGTGTTGGAAAGATCCTGACATATATACCCAATTGGATGTAAGCTATCATGATCTATTATTGTTGACATTACCCTTGAGGTAAAAGGTTGGGAGGCAACACTATATGCCCCTATCTTTCTCTGTGTCCGATTAAAACTCCATACCCATAAGTATTGCGTGAGTGTTAGCAATTGTGAAAGACAAAATGATAGTTGAGTATGTGGACTTGCTGAAAAGCTCTTATATTGACTTTTTCCGATGTTATGATAAATTGCAATTGCTTCAATGACCGAGATCATAGTTTGTTAGTTTTCAATGAAGTTTCTGATTCATACTTGACATTGTGAATAGATTGTTACTTTAGCATAAGAAATCATATGACAATATATATATATATATATATATATATATATATATATATATATATATATATATATGTTGTTGTTATAAGAATGATCATGATGCCCTCACGTCCGTATTTTCTTTTATCGACACCTCTATCTCTAAAAATGTGGACATATTTTTTGACATCGGCTTCCGCTTGAAGACAAGCGAGGTCTAAGCTTGGGGGAGTTGATACGTCCATTTTGCATCATGCTTTTATATTGATGTTTATTGCATTATGGGTTTTTATTACACATTATGTCACAATACTTATGCCTTTTCTCTCTTATTTTAAAAGGTTTACATGAAGAGGGAGAATGCCGGCAGCTGGAATTTTGGGCTGGAAAAGGAGCAAATATTGGAGACCTATTCTGCACAACTCAAAAAGCCCTGAAACTCAATGAAAGTCAGTTTTGGAATATATAAAAAATATCGGGCGAAGAAAGCACCAGAGGGGGGCCACCCACCGTCCACGAGGGTGGGGGCGAGCCCTACCCCCTAGGCGCGCCCCCCTGTCTCGTGGGCCACCTGGCAGCCCCCCGATGCCCATCTTTTGGTATAAGGTGTCTTCTGCCCTGGAAAAAATCATAAGGAGGCATTCGGGATGAAGCGCCACTGTCTCGAGGCGGAACCTTGGCGGAACCAATCTAAGGCACTCGCAGAGCTGTTCTGCCAGGGAAACATCCCTCCGGGAGGGGGAAATCATCACCATCGATCCTCTCATCGGGAGGGCATCAATCTTCATCAACATCTTCAACAGCACCATCTCCTCTCAAACCCTAGTTCATCTCTTGTATCCAATCTTTGTATCGAAACCTCAGATTGGTACATGTGGGTTGCTAGTAGTGTTGATTACTCCTTATAGTTGATGCTAGTTGGTTTATCCGGTGGAAGATCATATGTTCAGATCCTTTATGCATATTAATACCCCTCTAATTATGAACATGAATATGATTTGTGAGTAGTTACGTTGTTCCTGAGGACATGGGAGAAGTCTTGCTATAAGTAGTCATGTGAATTTGGTATTCGTTCGATATTTTCATGAGATGTATGTTGTCTTTCCTCTAGTGGTGTCATGTGAACGTCGACTACATGAGACTTCACCATTATTTGGTCCTAGAGGAAGGCATTGGGAAGTAATAAGTAGATGACGGTTGCTAGAGTGACAGAAGCTTAAACCCTAGTTTATGCGTTGCTTCGTAAGGGGCTGATTTGGATCTATATGTTTCATGCTATGGTTAGGTTTACCTTAATACTTCTTTTGTAGTTGCGGATGCTGGCAATAGATGTTAGTCATAAGTGGGATGCTTGTCCAAGTAAGGGCAGCACCCAAGCACCGGTCCACCCACATACCAAATTATCAAAGTAACGAACGCGGATCATATGAGCGTGATGAAAACTAGCTTGACGATAATTCCCATATGTCCTCGGGAGCGCTTTCCTTTATATAAGAGTTTGTCCAGGCTTGTCCTTTGATACAAAAAGGATTGGGCCATATTGTTGCACCTTATTTACTTTTACCACTTGTTACTTGTTACCAATTACCTTATCACAAAACTATCTGTTATCGATAATTTCAGTGCTTGCGGAGAATACCTTACTGAAAACTTCCTATCATTTCCTTCTGCTCCTCGTTGGGTTTGACACTCTTACTTATTGAAAGGACTATGATAGATCCCCTACACTTGTGGGTCATCACTGGGGTTTGCTGATACCCATTTCAAGTTTAAGAAAAACTTAAACATGATGCATCACTCTAGCTAGTCCTAATGCAAGCACTAACTAGGGTTGTGACATAGGTTCACGAGTTTCATGGTTTGGGTTGCATCCTTGTAAACCAAGCTAGTTATCCACTGCAATATACCTGAGAGTGTTTTATCTTGTTCTAGCCACTTGAGAGAAACAAAGTTTGTTGAAACAAGTTTTGAGTGAGTTTGTTACTTCTCCTTGTGAGTTTTTTGGCACCGTGAAAGACCGTTTTCAAGGTGTCCCGTATCATGTGGTGACTCCAGCCGGTTGCTTGGTTGTGGATGAATAGTTTCCGGTGGGAGTTGGATGAATAGGACCCCATGGTAGTAGGCAGACTCCGCTGGATGAACTGGACCCCGTGGTAGTAGGCGGTTGTCGTTGGATGAACATGACCCCGAGGAGGCCGTGCAGCGGTATGCCACGGGGGTGGATGAACAGGACCTCGTGGAGGCTAGATGAACAGTAGCCGGTGGAGGCTGGAGGAAGTCGACGGTGGATGAACAGTAGCCCGTGGAGTCACGG
Organism: Secale cereale; assembly: GCA_902687465.1. Taxonomy (NCBI): domain Eukaryota; kingdom Viridiplantae; phylum Streptophyta; class Magnoliopsida; order Poales; family Poaceae; genus Secale; species Secale cereale. The sequence goes on along the minus strand of LR738709.1, from coordinate 128,306,724 downwards.
TTTTTGGTACGCCACACCCCTCCGGATAAACAGTACACCGTTTCGACCGTAGGCACTCGAAGAGAATTCTGTTTCCTCCATTTTGCGGTATCCCAGATCCCTCTTGATCAACAGGGCCCCATTTCAACCGTAGACGATTGAACATAAGTGTGTTTCCTCTGTTTTATGGTCCGTCGTACCCTTCCCAATGAACAAGACCCCATTTCGACCGTAGGCGGTCGAGGAGAACTCTATTTTATTTGTTTTGCGGTACTCCAGACCCCGAGTCGATGAACATGACCCTGTTTTGGCTGTTCCATCCAAGATGGATGGCTCCAGATGAATCGGACATGTTCGACCCAGCCGCTTGGCTCACGATGAACACGACGATGTTTCCTCTGTTCCGACCAGGGCGGTTGGCTGCCGATGAACATGACGATGGCACTATACGCGTTCGAGACCATGTCTGTATGTACCTTTGTGGCCATCTTTTTTGCAGCGTGGCTGCATGTATGTGTACATGATTTAGATGGGACTGCTGCTGCTCCTTACTCGGCCATGATTCATCCGTGGAGAGAGACTGATAGACCAATATGTACGTACACGTTTGCGACCAGGCAACTATGTATGCTTCGACCGGGTGGGTCCCAGTTGTCAGCGGGGATAAAAACACACTTCCTTGGGTGCGAAGATATAGCCGCTGGGTCTCGGCCGTTAGGGGGGAATCTTTTTTGTGCATAATAAGGAGGCACTTTCTTGCATGCGAAGATGTAGCTGGTGGGTCCAGCTGTCAGCCTCACCACATGCAGTCCTCTTTTGATGGTTGTCGTTCGTTGACCACGCCGCGTCGAGAGAACCAAGGCGGTGGACGATGGTGAGGCCTAGGATGGGAACGGCGCGGAGCTGGGGAACACGCAGTAGTGGATTCCCACGTGGAGGCAGGTATGAGGGTTCACTGTTCAGTTGCGGTGTGAGTCTACCGTCGCCGGAGAATAACAGGAGGTGCGGGTGAGTAGAGGAATGGCCTAGACAATGATGAGAGTAGGGTGGGCCAGTGAGGCCTGCCCGGTAGCACAGCCGGCCACGGGAGGCGGGAGCACGCGGTACCGCCGGCGGTGGTTTTGGCGGCTGAGGCAAGGATGTCCGAGATTGAAGAAGCACGACAACTGTTGGATGGACATCCAATGGCCACTGCTGCTAGAATCATGTTTTGACTAGAAGTTGACAAAGACTTGCATACGCGTCAACTTAGTAGGCCCACAAGTTAGCCTCCAAATCTGGTGGGTCCCATCTAGCAGGGGAGGAATCATTTTTGCGCATAATAAGGAGTCACTTCCTTGCGTGCAAAGATATAGCTTGTGGGTCCCAACTATCATGGGGAGGAAACTTTTTTTCGCGTAATAAGGAGGCACTTTCTTGCGTGTGAAGATGTAGCTGGTGGGTCAAACCTGCCAGGGGGAAATCATTTTTTCGCATAATAAGTAGGCACTTGCTTGCGTGTGGCCATGGACCATGTGGGTTCCTATTGTCAGCCTCTCCACGTACATCCATGTTTCGATGGCTGTCGTTTGTTGACCAAGTTGACCATGTCGCGATGAGAGAACATATACCTCTCCAACTTATCTATAATTTTTGCTTGTTCCATGCTGTTATATTATCAATCTTGGATGTTTTACAATCATTTAATAGCTAGTTTATATCATTTTTTGGGACTAACATATTGACATAGCGCCAAGTGCTAGTTGCTGTTTTTTGCTTGTTTTTTTACTTCGCAGAAAATCCCTATCAAACAGAGTCTAAACACAGCGAAACTTTTGGGTGATTTTTTCTAGACCAGAAGACAACTTATGGGCCAAGGAAGCAACCAGGAGGAGGCTCGTGGGGACCACAAGACACCAGGGCGCGCCCAGGAGCCCATGCGCGCCCTGGTTGGTTGTGGTCCCCACGGAGGTCTCCCACACCGCCTCTCAGCTCTATAAATACCCAAATATTCCTGAAATCCTATGGTAGTCGACGAAAAATGTTCCAGCCGCCGCAAGTTCCAGAACCACGAGATCTAATCTAGAGCCCTTCTCCGACACTCCGCCGGAGGGGAACACGATCACGGAGGGGTTCATCATCCTCATTGGTGCTCCTGCAATGATGCGTGAGTAGTGCACGACAAGAGATTTTGTCTCGCACTTTCATTTCCTTTGATTTGAGCATGGTAGCCATGAAATTCGAGTGCACAATATTGATGTCATTTCAGATGAAATGTTTCGATGCACAATGGATGAAGAAAAGATTCATGACTACAATGGTCCGCCCAATCCAGACCACTTAACATTCGACAATCAGACCTTATATAATTTGCTTACTTACACTATTTGCCATCTGGCTGGGATCAATACAACAATGGCATCTCAGATGTTATTTTGAAATGTAATATATGCAATTTCCGAGCGATATGTATTTGATTTTGAGGACATGTTTTTGCGTATCTTAAAGGATTCTGCTCAGCATCCGAAAACCATCAAAGTCTATGCACCATGGATTCAGAAAGTGGTTGCTTACACCATGGGCACCGAATATTTGGCCAAGGCAAGTCACAAAAGCTTCGTTCCTCCAGTACGCGATAGCATGAAAGTCTTGGAAGATATATCTTCAGATAAATCTCCTGCTTCAAGCACTGAAGATTGTCACAAGAAATTCGATGGGCCACGTCTGCCTCAGCGTGAGCGAAAGATATTTCTTCAACCTCCATCTTAGCTTGAAGTCAGTATGCGCACACAACAACTGCTTCTGCAGCACATTGCCGAGGATCGAAGAGAGAAAGAACACCTCGTTGCCGAGCCGAATGCCATAAATAATCAAACAAAGATAGTGCATATGATTGTTGATGAGAGCAGGAAACGGCTCTAGAAATTACTTCGAAAGTTCTTCTCTGAGAAACAACTTCTGAATGTGAACCTCAAAGAACTGTATGACTACATTGACAAAGGTTTCTCCATTCAAGATTTTCAAGATCGTCGTACTCCTTCGCTGCCTGCTCGAGAGTCAGCTACTAATCTTCTGCATGTTAAGCTTCAGAAGCTGATCGACGAATCTGAAGTGACCACACCGACCTAGAAACCTGCTGAAAGAAATGTACTTTCACGTGATCCTCAAGTGGCTGATCCCAATGTGCCTTCAACCTCTCAGCCCCAAGCTAGCATTCCTGAAGGAAAATCTGTTACTGCTGAAGGAAATGTTATTCCAGTTACTTCCGAATTTGAAGTCTCCTCGGACAACTCTTCTGGAGAAGCCACTGAGTGAACCAAGTTCACCGCTTTTTCACTCTTGTTATTCATCACCTTTTTGACACTAGTTGGCAAAAGGGTGGAGAATTACATCGAGTTTCGATAGATTTGCTTTTAGTGCTTTCGTAGTTTGGTTTCATGTGAGATTTGTTGCTGCTACCTTAAAGACTATCTGCTCTTTTATAAGATTTATGTGTTGTAATGTTAATAACCCCACCTACTACACCATTTCTCTCGAAGCATTTGTTTTCCAGGTGGAATTATTGTCAGAAGTTATGAATGATTGCACTGCGATCTCGATGGTTATATCTCATCAGTGTGAATCACTGTCTCGAATGATTGAAATATCATATGTATACTTCATACTTGAAGGAGATTTAAATCTCATATTCGTTACCCTGCATACATCTAGGGGGTCTATTTCATCATCGAGCAAAGTAACACTTGTTCACTCTTGTTCGAATTACTTTTCAATTATCTATCTTCACTTTGATTATTATCTGTTTTGTCAACAACCGTCCAGAAAGGGGGAGATTGTTGGTGCAATGATGGCCGCCTTATGTTTTTGGAGTTTGTTGACATAAACAATATGGGACTTATGTGTTTGCTAGTGCACACATAGTAACAGGTCCCTTGAGTCTCGAGGAGTTTGATGCAAACGACGGAGATAATCTCTTGTGTGGCAGGGAGGATTATCACCGAAGATTATGTTAACAAGTGTGACCCCTCAAAAATTGCTTACGTGAAGCAATTGATTCGGTGTTCATCCGAAGAAAATGACTGCATCCGAAGACATTGAAGACGGAGTGAAAACATAGCATTTATTCTGTCTTCTTCTTTTTTATTGAGTCATAGGACCATCGTACTATTAAGAGGGGTGTAGCATACAAAATTTGATTCTCTGATTCTAAACACAAATCCTATGAAAGTTGTGAGAGAAATATCTTTGTGTTCCAAGCAAATACTTTTCAGCAAGAGACTGTGATCTTCTTTGCTACGAGAGAATTGTCTCAGGCCGGGGAGTTAGCATTACTTGTTCCTCAAGTAATGTTACCGTTGCTCCAAAATCCGACCATTGTGAATGTGTCGGTTGGCCATTGGCGTGTCCAAAATGGTATTTTCCCACCAGGGAAGGCTGCAGCTATAAATAGACACCCCGCACCGGCTTTGTCCGATGGCTGCTCTGTTTCATTCTAAGAATATTTGTGAGCAACCCCCTCTCCGAGTGATTTGAGTTTAAATCCTGCAAGAGAAAACACCTAGAGCCAAAGAATTAGATAGTGGTTCAGCATCACTCAAATCTAAGTCCAGTACAGTCCGCCTATTACTCTTGAGAGCTGCAAACTCTCTAAACGGTTAGGTGTCATTTTCTTGAGAGACCAAGAGTGATTGTGGTTCTCGAAGAAGAAGTATTTAAAGGTTCGGAGATTGCCTCAAGTATCTACCACGAGTGATCGGCATTGGTTGACGAACCAATTGTCGAGGAGAATAGGGTGAAGAGAGTTTATATTCTGTGTTAAGTCACAGCCCCTCCAACTAGATGTAGTCCTTGTGCAGAAGGACGAACTGGTCGAACAAACACCCTGTCACCATCAAACAACACTGGTTACCCCTACTACTCCTATTTACTTTCGATCATGTGATTTGTCTCGATGCATGTTGTAGTTTCCTTTCGATAGTTTATATTCGCTCATTGTGCTCTATTTTCATTTATTCCACTGCTGGGTTATGAGAGTTTTGGAGTTTCTGAAAGGAATTTTAAAACTCCCATTCACCCCACCCCCTATGGTATACATACTTCATTCCTACACTTGTCATTCTTCTTGAAGTTTCCTTTCTTTCCCTTGCCCTTTTTCTTGAAACTAGTGGTCTTATTCACCATCAACACTTGATGCTCTTTCTTGATTTCTACCTCCATGGCTTTAAGCATTGTGAAGAGCTCAGGGATCATCTTCTCCATCCCTTGAATATGATAGTTCGTCGCAAAGCCCTTGTAGCTTGGTGGCAGTGACTGGAGAACTCTATCAATCGCTACCCCATCCAGAAGATTAACTCCCAACTGATTCAAGTGGTTGTAGTACCCAGACATTTTGAGTGTGTGCTCACTAATGAAGCTATTCTCCTCCATCTTAGAGCTAAATAACTTGTCGAAGGTGTCATACCTCTCGACCTGAGCATGAGCTTAAAATACCAATTTCAGCTCCTGGAACATCTCGTGTGCTCCGTGTTTCTCAAAATGTCTTTAGAGCCCCGGTTCTAAGCCGTAAAGCATGGCGCACCAAACTATCGAGCTAAGGTCACACAGTCCTCACCCTATTCCTCTTGAGCTAAGGTCACTTAGTCCTCGCCCAATCACTCGTGGTAAGTCTTCAAGGTAGACTTCCAAAACCTTCACACTTGTTCACCGGCACACCATAATGACTCTTGGTGTACTCAAAACTTGCTTTCTAACCGTCTGGAAGAATGACAGTCTTCAAAGGTAACAGGCGTCGGATCACACAGATCAATCTCTTCAGTGATGCTCAATCACTTTGGCTCTAGGTTTTTCCTCACTTGGGATTCTCTCAAAGTCATCGGAGGAAGGGTTGCTCTCAAATTACAAGTGTTAAGTTCTCTCAGAGCAGCCAACCAACAAGTGGTTGAGGGGCGGCTATTTATAGCCAGGGGCAACCCGACATGAATTGTCATAAATTCCCTTCTCTGATTCGACCATTGTTAGGATAAGGATTCACTCGACAACTGGACCGGGGCGCAGCAACGGTCGGAATTTGAACTCTCAAATTCGTTGGGGCACTCAATCTGGCAAACTCCTAACTCCTCGGCCTGACCAAATTCGTCAGCGGCCAGATGAACTCCGTCATTGTCGCTAGCAAATGCGTCAACAGTTCCAGAGATTTCCAAAGGCTTCACTCAAAGCAGCTTGTATATGTATAGGTTTGAGTAAGTCTGATCATCACTTTGGAAATGTGAAATATGTTTCACCTAGGCCCCCTTTAACAGTACGGTTTTTCCTATGGCTCAAATAAGAACAAAATAAACTATGAAAACAAAGTCTTCAAGCTTCAAAGTCTTCACATCAATTTCTTCAAAGGCCATACCAATTTCATCATCAAATTCTTCACTTCAAGAAATCCATTTTTAGGGGTTGTCTTACACAAGTTTAACCAAATCTTCAGGGACTCTATTTCCTTTGTATACACAAACACATTAATTCCTCAACCTATTTGTCTTCAATACTCCAAAACCACTAAGGGGGCACCTGATACACTTACAAGGGCTAGGACGTATTTTTGGGGCTCTTTGTCAAGTACAGTGCCTGTTTTGGTGCTCCGGGTGTCGGATGTCCGTACAAGGGCCTGGATGTCTGCTCAAGAAATTATAGATCTTGATTTGATCTCAAACTCGATTTGGGGCGGAATCTCGTGATTTTGGGGTCAAAATTGATGGGGAAAAGAAAATGTAGGATGGATTTCGTGGCGGGGAGGTGGGGGTGCCAAGATCGACTTGTCAAACAATATATTGTGGATCAAACACAACAAAATCTCACAAGAACCAATAAATTGCAAAAAAAGAATATGGTGATGCTATTTTTGGTGGGGATTTTTGTAATAAAATTAGGCTAGAAAAATGAATGGGAGGACTCCAAATTTGTGTCAACCAAATCTCTAATCCAAGATGATATAGGTCCAAGCCCTTGCTAGTAATCTTTCACGAACTGTAGGGGGAAACCTCGAAGAACAGTGGGAAGAACATGGAGAAATCACAAGAGGAACACACAAGAACAAGCCCAATCACACATCCACTAGACTCACATCCACATAAGATCCAGAAGGTACATGAACAACAAAGGGAAACAAGGATACATGGTACGGTTCGTCCCAAATTCCACGGGGAGGTGAGGTCTTGAATCCAAGATGGATCTTCCCTAGATAGGGTCTTGATATCCACTAGGGGTCTTCTCACATGGAGGTCTTGATCTCCATGGGAGAAGTGGAAGATATGAGCAAAGCTCTCTCTAGATATGTGCTATCACTTTGCTAACCCTAGCAAGAGGTAGGGGAAGGTCTATTTATAGTTTAGGGCGAAGTGGGGGTGAGAGAGGGAGGTTACAAGGCGCTTTGGCCCGAGGCTGCGCGCAGGCGCCGGATGTCAGGGGACATACCGGATGTCCGACCCGACTTGAGGCACCGGATGTCCAGGGTTGGGCGCCTGGGCCGGATGATGGCTTGAATCAGCCATGGTTCTAGACAAATGGTGCTGGAATTCGGGGGTGGTGCCGGATGTTCGGCCGGTCGACAGGCACCGGATGTCCAACCGATGTAGAGTCGCCTGGCGCCTATTTCCTTCTGGTCTTCCTCTGTTGTGGCACCGGATATCCACGCTTCGGCCGGATGTATGGTCGATGTAGCTTCATGGCGACTTCACTTGAGGCACTTCTTGACTCGCATCCCGAACTCCTCCATGGTTGTCTCCTCGGTACCTAATCACACGTAGTGTCCTTGTCTTAGGTAGTATAACCATGTCTCGCTTGAGCAATGCTTAGGATGAACTACACCTTATGTCCAATGGCACGTGCGCGAACTCTTGTCGTAGGTCCAATCGGGGCTTGGGCGTAGTTGAAGTGTACTTGGAGATGACCGTAGGATGCTCCGCATCACTACCGAAGCATAGACCTTCCCTAAATCACATCTATCCACCGAAGCAGAGACGATCCGGCCACCTCCTTCATTGACCAGTGTTGAGAATTAGCTCCGCCAATGTTCTCTAGCATTGGCGAGGAGAACTAAATGACCGCGCTAGGCGACTTGTTGTTCGATCCATGGTTTATCATTGCAGATGCTCCATCCTGTGCCTGCAAGAGTCAAAGCTTAGCTCATTTTCTGATGGGGTTAGGCAGGAATTTGGTGGCTCAATGCTCCTGGGTGTTGCTGCACTGCCTGCGCTGGGTACAAGAGGCGGTATGATACTGTTATGGGATACCTCACAGTTCACTCTGTCGAATATAGTGATGAGAGAGTTCTCCATCTCGGCACTGGTCACACCCCTGAATGGAAACCCTTGGACAATTTCTATTGTGTACGGGCCGAATGATGACCTTAAGAAAGCAAGCTTCCTGCTCGAGCTCCAGGAAATAGCCAACACTTTCACCACACCATGGCTTGTTCTCGGGGATTTCAACCTCATATCGTCAGCGGCAGACAAAAACAACTCAAACCTGGATAGGCGATGGATGCTACGATTTAGGCAAGCCTTGAATGCCTCGAGTCTGAAGGAAATTGACCTCGTGGGTCGGCGATACACTTGGTCTAATGAGCAAACCCCGCCCACACTTGTGCGGCTCGATCGAGCATTCTGTACCGTGGACTGGGAGCTAAAATTCCAGGCGGCAAAGCTTCTACCCCAATCGTCATCCATGTCCGACCATTGTCCACTACTCCTTGTAAATGAAGGGATGTTACGAAAACAGAGGCGGTTTCAGTTCGAGCTTTACTCGCAATTTGTGCAAGGATTTCAAGAGGTGGTCAGTGCAGCCTGGAACAGTGTGCCGCCCACCAGAGACCCGATTTCCTCCTTCAATACAAAGCTCAGGACGGTTGGGAAGGCCTTATCTGTATGGAGCAGAACAAAAGTTGGGAACCTCCAGATGCAACTACTCGCGGCCCAAGAACTTATCCTTCGTATAGACTGTGCATAAGATGAAAGGGCTCTCACTATACATGAAGCAACAATCCGCTCAGCGCTCAAGTCTAGATGCTTGGGTCTTGCGGTCATGCTCAGAATTAAGCAGCATTAGAGAGTTAAGGTCTCCTGGCTGAAAGACGGTCTCTGTAGCTCAAAGATGTTCTTCATCAAAGCCAACTCCTGTGCAAAGCGGAATACCATTCACTCCATGACTGACCCCCATGGAGTGATGTTAAGTGATCAGGAAGGTATCCTTAAGGCGGTTGGTGAGCATTTCTCAGGAGTCCTAGGAACCCCAAGCAAAATTTCATCCGCTTTCTGTTGGGACTTCCTCAACATCAATCCGACAAATGTCCAAGAGCTTGATCAAAACTTCACAATGGAGGAAATAAAAGAGGCAATTTGGGGCATGCCAACTGACAAAGCGCCCGGCCCAGATGGCTTCTCGGGTGCATTCTATCGTGCTTGCTGGGATATCATTAAGGAGGATCTGCTCCTTGTCTTCCAGAGGCTGTTTAATCTTAATGCTCGGTCACTGCACAATCAATGATGCATTAATTGTGCTGATCCCAAAGAAAAAGGATCCAGTGGGGATTGGAGATTACCGCCTAATCAGTCTAATACACAGCCTTATGAAGGTCATCATGAAAGTTCTTTCTAGGAGATTGGCCCCAAGGCTACCTGCGCTAATTTCTAAATGTCAAAGCGCATTCATCAGCGGGCGTTGCATACAAGAAAATTTCATCTATGTACAGCACCTAGCGCAGCACTTCCACCGAGCACATGTGCCCTCGGTATTGCTCAAACTTGACTTGGCAAAGGTGTTTGACTCTGTGTCCTGGCCGTACATTCTGGACATCATGAGGGCTATGGGTTTTGGGGCTCGTTGGTGTGAATGGATTTCCCTAATCCTCTCCTCCTCCTCATCGATGGTCTTGGTTAATGGTGTGCCAACGGAACGTATCTGGCACAAGTGCGGGTTCAGGCAAGGCGACCCACTGTCACCATTCCTATTTATCATCGCCATGGAGCCTTTGCATGGAATTTTTGACTTGGCAATAGAACAAGGCTTGCTCTCTAAGCTTCGCGGCCGAGCGGCCACAATGAGAACATCACTTTATGCGGATGACTTGGCCCTCTTTGTAAACCCAATACAAGACGACATGAGGATGGTGGGCTACATCTTAGAAACCTTCCAGAAAGCAACGGGCCTTGCACCTATCTTGGGATGACACTCTCCATCAAGAAGCTTCAGAAGATCCACTATCTCAATTTCATGTCAAAAGTTGACACAAGGATGGCCGGTTGGAAAGGAAAACTCATGTCCAAAGGAGATAGGCTACTTCTCTCAAAGGCCGTCCTACAATCCCTCGCAGTATATATGCTATCATCTCAGAAACCCCCAAAATGGCTGCTCAAATGGCTCGATCAGCAAACACGGGCTTGGTTCTGGAATGCGGAGGATAAGTGCAATGGAGGGCAATGCAGAGTCAGGTGGGATGTGGTATGCCGCCCAAAGCAACTAGGTGGGCTTGGCCTGCATGACATGGAAAAATTTGCACGGGCTCTCAGGTTGAGATGGATTTGGATCAGATGGACCACATCAAAAATTCCAATCATTGGCGCATATGGCCCTTACGATGATGAGGACCTAGCGGTCTTTGCAAGCGCCACGCGAGTGACCATCGGTGATGGCAAGACCGTGTTGTTCTGGAAAGATGCGTAGCTGGACGGCATGGCGCCACGGGATGTGGCGCCGGCGTTGTTTGCTGCCTCTTCACGGAAAGGAAGAACTGTATGCGATGCTCTTTTACAGGATAATTGGTTGCATGATCTTGAGCGACAATGGCGAGATGATATGATTGACGAATTCATTCAGCTATCTGCATTATTGGAACAAATCGTGCTAAACCACTCTATTAGTGACTCCATCACTTGGAAGCTGACCAACGATGGCTTACACACATCCAACTCAGCCTACCACTTTCAGTTCTAGGGGATGGTCAAATCCGATATTTACAACACGGTATGGCGAAGTTGGGCTCCTGCCAAATGCAAGCTTTTCCTCTGGATGGCCATGCAACACAAAATACTCACTGTGGATGTGCTTCTAAGGAGAGGATGGGAGAATAATTATTTCTGTCTGTTATGCATGCGTTGTCTAGAAACAGTCGTGCACCTTCTCTCTGAATGTTCTTGGTCTCGAAAGATGTGGGAAGCCATTGCCATGATGGCAGGACCGCGATCATTGCTGCCCTCGACATGGATCATGGAGACTACTTTCGTCGAATGGCTTCAGGGACTTAATAACCAATGCACCGATGCTACTCGAGCAAAAGGTGTGCAGGTGCTAGCAACATTAATCTGTTGGGAAATTTGGCTAGAACGCAACAGAAGAATCTTCAATAAAAAGGAACTACCGGTGCCGATGATCATAAACCAAATCCGAGATGAAGCTGCAATATGGAAACTAGCAGGTTGCCCAATCCCATTTGACCCAGGCTGAAATTTTAGGTGCTAATCCTATTATAGTTGCCTGGCAAAGCCGGTAGCAGTTGTCTCCAGTTTTTTGATTCTGGAACCTCAGGTCACTGACCTAACATTGTACTTGGCCATCGGCCTTTCTTCTGCTTAATGAAATCACAGCAGCTCTCCTGCTGTCTTTAAAAAAAAAACTAAGGACAGGGAGGGAGGAGGTGGCGACCGTTGTGACACTTAAGTGTTACTACTCCGTCCCATAATATAAGACGTTTTTGAACACTGTTGTAGTGTCTAAAAACATCTTATATTATGGGACGAAGGGAGTAGAAAGCAGCTTCCCAGTACCCAAGATTGTTCTGCATTAAGTTCTAAGGCTGGCGTTTTGGCTATCGATTGGAGATGCCCCAACGGTTGCATTTCTTGCACGGTTAAGTTCGTTTGCTTTTCCAGGTTGAAACCGGGAGGAATAACCAGTAACTTGAATTCTTAGGATTTAGAACAGTCTAAAATAGCGTGCTTCATCGTGACCATTACTGAGCAGGGGTATATAGCCAAATGCTAACGTAGACCAGCGAAGCCAGGCCAAGAGGGGGGCACACAAAGGTAAACGAACCCTGATACTCTAGCAGGCAACTAGAGCATCCACGCATGCCGATCATACCTGGCGCGACACTGAAATTTAACGAACTCCAAACTATCAATTTCATTCATCCCTTATATTATTCCACAAGCGGCCATTCAATCACAACGACTACTACATATTTACATGTTCATGGCTGCTTACAACAGCATCTGCGCTTGCTTGCCTTTACCACTGTCTCCACCGGTCGGCCTTGTCATGGCTGCTAAGCTGTTGCAGGCGCAGCCTCTGATTCCCCCAGCCACCCTAAGATGTCTGCCCTTTGTTTGTTGGGCTTCAAATTGGGCCCAAATCGTCGGTGCTTCGGTCTTGGTTGCCTTTAAGCTGTTATCTAGCAACTATCTACACTGTGCACAATGTCCGAATCCACAATGCAATTAGCTCAGATCGAAACCGGCTTCCGAGTTTATTGCATACAACAGTTTTGTTTGCAACTGCTCCTTGCTGTTCAACACAATGAGGGAGAGAGATTGTCATGTTGAAACAAATCAATGAGCAGGTAGAATGTAAAGGAACTTGCGTGCCAAATGTAAAATGTGGTTATGGTTTACTGACGTTCTGTAAGGAGGGAGCTTCAGAAGGTTCATGCAAGTAGCCGAGGTGGGCAAACGGTCTCCATGCTCCTCCAAGCCGGGGACACCAGCTCTAAATTAAAAAGGAGTTCAAGATGAATTTTCCAACAGAACAAATATAAAACATAGATATACAAGGAAACTGAACCTCTGAATGCAGAATTTAGGATCAAGGTACTCAAATCCAAGGAGTGGCCCGCGAGAACATCCAGTCACAAACCTGTGCATTTAATGTCATCCACGTGAAGGGAGTAAGAAAAACATTGGTTTGATATGAACAAAAGAGCATGCTTAGAAAGAGAAGTCACAAGGAAAGAGATGAATTTCGAACATTCAAGCTCCTAAAGTAAAAGGGGAAAATATATCAATCAATCAGCAAAGCTTACCATACAGTCTCTTTATCCTATGTTTAACGACAATAATTAAAACTAATAAAACACTAGCATAAAGCTCGCAAGCAGAATAAAGAATTGCTCATGCCGTGAAAAAGAAGGGAGAGTGGCCTACTTGAGAAACTTTTTCTGATTATCTGAACTGAAGCTCTTTAAAACCTCCCACAACATATCGATAATCTCATGGTCCTGAAAGAAAAGTATATCAATCCTTCTCTTAAGTAGGTTAAAAAACTCACTATTACATGAACAATTAAACATACAGATCCCATGATACAACGCTAGTGTTTGTGCTGTGCAGCTGTCCAAATCGTGATCTAACAAAATTACATAGAAACCATCCTGGATCGTAATTCAGATTGTCTATTTTGAAGCCGGGACATGGCCTCAACTAGCTAGTTTAGATATTGAGATTGAATTAAATCTTTGCAGACCAAAGTGGATGGCCAACTTACTACAATCTATTTTCACCAAAGAACATAGTGAACCCTCTAATACAAAAAAATATATATGCTCTGTAGATGGTTTGCCAAGAGTAGCTCATAAAGCACTACGGCTTCATAAAGAGCTTATTCATACAAAGACTAAACTGTTTTCAAGCACAAGACACACCAGTAATGGATTAGCTTGGATTCAGCACACCTGCTTACTCAGCATATTAATATTGTCACACCAAAAGCAAACAAAAAATGTCCTCATGTTACAACTACCAATTATTATAACAAATTGAGGGGTGGGCCATAAAGCATCTATTAAGTAAATGGAAGAATAGCCTGTCACAACTTTCAATATCATTACTAGCTGCTTCTTGAGCAATGGAAGGACAGATTTTCTTACAGAAGAAAGGAAACATACCGGATGATAACCTCCAGAATAGTTGGTGTTTAAGCGCAAGTCATCAATGTCCAAACTTTCCAGGGAGCCAGATATGAGAAGCTGCAGGAGCAAAATATGCAAGACAACAGAAAATTAAGAAGCGAATGCATATACTAATTCTAGGAATAAGTGCCCTTTTAAATACAGTAAATATGCACAAAATGATGCAATTCAGAAACTACAGCTGCATATAAACGTAACATGTTACTGTTGACTACAGGGAAACAACAAAATAAGTCCAAATGGGCACATGCCATTTGATATCCAAATGTAAAGTCACACTGCATTTACTTAATAAACATATGTTATTTTGAAAGAAAAAATGTAGTAAAGCTATAATGCTCTTATTTGCAATGGTAAAGCAAGGTAAAGCGAAGTACCTGAATTTCATGTTCATTGAACATATCAATCCATTCCTTTGGTATAAGTTTTTGAAAACCTCTTAGAAAATGTCTACCTTGTCCACGGATCTGTGATCAAAACAAAAGCAAATTGTTTGTCAAAACAACACATGACAAGCAAATGACAGGACAAAATAGTTTTACCTGATAGTTTAATCGATGGTTGGCAACAAGGTGGATAAACGTAATAACATTCTGATTAGTAACACGCATCTCTCTCCCACCAGGAAGGAGCTCTTCTTCAGCTTGTTCACCATATTCATTATTCACAATAACGAAGTACAACTCCAAATCTGAGAGGTCGCCCTTGTAATGCTAAGCATAGAAAGGAGAGGTCAGAACACGGCAAAATGCACATCAGATGACAAGGAGCTTTATATTAGAGTTGGTCCCTACATGGCCGTATCCAATGAATGTATCTCACGCTACAAGAACACAATACCGCCACAAATATTTGGATTGCAGCCACACAATTGAAGCCAAAACCTTCATGTATTAGCTTCAGACCACATTAACAAAACTTAAACTAAAAGGTGAGCACTTCAGCAGTCGTGTATCAAAACAGCAGCTCAACGACATCCAACATTTAGAAAGATTCTAGACTTCTAAACATGTCAATAACCAATTTCTTCTTCACACATTGAAAAAATATTCAGACCTTCAAAAATAGAAGATGTCGATACAACTCTGGATCCAAGGAAGGCAGATCGTTCAAGAAGTTAGACCTGGTTGGTGGTGAAAATCAGATATTAATGGTAAACTCGTTAAAAGTGAAACACAAACAGCATGACGGATAATGTGATATAATGATTGTTGGCAGATTCATAGAAGAGCAAAATCATAACAATATCGAACCATAGTTTACCCAACCACCCCCTGTTTAATTAGATTGTAGTGAACGTCAAATTCACAATAAGGTCCACAACCAAATCTTGCTATATTCACATTAGGTTCCTTAAAATAAATTTTATCCATTCAATAATCCAGGTCAACACAAACACAAGTATTTCTATTGCAACTTGCTTAAGAGGGGAGGGACCGAGGGAGGGTGGGAGAGAAAGAGAGTTACTTCTCTTTCAGCTTGCTCAAGAAGAAGGTTGCAAATGGCAGATCAACAAGTATGCCCTCGTACATTGCCTGGAAAACATTAATCAAGCACATTTCAGATGATACCCAATTATTGTTCGTCTGCTAAAAAGTATGCATAACTAATGGGGTTGGCCTTCCAGAAATTCGACGCGAAGAAATAGAGAATCAGATTACTGCCTGCAGCACCGAATAAGGCTACTCTGGACTACATTACCAACTTCCTCCTTGATGGATGTGTATTATAGATTCGCATATCTATGGCGTTCTTTTATAAGCTACAGGCATGTGTCCAGACTCCAAAGAAACACATATTCAGAAAAGCAAGTTGATATCATAACAAAATCTTAACTTAAGAAAAATGTAACTGTAGAAGACTATGCAGACCAAACAGCTCCATAGAATGATAGAAACCCCAGTGACATGCGCTACCCGACATTAAAATGTATCAACACATGCAAATCACTCTAGGGCAACGTCTGCACCATATCGGCAGATTGTACAAAATGTGCAAGCCGATATTGAGCAGCGCATGTGATTTGCACCGACATGATTGCAGAACCTCACAATATAATGATTTGCTATACTCTTCATTTTCTTTCTATTAGTCAAATTCTCGAATACATAGCATATTATAGGAATACATCTGATCAGAAATCTATTAGGCTATTAGCTGCCAAATGTCGTTTACAACAGTTATGGCACCCATATTTTATATTGCTGCTACCTACCATACTGCGACAGAGTGAATACTAACAGCTTCAAGCGCAAAAGACATTCCCTCTAGAAACATAACATATCATTGAAGTACCTTCCCAAGGAGACTTCCAAGAAAATGGAAATACTGCAGATGCTGCTCATGAACCAATCCTGATCCAGGGTTGGGGTACAGAACATGGTCGACTGTTTCCTACATAAGGGACATTGTGTGAGGTGTCGTAACTTAAAGACATTACTACGATTGTGAGTTCTATAACTGGCGAACTTATATTGGATCAATGAAATAGCATAAAAGAGCAGGTACCTTGAATAGGCCATACTGCACATCAAAAGCAGCACGAGTGATATTTTCCATGAAATCTTTGAAAATTCCACCTCCATCAATTCCAGCTTCTTCCACACCATGCTCATTAACAAACGATACTCGGATCTACAAGCATCAAAATTTCATTCAAAAAGGAGAACAATGGTTTCCTGTGTCTTAGCAAAATCTGAATTAATCCAATAAGGAGAAAAGGTGAAGGTCTCATGATCATACTGGTCCTTTAAGATCTTCTTCAGAGAGCAAGCTTAGCTGATCAAAAGCATCTTCAAGGAGTCGACTTCTTCTTATTTTAAACCGATGTCTTGTCAGGGCGGAATGAGATGCCGTCGATTGTTTAGAATTTGCCAATTGTGACTGCTCACAGAAAGAGAAACTTCTAAGATATTATCCTTAAAGACGACCAGTCTTATTCAATGTTCACAGAGAAATCGGTAATGACTTACAGTAAATATTTTAACTCTAATGGTAAAAGGTGCCAAAAAGGGAGCAAGCTTTATAATCTCTGATGCTCGAGTGTTGCCAAGTATCGCCTGAAAAGCATGTACACAATGCTGAAGAGATGTGCCTCTGAAATATGTTTTCAGTAATTCAACCAGCACACAGGTACCTGAGAAACAAAATTTTCACTTGTTGCTTCTTGAGAATAGAAATCACTTTCGGCAGTGAATGGGAGTCGGCTGTTCCAGTCTTGCAACTGCAATTACCAACAATTTTTTATTACATAATATACTCTCCAAAAAATAATACCTGGAATAGCAACCACTTGTTTAAAACAGCCTCACGGGATTTAAACTAGACAGTCTAGGATAAACTGGAAGTGGTTGTGTTTGGTAAAACCAAAAAATTGGAGTTATGTTTGGTAAGAAAAGATTGTTCACACCAACAATCTTGCAGCTTAAAAACAATGGACTACCCATTCAAAGCGATTGCAATATGAAATTCAAATTAGCAAGAACACTTTCCTAACCGCTGATCGTGTGTGCACTGCCCAAAGATACATCAGTATATAACAAGTAGTGAAACACCAGTATCATTGGCATTTTTCTCGGCACCTCGATATAAGCGTTATGGTTCAAAGCATCATGGCAAGGAACTGATATCATACAGAAAGAGGATGTCAACACAAGATATCTACCTGGGTGAGTAATTCAGATAACCCAATCCTTGCCTGGCTCTTAAGACTGTCGATGGACATTTTCTTAAGGCCTAAAGGATTGGGCAATGCTTTCTGGCTAGGAGAGGTATGTGAAGGAATAATCCAAAGAAGTTGCCATAAAGCCTGCAAAATGAAGTTGAGTTCATGTCAATGTAACACAAAACATGATAATATATCAGCAACAGCTCTGTCGTCTTAAAATTACAAATTCAACATTGGATGGCTAAGACAGTAATGATATTGTCTTCTGTATACCTGCTTTAAAATGAGGACCAGGGCCTTCAAATCTTTAAGTGAAAGAGGTTTCTCCTGCTCATAGAATTCCTCGTTATCAACGATCTTTAACATGTACCTGGAACAGGGTAAAATAACAAAGCATTAATAATGTGTCCCTGACAAGAAAAGCATGAAACCCAAATTAAGGATAGACAAGCAACAGTTCATGACAAATTGAAATAAGCTGTCTTACTTGTATATGGGACAGAATACAGACACAGGCAGGAGCCAACCAGGAGCATCTACAGGCAAAGGAGAGATATACTTGGAAAAATACGGCCATCTTTGGTTTTCGTGGCATCGCTTTATAAAGTTCCATAGTGCAGGAACAATGTCAGTACGATAGGCCAGTGCAGTCATAGTTACATCCAAAGGCAATGTGCTGAACATGACATGAAGAAAAGCACAAATAGATCCTACAGCTTCCACTTCAGCATCTGATGGCCCAGATGGATCAGAATAGTTTGTGCTTAAGGTGCCTGTGAACAGAGCATTCACCTGTGCATAATAGAGGCTAGGGTCAAACAAGAGAAAGAAAAATATGGAGCCCAATAACTTTGAATGTATGGGTGTTCCGCTTACCAAATGTTCAAGTAACTTTGTATTTGAATCAAATGCTGCCATTATCTGTTTTTGCAAATCAATATCAAGCTCATCTTTAACATCAACATCCATGGCCATGTCATCGTCATCATCTGCCCCTGTACATAGTCCATAAAGAAAGACAGCTGACATAACACTCCGTTACTGAAAGATACTTGCGTGCTCCCTCCGTCCTTGAAAGAGTGTACTTCCAACTTTGTTGGAGGGTCAAACTATCTCAAAGTTTGACCGAGTTTGTGCAAAAATATATCAATGTTTGTGAAACCAAATAGATATACGAGGAAAATATATTTTATCATGAATCTAATGCTACTAATTTGATGGCATAAATGTTGGTGTATTATTGTATAAATACGGTCAAACATAAAAAAGTTTGACTTTCCAACAAAGTTGGAAGTACACTCTTTCAAGGACAGAGGTTTAAGTTAAGGAGGTGTCCAATAAGAACACATCTTAAGCCAAAAGACCAATTTATATTAATATTCTTTTGTGCTACTTCCAAGTTTTGTATAACCAAAATAATAAGTTATACAATCGCAATAACTTATAACAGAAAAGGTGCTTTAAAAAATTAGGTAAAATGAATTGCAGTTTACAAGAATCTTCTCACTATCACAAGGAGCCCCAATACAAATTAATGACAATAAGATGCTGCATAAGCACTAACAAACTGTACTACCAAAAATGGAAGCTGATTTGTTTGCTGCCGTGTAACTTACTTTCGGTAGGTGAAGTGATCGTCGGCAACGCATCCAATAATGATGTGGAAACAGCAATGATGTCAGCCGCCTGATTTGGAAAGAACATATACAGAAAAATCATAACACATAATAATTAATATGGCTTCAATATCTTCAACTATCCACAAACAAACATGCAACAGAAAATGGGGAAAAAAAGATAGCTCCACAACCCAGATGATTACATCACATATGTGAAAACGAAGTATGTCAACGATATATACATACATGTTCAGCACCACAACAAGCAGAAAAACACATTTGCTTGGGAATCCTTTGACACAAATAAACGCTCATCATATAAATCAAAGGAACCAGCATAAAAAATTACAAGAGAATACTGAAGAGACATATATAATGAACATATATGGTCAATTAAGGATTTGCAGTGTAACACAAGCTTAACAGTTTGACACAATAAGAGCTAGAACCTACAAAAGCCTTGCTGCAACTTTGACACAAATAATTCAGGGAATATCTGCAGTATGACAACTTTTAGTTACGTGGAAGCTTTTTCATTCTGTCACTGGCATTTTACCACTCCGCATCAATCCCACTTGTATGAAGAATAGGCGGTAGAAAAAATATATGTAAAGTGCATAATTCATGTAACATAATCATTCTCATAAATGATAACTCGAGAAGGAAAATAGGATAGCAATTGTCATGGACCAAATAAATTTTCCTGCTGACTCAAACTTCCAGCCTTGGCTCGAAAATTGGAAAAGAAAAAATAAATGTGTAAAAGCAAACACTGGGGCCTAACCACCTACGTAATGCTTTTGGAAGTAGACCAGAATGCTCCTAGTGTGAGAGCGCAGGCGACTTGCAAAGAATGTTTTCATGTACAGGAACCTAACTGATACTGCCCCTAATTATAGGATCTTTTTAAACAATTTGCCCTTCTTTAATATCGTCAGTTACCCGCTAACTAAACAAAATGATGTAGCAACTGGAAAGGTAGAAGCAGTAGACACATACTCTATCAGAAGCGAACTTTGGTTCAGACAAAATCCAAGTTGCAGCTTCAAGTACATTTGCAAGAACACACGCATATCCTGGCTGTTTAGCTGATATATCATTAGGGAGAACATCAGCACGACTGGGCAAATAGCAAGCTATCTGATGAATATAATATTTGCTGAGCCCATTCGCAGAGAAAACCTGGAGTAACAAGCAATAAGAATGATCAAAGATACAACCATCGAAATAATCAGTTAAAGCACATCACTCATTGAAGAAGTTTCTAATGGAGAAATTATAAAAAAATCATAATAAAGCTTCATATTCGGAGACAGTCTAATTCAGATGCAATGACAGTTGTCGTATTTGCAGCATCAGACAAAAACATTTTGCAGTTTATATGTTCTCAATGCATAAGTTTGTCGTGAGGAAAAAAGATATATCGAACACGAAATCATGGGAACACCTCACCTTCTTAAAGTGTGGCAAACGATGCCAGAGAAAAGGAATGGATAGAAGCTGCGAGGAAAAACTCCATCTTGGATCCACAGCTGGACAACAACATTGATTATCACCAACATGTGAAGCAGTAAGCATGAGAACTTGCTCCAGCGCAGATATATCACAGTGCTCCATATTTCTTGCATTTTGCTGGATAACGATCAGATCCATCACAAAACATATCAAAGAAGAATAACTAAACGTTACTGCACTTGGACATACCAACGAATGCAAATCAGAACCAAGCTAATAATAGCTGTTGCCATGCTTTCTTTATGTTTGTTTGCCAAGAGAATAAAAGTTTGTCACTTAAGAGTTTTTAAAGACAAATACTCCCTTCGTTCCTAAATATTTGTCTTTCTAGAGATTTCAACAAGTGACTACATACAAAGCAAAATGAGTGAATCTACACCCTAAAATATGTCTACATACATCCGTATGTTGTAGTCTATTTGAAATGCTAGAAAGACAAATATTTAGGAACGGAGGGAGTACTAAATAGATACTAAATGCATTCTCTTTGTATTCAAGTTTCACTTTCCATCGTGTGGTTCATTGCCTTGTAAAGTAGTGATTGCTTTGGAGAAGAATCTTAGAACTACGAGATGAGTATAGCCAAACTGATAAAGGAATATATTAGTTTAGTTTAGGTTGTATATCAGGATAGTAACAACACCTTGTAGTAGGATGTACACAGAATCACAGATATGTGCGAGTGATAAAGAACTATGTAAGTATACTGATCATGGAAAAGGTCGGTATGTATGATCAGAAGAACAGTATTGATACAGGCATATTCCTTCAACTGAAAGCAGACTTATTCAATGATTACATATTGTGGTCAATAAGTTCCCTAAAAAAGTAGAGACGCTGGTAACAACAAAATATCAGCCAATACTGGAATAGAACATACCGGTACTGCACTGATAATTCCCCGAAATAAGCAATAAATCTTTTTCTGCTGAAGATACCCAACTACTTTGCAGTTCCACGGCAGTTTGGGATTTATCAAACAAGCCACAGCTTCTAGTAATTGGACAAAAGGCATTGATGTGCTTTGCACGGACATCAAAAGTTGATTATTCCAATCATACCTGTCAAAATACAATAAATAAGTCAAATGAAGCGTTGTTCATTTCATTAGGGTGACAGAAAAATAGCATCTGCACGAGCCTGGAGAAGAGCTACACAATTACAGACAGAAAAATGAAGCAGGACATAAGAAACAAAGTGAATAGGCACAATACCGATATAACAAAGCAAATATATCCAGCATAGTTTTCCTCTACTGACATCACAAAATAAAATTTATACCATATTAAGGTGTAGTACTTCCCTTGCATGAGATGCTAACTGAATATTTGGTTCAACACAGTTATATATTCAGAAGAAACTGTAAGATCAGGGTAAAAAATGTTCTGTTAATGAAATTCATTCAAGTTTTTTTTATTTAATGAATCCTTGTTGTTGGAACTTTGTCATGCACGGAAACAATACTTCAGGGAGTATTCATCCTCCACTTAAGATGAATAAATCTAATTTTGGAATGTGCCATAAAAAACAAGAACATCCTAAAGAAATATTTAAGTACCAGCTTTCGATATTTCAACCCACCTCTTCTGATGAACAGCATGCACACAGATGAGTGCAAGTCTTTTAACCCTATGAATTACAACTGGTTCCACTGAGGAATAATCTACACCCGCAAAGAGACTTACAACATCCCCTACAACAAAAGGCAAAAGAAAATTTATAGCCAGTGCCATAGTAGTGAAAAATAGTGCCATATCGATGAGGTATTAAGTAAAAAGGAACAATAGCATGCTGATGAAGCAGACAATATATTGTATTATCTAGAAATGTCTAATAACTGACTAAGGGAGGGACTTCGCAGATGAATCGACAACATCGAAGTTAAGAGAAACTTAACTTCACAAGTTGAATGATACTCAAGAAATATACTCCCTCCGTCCCATAATATAAGAACGTTTTTCAAACTAACAAAGCTTGAAAAACATTCTTATATTATGGGACAGAGGGAGTAGTTAACAAAAATTAGGTCTTTGTGCATAGGAAAACAGGACAGTGCTAATCAGGTCAGGAATAAGGCTCTAAGTTGAGGATAAGATACCAGTATTGCAGTATCATACAGGGATGGATGAGCATATACTAAAGAAACTGAGATAAAATCATCTCTGATCGAAGGTCAACACCCGATAGCACTAGGAACTTAGCATATATGCTAAAGGGCACCATAAATCCTAAGAAACAGAAGGATAATAGTTGCATACAATACAATGAATAGCCGAACATTCGTAAACAGTAGCATGATACATACCATGCTTAACATACTGTAGAAGTAAGCTGCAGACTTGAGAAAGTATAGCAATGTCACTGTCTTTACTTGCATTGAAGAAGAACAGCAATTGGCGAAGAAAATCAGAATTATGGCCAAAGCAGTTCCTGATTTGGTAACAAGATAGTCAGAGAGAGGCAAGGAAAGGATAAATTCCATCTTTGGTGTAATGCTTACCTATCTACCCTCTGGCAGTGTTCCCCAAAAGTAGAACAAAAGTTCTTTCGAACTTCCAAGCGTGCCAATTCGAATGCCTTTCTCCCTCTGAAGCATTTCTGCAGCTCATAATTAGTCAAGTTCCATTCTGAGAACATGAAATGTACTCCCTCCGTTCGGAATTACTTGTCGCAGAAATGGATGTATCTAGACGTATTTTAGTTCTAGATACACCCATTTCCGAGACAAGTAATTCCGAACGGAGGGAGTATGTATCTAGGAAAACACACATGAAGCTCAAAACATTCTGGACATATATAGGCGAAAGGCAGCAGGACAATTTGTCACTAGAAACAGGATGGTGGTTTAACAAAAAGTTAGGTTAACTGTTATCCATAGTCCACAAAGGTGGACAACGTGCATGAACTTTTTCCTCGTAAAGCGGGCAAGCCAAGAAGGGAGACCATTTAAGTTTCTCCAACTATCAACGCCCGTGACCCCAAGCGGAGCACAGATGCATACCACGCTTGATTTGCCACATCACACCCTGGAAAGTAATACGAACCGCTATATTTTCTCAACAGTCTACACAACCCGAATCTCCCTAAATGTCCTTGACACACCATGCCAAAACAAATAAATAAATAGAGCATGCCGGCTGGTGTTGCTACAAGCCTACTACTCCCTCCGTTCCAAAATAGATGACTCAACTTTGTACTAACTTTGTACTAAAGTTAGTACAAAGTTGGGTCGTCTATTTTGGAACGGAGGGAGTACAACGTATCCACTCTACTAAGCTGATCACGCACACATACATATTAAATACACTAACGATATGATGCATCCAGTAGAACTTTTCAAGCTAAAACTTCACACAATGCCAAGAAGCCACACAGGCTCCACAGCTAAGCTCTAACTGCCATGGCTCTCCGCTCCGACCACACGAACCGAAACACTTCTCCAAGGCCAAAATGATCAAAGGGCTGGATCTCAAGTGTGAACTCTCAACGCACTGCAGAAAAGGCATAAACCCTCCCTCGACTCTCGAGCGCTAATCTGCTCGCAACGAAGACCCCACACATCGCGATCACGATTCACCGACTACTCGCGCGTAGCTGCAGACATACCTGGATCTTGGTGGCGGAGGAGTTCTGGAGGCGCAGTGCGAGGCGGCGGCGCCGCTCCTCGCGCGTCTGCTCGAGCAGCACCTGGCGGTCGCGCTCCTTGTTGCTCCGCCCGCCCAGGTCCACCCGCTTCCTCGACGTCGGGTCGCCGGAGAAGAACATCCCTGCGCCGCCCTGCCCGCCTGCCTCTCACCACCACCACCACCTCAGGTAAAAATCACGAAAAAAACGCAGAAAATCCGCCCAAATTGGAGGTGGGGAGAGGATGCGAGGCCGATCGGGGCGTACCGGAATGGGGCTCGGCTCGATCGGGGGGTTAGGGTTTGCGGCGGGGACTTGGAGAGGAAGGGGATGCGGCGACCGACTTTCGAAGCTGCGAGTCGGGAGGGGAAAGAGGAGGACGCGAGATGGGTGCGGGTCTCGGGCTTGCGGGGAGAAGAGAATGGGGTGGGTGGTTATTTTGGTCTGACGGTTCTACCCATGGTGCAAGTGCAACCCGGCGCAGGCAATGACGTGGGCGTGGACGCGTGATGCGCGCGGACGTGTACGAGCTCACGGCCGTCCAGTGAGGAAATTTTTGTACAGGTACAGTTTTTTTTTAGAACTTTTGTACAGGTAGTACAGTGGTACTGACGGGTTGCATACCAGGATAGCATTCGCCATTGCATATAAACTTATAAATACGAAAATATTAAGAAAACACATACTCCGATCACATCAATTTGAGCGATAAGTTAGAATTACATATCTTAGTTCAACCTATAAATAAAAGTGCACTATCCGCGAAGTCCCATAATTTAGCCCGCATAATCATGTACGTGGACGCTCACAGATAAATATTAGCTATTTACGGAATAAGTAGACAAGCCCTAAGTAGCCCACATAATCACACTAGAATGCATATTTTTTTCGATGATCAGGGGCTCTCCCCCGGCTCCAATTCATTGAAGGAAAGAAACCATAATGAGTCTTTTACATAGCACAAACCAGAATTCAAACTCACATCTAGACACTTTCAGAGGATCACTCACACACAAACATAACACCAATACCTAATCCAAAAGTAATTCATGAGCAGACACACAGACCCGAGGGAGAGAGAGAGAGGGGATGGGGGAACCACTAGAAACCAGAGAAGAACATGAATAGTATATCAGCTTCTTCTGGATGTATCTTTTGATATTCTAGCGACGCCCTGTCCCCATGGTTTGCTCCTCCCACCGCTGCCTTTCACTATCCACACCCAACGTCACGCACACTCTGAAGCAGTCCAGTTCTAATGCAAATGGAGCTTTTAGGATCTCCTGGAGCTCTTTCTGAAAGGCCTCCACGGTCCCCCGGCAGATCCTTGGGCATTTTTGTCCAATCTCCCAGGTATCCATACATTGGTCCCAGGACCTATTTCATAGATATCCATGAGCACCTATTAAAAACAATCGCATTTATTGCTTTCCACAATCCCCACAAGATCGCACATGTGACAAAATTGAACTACAGATTCTTCTTGTTACATAACCAATGTTTAGCAACAGATTCAAAATTGACCACCTCTATCTGGAAAACTCTTTTCATAATCTCCCAGACATTCCTAGCCACTATACACTCAAAGAACATATGATACATTGACTCTATTTCTTTACAATGTATACACACACTCTAAAGGCTTAGCCATACCTCTTCTCCTTAAATTATCACAGGTCATGATCTGTTATGTGAAAACAGCCACAAGAAACTCTGAATTTTAGGGGGTACTTTGATGTTCCATACAGTAGGAAGGAACACGAGTTGTACCCCCCCCCCCTAGTTCACTACAACATACAGAGATTTAGTAGAATACACCCCTTTTCGACTCATATTGCCAAATCAAACTATCATTTTCATCACATAAAGGAGTCAATTCAACCACATTACGTAGATCTAATCGCCGATCTATTAGATCATCTGAAAAGGTTCTCCTAAATGTACATTTGAGGTCTACTCCATCCCAAAGTTCAGTAAGTGTTTTGTTCTTTTCCTAAACAAGGAAATATAGATCTCAAAATTGGGTAGCCAGCAGAGCATTACCATGCCATATGTCCTCCCAGAACATAATTGACCTCCCATTCCATATCTTCCATTTATAACCAACCCTCACAGCCTGCAAAGCCCACTGGAAGCTTTTCTAGAATTGTGAAGGGTGATTATCTTGACAGCACAGAATATTAGGATTCCTAGTGATATATTTACTATCTACCACTTCCTTCCATTGGGATCCCTCCCATGTATGTACCTCTTGACCCATGCACCAATCAGGCACAAGTTCATATCTTGTAGGTCTAAGACCCCATGCCCCCATATTCTCTCTTCATACAGATATACCCCCAATTGGCTAAGTGTGTCTTCTGTGTCCCTTCACTATCACTCCACAAATAGTTAGCCATATGTGAGTTGATCAGATTAATAGCCCACTTAGGAAACTTTAAAAAAAGAAAACAGATATATAAAGGGATACTAGCTAGACGAGTTTTTATCAGAGTAATTTTCCCTAAGTATGATAACAACTTACCTCTCCACCTTCTTATTATAGCCAACATCTTATCTATCAAATATTGCAGGTCTTCTCTACTCGACCTATTAAATTGTAGGAGTATGCCCAAATATTTAACGGGGAAACCACCCACAATACACTAGAAGGTTTCAACAAAACTCTCAAGCTTTGTGTCTTCCATATTAATTGGCATTAAAGCACTTTTATGGTAATTAATTCTCATCCTAGAGACCTATTCAAAACAGGTCAACATCCACTTCAAATTAATAGCTACTTGATACGTCTTCAGCGTATCCATAATTTTTTATTGTTCCATGTTCCTCCCTCTGTTCCTTTATATAAGGTGTATTTGTTTTTTCAAAAGTCAAATATGTGCATGTTTGACCAAGTTTTTAGAAAAATATATCAAGATCTATAATACCAAATTTATACGATTTGATCCATCATGAACAGTAGTTTCATATTTTATCTACTAGATATTGTGGATGTTGATACTTTATTCTATAATCTTGGTCAAACTTTCAAATGGTTGACTTGCACGGAAACCAATACACCTTATATTCTGGAATGGATGGAGTATTATATTATCAACTTTGGATGTTTTATATGCATTAATATGCTATTTTATATTATTTTTTGGACTAACTTATTAACCTAGAGCCCAGTGTCAGTTTCTGTTTTTTCCTTGTTTTTGAGTTTTTCAGAAAAGGAATATCAAACGGAGTCCAAACGAAATAAAGCGTTTGCGATGATTTTTCTTGGACCAGGAGACATCCAAAAGACTTGGAGTTCAAGTCAGAAGATCCCCGAGGAGACGACAAGCCATAGGGGCGTGCCCTAGGGGGGTGTGGCCTAGGGGGGCGTGCCCCCCGGGCTTGTGGCCCCCTCGAGAGTCCCCCGACCCTACTGATAACCCTCAACCGTAAGGGATCAAGATAGTCTTCGCGGGTAAGATTAACCCAATTTATTGATTCGACACACGGGGAGCCAAAGAGTATTTATAAGCTTTGACAGTTGAGTTGTCAATTCAACCGCACCTGAAATATACTTACTTGCAACAAAAGATAAGTGGTAACAGTGATATGATAGTGATGATAGTAATAGTAAAAGTAAACATCAAAAGTAAATAGCAACAGTAGATAGCAAAGTAAATAGCAAAAGTAGCGACTAGTGACAAGCAGGGTTTAAAACACTGTAGGCTAGGGAGATGGATGGTTGGGCGCTGCATGGATGAGATAGATTTAACTTGGGGCACGGCACACGGAAAAGTAATGATCATCTAGGCAAATATCAAACATTAGGCATGTATCCCGTAGGTAGTTGTACGTGCTTGCAATAAGAACTTGCACAACATATTTTGTCCTACCATCCCGCTACGAACGGGGCCAAAAGGAACTTATGGATATTAAGGTGCTCCTGTCAAAGAGCACCGGAACAAAGCAATGAACTCAATGGATACATGTAATCCTCAAACTACGGACCATCCCCTTTGGTGTCCCAAGCTGTCACTTTTGGGATCGCCGGTTCCGGACCGTAACAGGTGCAAACAACTCATAGATAGGATCACGAACACAAATATATTCATGCAAACACATATGGTTCAGATCTGAAATCATGGCACTCGGGCCCTAAGTGTCAAGCATTAAGATTAACAAGTTGAAGCAAAGATGATAAATACCATAGTAGATGATAGGCAACATGCCCCCAACAATCTGATAAACTATTACATGATCTAACTCATCCAATCCCTACCATCCCCTTCGCCTACAGCGGGGGAATTACTCACACATGGAGGGAGAAGTCATGGAGGGATGATGGAGTGGTGATGATGATGACGATGGCGACGATTTCCCCTCTCCGGAGGCCAATTCAGCCTCCAGATTAGCCCTCCCGAGGAAGAACAGAGGGTGGCGGCGGCTCCGCGACGAAAAACTGCGAAAGAACTTCCGATCTGGGGTTTCTGCGTCGGGAGTAAAAATACTGGATAAAGTAGGGCACCAGGGGGTGTGGGACCCACCCAGGCGCCCCCCCCGGCGCAGCCCAGGGGGGGCGCCCACAGGGCGCCTGGGCACCCCCTGGCCCCCCTCTGGCCCCACTTCTGGTTCCTGGTTCCTTCGGGTGCGTGGATTTTCTGTGATTTTTCGTGGATTTTTCTGAGGTACCTAAAAATCCGTTTTCCTGCACACAAATAAACCATACAGGCAGCTCTGCTGAAAACAGCGTCAGTCCGGGTTAGTTTAGTCCAAATCATGCAAGAATGAGGCCAAAACAATATCAAAAGTGTTTGGAAAAGTAGATACGTTTGAGACGTATCAACTCCCCCAAGCTTAGCATATTGCTTGTCCTCAAGCAATTCAGTTCAACGAACTGGACGCGACAAAGAAAACTTTGACAAACTCTTTTGCTTCATTAGATGTATATAAGCATGTACTACGAAAAGAGTTTAGCAAGTATTGAAACAGTACTATGAGGACAATGCAAGGAGCAATCCTTCTTTCAAGTGACCAGTCACAAATACTTAAAAGTAAATAATATATTACTGAAAATCAAGACAAGATTACATTGCACATAGCTTGAGCATATTAGGGTGGTATCTCACTAGCCTCCATGAGTGAAGCAAAACATAAATGCAGAGACTCCTCCAGAGTTTTAAAGGAGACTAGAACTAAGAATTTCAGAATAAATCATATCACAAGTATGCAGAAGACAATGTAATACTTTGGGACAATGCACATTATACTCACAATGACAATTATGCTCTCCTAGTCGGTGCTTTGAAGAAAGAAGGTGAGACTCTCGAACCGTGGCTTTTATTGGCAAGGTTGAAAACCCGTGGTCGGAAACAAAAACTAAACATGTACCAGAGCTCTTGGTTTTAAAAAACAGAAGTAAACATGTCTTGAGAAATGCATATTTCGTCAACGAATGCTAGCAGATAACTCAATCACTTTTTAAATGGACAAGTCTCGAGGAACGGCTCCCGCATGAGGACGATCACATCCTCTTAATCTCCTTTGTTTATCACTGCCAAAGTTTTCTGATTTCTCATGAACAAAGCGTGAAGGAGGTTTTGTTTGTTTATATTATCTTTTTGAGCCGGGCGCACTCAATGCCAGTTCCTTTTCGTATTAGGGGTTTGCACATTATACATGCAATCCAGGGGTGAAACTTGTTCAACTTAAAAAGATCATGAATTAACTACTACTTCCTCATGAGCTAAAACATAGGCACAAAAAGGAAATGCTTTTGATTAGTTTCGAGATGGTACATGAAAGTCTTCGTTAGGAATGGCAGGTAAATACCATGTATAGGAAGGTATAGTGGACTCATATGGCATAACTGGTTTTAAGGATTTCGGATGCACAAGCAGTCAGTCCGCTTAGTACAGGTGGAGGTTTAGCAAAAGACTGGGAAGCGACCAACTAGAGAGCAATAACGGTCATAATCATGCAGAGCGACAAAGCAACATTGAATCGGGCATGAAAGTGATATAACTATTCTAAAACTCAAAGATCATCAAGGCAAAGTAGACTTTTTAGTCTTAAACATGTGTAAGCATGTGCCAAGTCAATCCAAAAATTCTCTAAAGGGAAATACCACCTTAGTATACCAGACTATGAACAGTGCAATGCATGTAGATCATTTCAATAACACATTATATACTCTAGTTATTCGGGACTAGCCACAAGGAAAGCATGAACCACTGGAAGAGCATTGTAAACATAGCACTATGTCGCCACAAGCTGGTCTCTAGATCATAAGTACATGCATATGTACAAAAGTAGAAACAATAAGAGTTCATACCAGTCTTCCCTGTTGCTTCCCTTCAGTCGATCTTCGTCATTACTGCTTGTCACTTGCATGATCGAACGTAGGAAATATAATTAAATGCCATCACGGACTCGAGCTGATCTCTGAAAACAAAGCAAACTAAAGAGAGAAAGGAAATCTTTTTGGGTTTTTCAAAGGTCGAATAAAAGCAAAAGAAAAAAGAAAATATTTTTCTTGTTTTTGCACAGAGAGAAATAAAGAAGAATGGGCAAAAACTTTGAAAAGATCAAAGTGAATAAAACGGATAATACAATGGAAAAGTGAGAAGGGCACGTACTCCCCCAAGCTTAGGCTTCTGGCCTAAGTTGGTAGCAGCTACTGCCCCCAGGAGCCTCCTACTCCAGGGGTATGGTGGTGAGTCCACGGGTCGTAGAAGGATGCTGGCGCGTACACCGAACTCCTCGGAGTCTCCCACGAGGAAGGTTCCGAACGCCAAACAGAGGAAGACCCTTCACCAAACTCGGTGGCGGTCTCTTCCTGAAAATGTGGTATCTCACCGTGCCTCTCCTCGTCGGGCACAACCCCCTCCATGGGGTTATGAAACTGATGCTGGACCATGAACTCATCGAACTGAACAACATCAAAGGACCATCCGTTCCTGCGAGAAAAATCAAACAAAAGAGGTGCATGTAGACGGATCTCGCGTTCCGCGGCAGTTCCGAAACGCAAGATATAGATAAGATTATTAAGTTCAGAACCCATGGTAACAAACTTATGCCTTTTCATAGCAGCAAGATCAAAGCTTAAATAAGTAAAAGGAGTATCATCAGGGTGTGGGGTGCCTCCAAGATGTTCTAAGATAAGTGTGGTGTAAATGCCACCATATAAGTCCCCCTTGTTACCGTTCATAGCAAGGCGTCGAGCAATTAAGGTACCCAGATTATAATCAGACCTCCCTGAGAGGGCTGCTGCCAGGATAGCAATATCCGGAGCAGAAATGCTGCTCGTGTTGTCACGAGCTAACACCCCTCTGGCAATATAATATGCAAAATACCTGAGGTGAGGAAATAAGATGCTGGAGATCTTCGACCGATGAATATCCCTCGTACCCATGCTGCACAGAGAGTTGATGACGGTTTTCAGCTCGGAGGGCTGAGTGGCCATCCTAGCCGTCCTCCCAACGTTCGGCACACCTATTATTTCACAAAAATTTCCCAAAGTCATGGTGATAAGATCATTATAAATTTTAAACTCAATAGCACCTAAATCAGGATTATATCTAAAACTGTTAATGAAACTGGAGGTGAGTTTTTGATACTGAGTAACACGGCTCGTGACGAGTCGTGTCAAACCTGCATTAGCACAAAGATTATAAAACTCATCCTTGATTCCCACAGCTTCCATGAATTCATCACATGGAAACGTCATCGCACGTGCTGGACTTGTGTCTTCCAACAACTCCAGGGGCACATGATCTTCATTATAGCTCACCCTAGCAGTCGATGGTGAAGCTGCGGCTCTAGTAACTCGATCGGAGTGTGCGGGCCTCCTCTTCTCAAGCCACCCTTTTGCCCTTCCTAACAAACTCATTTCTGATTATTTTTTTTACAATTTACAAAAACGAGGATTAAAACGAAGTGAGCTAAGGCAAACTACTCAACTCACTTGCCCAAGGCATAAACTTGCATCAAAACTTGGAAAATAACTTTCTACACATGCATGCAAGCTCATCTCTACAACACCAAGAACTACTAAATACTCACAAATGAGGCCACCAATCAAAAATCTAATTGGAGGGATGGAGGAGTCACATACCAGGGAGTATTTGCTCAAAATTTCAGCTCAAATGATGGGCTGTAGAGAGAGATCGAAGAATCGCCTCCAAGAACAACAAGAACACAAGAACAAAAGCAGAAATCGTGTTTTCGGAGAAAGAGAGAGAGGGAGGAAGAAGAAGTACCTGGAGGGGAGTCCCGTGGGCCCCAGGCGCCCTGTGGGCGCGGCCAGGGGCTGGGCCGCGCTAGCTGGCCGCCTGGGCCACTGGTGGCCCCCCCTGGCTGGCCCCAGGACTTTCTGGGTCTCTCCCGTCGTGGAAATATTTATTATAATTTTTCTGGAATTTTTCTGAAAACTTCACTGTTGAAATTTTTTCGAAGTTCAAAAAGCTGCGAAACTCTCTGAAAACTTGAAGCAGTTAGTAGTGTTGTGAAGCTTCAAAAACATAAATACTTGGTACAGCAAGTAGGACAAAACTAAAAACAAATGAAAATATAACAAGTTCAACTTTTTATCCATATAAAACATATTTGTTAATAAGGTTGATCAAGTCTTACCAACAAACAGGCGATATATAGAGCAAAAAGTCTCACCTCTCACGAAGTAATCACTGAACCTTTACCTTGATGGACATTGTCCCTACCATGATAGTATTGTATTTGTGAGGCACATGTAGTGGACAATCCCATTCTCCAATCTTCACGGTCTCGATATTCTCTATAGAGTTGAGGCCATGCCTCCTGTCGATCTTCTTCGGAAAATATACCGTGTGTTCTTTATCATTCACATGGAAGGTGACCTTCCCTTTATTACAATCAATAATAGCACCTGTGGTGTTAAGGAAAGGTCTACCAAGAATAATGGACATGCTCCCATCCTCGGGCATGTCAAGCACAACAAAATCAGTAAGAATTAAACAATTAGCAACTTCTACGGGAACATCCTCACAAATACCTATCGGAACAGCGGTTGACTTGTCAGCCATCTGAAGGGAGATATCTGTAGGAATTAGTTTCTCTAAACAAAGCCTCTCGTAAAGAGAGAGAGGCATAACACTCACTCCTGCTCCAAGATCACATAAAGCAGTTTTGACATAATTATTCTTTATGGAGCAAGGAATGGTGGGTATACCTGGATCACCGAGCTTCTCAGGAATCTTGCCACTGAAAGAGTAGTTAGCAAGCATAGTAGATATTGCATCATTAGGAATTTTTGTTTTATTAGTGACAATATCTTTCATATATTTTGAATAAGGAAGTAACTGCATCAGTCAAAGGGATTTGAAGAAAAAGAGGTTTAATCCACTCACAAAACTTATTATAATGCTCTTCTTCTTTAGATTTGATGGACTTACCTGGAAAGGGCATGGGTTTCTGTATCCATGGTTCTCTTTCCTTCCCATGTTTTCTTGCGATGAAGTCTTCTTTAGTGTACCTCTTACGTTTGTCAGGTGCTTCTTCTTCTCGAACTTCAGGCGGATCACTCTTCTCATTATTATTACCTTCAGGTTCAGCACCGTCTTCAGTCTCAGCATCGGAGATAGATACACTGTTGGGATCAATAGATGGTTCTTCATCTGCAATAGGATCATTAGAATTGTCAGTCTCCTTATGTTTCTTCTTTTTCTTTGGAGAGCCAACAATTTCTTCTTCCTGTATTTGAGAATCCTGCTCGATTCTCTTCGGATGTCCCTCTGGATAAAGAGGATCTTGAGTGCTAGTTCCTCCTCGGGTCTTAATCCCGAAAGCCTGCAAATTATCTTGTTTGGCATTGTTAGCAAGCAAATCTCTTTGCACATTAGAAATTTGATCAAGCTGAGTTTGAACCATATGAAAATGCTTCACAAGACATTGAACATCATTAACTGTTCTATCTAAAACATCAAGCAGTCTTTTGATAGCAAGGGAATTATCATGCAACTGACTTTCTATCCTCTCATTAAAATGATTTTGTTTCATAATAAAATTATCAAACTCATCTAAACATTGATTAGGAGGCTTACCATGAGGGATGCCACTTGCGTTGAAATCTAAAAGAGAGTGTACCTCTACCATAGGAGGGTGAGTAGTAGGCTCACACAGCTTCTCAATAGGGGGTGGATTCTTCACGTCTTCAGCTTTAATACCTTTCTCTTTAATAGAATTCTTTGCTTCTCGCATATCCTCGGGGCTCAGAACAAACATGCCCCTCTTCTTTGTTGGTGGAGGTGGTTCAGGCACGGACCAATCTTCATGGTTTTTGGCAATCCTGCCCATTAAATCTTCCGCATCGTCCGGTGTTCTTTTCCTGAAAACACAACCAGCACAACTGTCCAAATAGGACCTAGATTCATCAGTTAGACCAGCATAGAATATATCGATTAATTCATTCTTAGGGATTTCATGTCCTGGTCTAGCCCGAATCAGACCGTAGTACCTCCCCCAAGCTTTAGGGAGGGACTCATCCTGCAATTGTTTAAAGTTATAAATTCTTTGTAAAGCAGCATGTTGCATGTGAGCAGGAAAGTACTTATCAACAAAAGAGTGAGCTAAGTCCTGAGGACTCTTAATGGAACCACATGGGAGTGAATCATACCATGCTTTAGCACCCTCCTTCAAGGAGAAAGGAAGAAGCTTGGTCACATAAAAGTATCGTATCTTCTCATCTGTGGTAAACAGGCTACCCAACTCACCGAGTTTAGTCAGGTGTGCAATAGCATCATCATTTTCTCTGCCATAAAAGGCCTCAGCTTCAACCATAGGTATAAGTGAGAGATCAACAGAGAAATCATAATCAGGATCATCAATGCATATAGGGGATGTAGTAAATTCAGGATTAGGAACGGTTTTGTTCTTCAGGGAGTGTTTTTCAAACAGTTTCTTAATAGCTTCAGGGTCAGAGCCAGAAAACTCTGTCAGTTCCCTGCATAATTCTTCATCTAGTATATAGTAATCATCATCAAGGAGCCTCTCTTTAAGTTTACTCAAATCAGGATAATCATAAGTTTCACCAATAGGGTAGCGAGTAACAGGAAGTTCAATTCGAGACTTTTTAGCAGCAGCAGCAATTTGTTTCTCAAGAGCATAACCAAGCGAACTAATATCATCATCAAAAGTAGTAGAAGCATCATCAAGAGTATCAGACATAGTAACGGATTCAGTAGGAGCATCATGTGGTGGTGGTGAGGCAAACTTAGGGCCAGTTCTTTTAGTGGCTTCTAGAATAAGCTGAAATAAGCTGCCTCTACCTAGCTTATTCTAGAAGTCCAAACCAAAATATTTTTTTAGAAGCCTAGTAGTTAAGACTTTATTAGTAGGCTTCTAAAAGAAAAAAATAACTTGGGCTTCTAGAATAAGCTGGGTTGGGGGTAGCTTATTCTGGAAGCTCAAAAAAGCCAGCAAAAGAACTGGCCCTTACTCATAACGGAAGGTGAATCAAGTGTAGCACTAGTGCTCAGAGCAGTACCTCTTCTTGTAGTAGATAGTAAGATCGGAACCTTGGGGTCTCCTTTCTTACCCATAGTGAATGAAGTGCAGCAGGTAGGATACCTCAAGTAGACTTGTAAATATTGCTATGCTCCCCGGCAACGGCGCCAGAAAACGGTACTTGATAACCCTCAACTGTAAGGGATCGAGATAGTCTTCGCGGGTAAGAATAACCCAATTTATTGATTCGACACACGGGGAGCCAAAGAGTATTTATAAGGTTTGACAGTTGAGTTGTCAATTCAACCGCACCTGAAATATACTTACTTGCAACAAAAGATAAGTGGTAACAGTGATATGATAGTGATGATAGTAATAGTAAAAGTAAACAGCAAAAGTAAATAGCAACAGTAGATAGCAAAGTAAATAGCAAAAGTAGCGACTAGTGACAAGCAGGGTTTAAAACACTGTAGGCTAGGGAGATGGATGGTTGGGCGCTGCATGGATGAGATAGATTTAACTTGGGGCACGGCACACGGAAAAGTAATGATCATCTAGGCAAATATCAAACATTAGGCATGTATCCCGTAGGTAGTTGTACGTGCTTGCAATAAGAACTTGCACAACATCTTTTGTCCTACCATCCCGCTACGAACGGGGCCAAAAGGAACTTATGGATATTAAGGTGCTCCTATCAAAGAGCACCGGAACAAAGCAATGAACTCAATGGATACATGTAATCCTCAAACTACGGACCATCCCCTTTGGTGTCCCAAGCTGTCACTTTTGGGATCGCCGGTTCCGGACCGTAACAGGTGCAAACAACTCATAGATAGGATCACGAACACAAATATATTCATGCAAACACATATGGTTCAGATCTGAAATCATGGCACTCGGGCCCTAAGTGTCAAGCATTAAGAATAACAAGTTGAAGCAAAGATGATAAACACCATAGTAGATGATAGGCAACATGCCCCCAACAATCTGATAAACTATTACATGATCTAACTCATCCAATCCCTACCATCCCCTTCGCCTACAGCGGGGGAATTACTCACACATGGAGGGAGAAGTCATGGAGGGATGATGGAGTGGTGATGATGATGACAATGGCGACGATTTCCCCTCTCCGGAGGCCAATTCAGCCTCCAGATTAGCCCTCCCGAGGAAGAACAGAGGGTGGCGGCGGCTCCGCGACGAAAAACTGCGAAAGAACTTCCGATCTGGGGTTTCTGCGTCGGGAGTAAAATACGGGATAAAGTAGGGCACCAGGGGGTGTGGGACCCACTCAGGCGCCCCCCCGGCGCGGCCCAGGGGGGGCGCCCACAGGGCGCCTGGGCACCCCCTGGCCCCCCTCTGGCCCCACTTCTGGTTCCTGGTTCCTTTGGGTGCGTGGATTTTCTGTGATTTTTCGTGGATTTTTCTGAGGTACCTAAAAATCCGTTTTCCTGCACACAAATAAACCATACATGCAGCTCTGCTGAAAACAGCGTCAGTCCGAGTTAGTTTAGTCCAAATCATGCAATAATGGGGCCAAAACAATATCAAAAGTGTTTGGAAAAGTAGATACGTTTGAGACGTATCACCTACTCCTTGGCCTATAAATTCAAAAATATTCCAGAAACCCTAGAGGCATCCATGAAAATACTTTTCCACCGCCGTAGGTCTCTGTTCCCGTGAGATCCCATCTTGGGGCCTTTTCTCGTAGTCCGCCGGAGGGGGATTCGATCACGGAGGGCATCTACATCAACCTTGCTGCCCCTTCGATGATGTGTGAGGAGTTTACCACATACCTACGGGTCCATAGCTAGTAGCTAGATGGATTCTTCTCTCTCTTTGATCTTCAATACAATGTTCTTGGGGATATATTCGATGTAATTTTCTTTTGCGGTGTGTTTGCCGAGATCCGAT
Source organism: Secale cereale (assembly GCA_902687465.1). Lineage (NCBI taxonomy): Eukaryota > Viridiplantae > Streptophyta > Magnoliopsida > Poales > Poaceae > Secale > Secale cereale. The sequence continues at coordinate 128,269,025 of LR738709.1, read as the reverse complement.
GAATTGTGGATTTATGATCACATTATCAATGAATATTATTTGAGTCTTCTCTGGACTCTTTTATGCATGATTGAGATAGCTTTGTATTTCTCTTCGATCTATCGATTTGGTTTGGCCAACTAGATTGGTTTTTTTTGCAGTGGGAGAGGTTCTTTGTGATGGGTTCAATCTTGCGGTGTCCTCACCCAGTAGCATTGTAGGGGTAGTGAGGCACGTATTGTGTTGTTGCCATTAAGGATAAAATGATGGGGTTTATATCATATTACATGAGTTTATCCCTCTACATCATGTCATCTTGCTTAATGTGTGATGTGATCACCCCTAGCTATCTAGCTAATATTATTGCACCATCGGAGAAGGTCATGGCTGAGAAGGATGCATGCGACTCTAGCTGTAGAAAACATATCATACCAGCACAACGTGAAATAGCAGCCGGCATGAGGAGAACATGTGCATGTATACTTGGGCCCGTACCGCGAGCATATCAGTCGATGCTACAACGTTCAGTTAAATATCAATCGCCAGCGACACCACCAATGGAAGATATCAGGCCAAACTTTCGGACTCCACCTCATTGGAATTAACTAAACCATATACGTGAAGGTCTCTTGGTTATATGGAGATTTTACTATATTAGTTTTTGCTCCTCCTAGTTAATTAGTTTTTTTCAAGTCTGTTTATGTGGTCGTGTCCTTGTGAGTTACGGGCTTAGCCCAGATTGCCTGTGTGCACCTATATAAATAAAGGCCGAGAGGCCATGTAAAGAGGAGGTTTTGAGTTTGAGAAGAAAACACAGAAACTGCATCTCATGGATATGCATCTGTACTGTTGCGTCCCTATTTAGGGTTTGATATTTGCATGTGTTTCGGCGACGTTGATCGCCAAGGTACAAGCTTCGTTTTGATCCTTGATCCTCAAGGGTTGATCCGGCTTCCTGTCTTCTCCATCTACTTCTACTAGTTCTAATCTCCTCTCTTAATTACTCCGTCGCCGTTGCCGTCGCCGCCGCCGCCGCTGATCATCATTAGCATAATACATCCATCTAGTCTAGCTCTAGTACTACTACACCACGCCCACCACTTCATATATCTCCGTCTTTCTAATTCATCTGCATGTGCTCAAGTCTAGTCCTCTAGCTGCTACCGTATACTTCTCTGTTTCTGTTTTCTTAGCCATTGAATAATTCTTCCACATAAATCTTCCAGTAGTTTGCGCGAGTGAAAGATCAGGACCACTACATTAAATCGTCTCAAAGCTACTTGAGGCGTATCAACTGGTATCAAAGAGCGCCAGGTTTATCACTGCGCGCGATGTCAACCGCAAGCAAGCGTGACGAGGAAGAGGTGCGGGAAGATGATGCGCCGCCGCAATATGGTCCCGATCTGGACCCAGGTGTCCGTGCTATGTTCAAGGCCACATACCAGCACTTCGACAACCGCATGAAGGCCCTCGACGAGACGGTGACCGACAGGGTTCCAGGCCATGCAGGCAGCCCTCCGTCGCCTAGAGGCAAGGGCACCCGACGCGACTGCTCCAGGGAGGGCACAACATGCCCTGCAGCACCGAGCACCTCTACACGTCCGAGATGCGGACGTTGCCAATGACGACAATGATGCTGAGTCCGAGGATGGTTCTGATGCTCGCGGCGATTTGCCTCGCCGACCACGACATGATGCTCGTCCCCGTGATGAAGGACCAAGGCAGCGCCGCGACGAGGACGAGGACGGAGGTATTGGTAGAATAAAAATTACTATACCTTCATTCATAGGCAAGGTCGGTCCCGAGGAGTATCTTGAATGGGAGATGCGTGTGGAGAAGATTTTTTATAACCACCGTTACTCCGAGGAGCAGAAGATTCGTTTTGCTTCTCTTGAATTTTTAGGTTATGCATTAATTTGGTGGGATCAGCTCAACCGCAATGACGCACGACCAGAGTCATGGCGTGAGATGAAGCGTACAATGCGTGCTCGCTTTGTGCGAGCTTATTTTCAGAAGGAGCAACACACTAAGCTTCGGCGTCTTGTTCAAGGAACCATGGCGGTGGATGAGTATTACCAACAGATGCAAGTTCTGATGATCAGAACTAATGTGCACGAGTCTGACGATGCAACCATGACACGTTTCTTTGAGGGGCTGAATGAAGATATACGCGACCGTGTTGATTTGATGCAGTATAATGACATGCAAGAGCTTCTTCATCAAGCAGAGCGTGCCGAACAGTGGGTCATGTCAAAGCAAGTTTCCAAGGGCCGCACCAATTTCAGCATGGGGAGGCGCTCCTATTCACATGATGATGATAATGTCAAGTCAGGTTCATCCTATAAGTCAACCACCACCAATCACAAGGATATGAGCAAAGAACCTATGGGCGCGAGCAAAGTGTCTTCGAGGGATGATTCAAGTGTGCAGTCTGTTACACGTACTAGTGAGATTGTGTGTTACACATGTGGAGGTAGGGGACACAAACACATTGATTGTCCGAACAAGAAGAGAGTGCTCCTTGTTAATGATGGATATGTTTCCTAAGACAAAACTGACTCAGAGTCTGATGAGCCCAAGCAATGGAAAAGTGAATCTAATCCTATCATGTGCTATCCTTTGGATTATGATGATCTGCCATGCATCATGGTGCAGCGAGCTAAAGAGGATCAAATTCCAAGCGTGGAACATCGATGGAAAAAATTTCAGTCACAATGCCAGATCAAAAACAAGTGTTGCAAGTTAATTATTGATGGAGGGAGCTACACCAATATCATAATCAAGCGAGTGGTGGATGCTTTAGGAATGAAGGCATGGCCACATCCGCAGCCACATTGCATTGAGTGGTTGTACAACTCCGGACGTTTGAAGGTGACTCACAAGGTACGCGTAAAGTTTAACATTGGCACATATTATGATGAGGTCATTTGTGACGGTGTGCCAATTACTATTGGGTCATCCGTGGCAATATGATCGCAACGCTATACATGAGGGAAGGTCTAACAGTTATGCATTTTGAGATATTGGCATCCAACGTGTGTTGCAGCCCATGGGTAACAACGCTATCAAGATTGAGGATCTGTTTGCCATACACAAGGAGATTTTTAAACGTGCCCCGAAACCGAGGACGGTTTCGCGTGAAGGGGGAGTGGATGATGTGATCACCCCTAGCTATCTAGCTAATATTATTGCACCATCAGAGAAGGTCACGGCTGAGAAGGATGCATGCAACTCTAGCTGTAGAAAATATATCATACCAGCACAACGTGGAGTAGCAGCCGGCATGAGGAGAACATGTGCATGTATACTTGGGCCCGTACCGCGAGCATATCAGTCGATGCTACAACGTTCAGTTAAATATCAATCGCCAGCAACACCACCAATGGAAGATATCAGGCCAAACTTTCGGACTCCACCTCGTTGGAATTAACTAAACCATATACGTGAAGGTCTCCTGGTTATATGGAGAATTTACTATATTAGTTTTTGCTCCTCCTAGTTAATTAGTCTTTTTCAAGTCTGTTTATGTGGTCGTGTCCTTGTGAGTTACGGGCTTAGCCCAGATTGCCTGCGTGCACCTATATAAATAAAGGCCGAGAGGCCATGTAAAGAGGAGGTTTTGAGTTTGAGAAGAAAACACAGAAACTGCATCTCATGGATATGCATCTGTACTGCTGCGTCCCTATTTAAGGTTTGATATTTGCGTGTGTTTCGGCAACGTCGATCACCAAGGTACAAGCTTCGTTTTGATCCTTGATCCTCAAGGGTCGATCCGACTTCCTGTCTTCTTGATACGTCTCAAACGTATCTACTTTTCCAAACACTTTTGATATTGTTTTGGCCTCATTCTTGCATGATTTGGACTAAACTAACCCGGACTGACGTTGTTTTCAGCAGAGCTGCCTGTATGGTTTATTTGTGTGCAGGAAAACAGGTTTTTAGGTACCTCAGAAAAATCCACGAAAAATCACAGAAAATCCACGCACCCGAAGGAACCAGGAACCAGAAGTGGGGCCAGAGGGGGGCCAGGGGGTGCCCAGGCGCCCTGTGGGCGCCCCCCCTGGGCCGCGCCGGGGGGCGCCTGGGTGGGTCCCACACCCCCTGGTGCCCTACTTTATCCCGTATTTTTACTCCCGACGCAGAAACCCCAGATCGGAAGTTCTTTCGCAGTTTTTCGTCGTGAAGCCGCCGCCACCCTCTGTTCTTCCTCGGGAGGGATAATCTGGAGGCTGAATTGGCCTCCGGAGAGGGGAAATCGTCGCCATCGTCATCATCATCACCACTCCATCATCCCTCCATGACTTCCCCTTCCATGTGTGAGTAATTCCCCCGCTGTAGGCGAAGGGGATGGTAGGGATTGGATGAGTTAGATCATGTAATAGTTTATCAGATTGTTGGGGGCATGTTGCCTATCATCTACTATGGTGTTTATCATCTTTGCTTCAACTTGTTATTCTTAATTCTTGACACTTAGGGCCCGAGTGCCATGATTTCAGATCTGAACCATATGTGTTTGCATGAATATATTTGTGTTCGTGATCCTATCTATGAGTTGTTTGCACCTGTTACGGTCCGGAACCGGCGATCCCAAAAGTGACAGCTTGGGACACCAAAGGGGATGGTCCGTAGTTTGAGGATTACATGTATCCATTGAGTTCATTGCTTTGTTCCGGTGCTCTTTGACAGGAGCACCTTAATATCCATAAGTTCCTTTTGGCCCCGTTCGTAGCGGGATGGTAGGACAAAAGATGTTGTGCAAGTTCTTATTGCAAGCACGTACAACTACCTACGGGATACATGCCTAATGTTTGATATTTGCCTAGATGATCATTACTTTTCCGTGTGCCGTGCCCCAAGTTAAATCTATCTCATCCATGCAGCGCCCAACCATCCATCTCCCTAGCCTACAGTGTTTTAAACCCTGCTTGTCACTAGTCGCTACTTTTGCTATTTACTTTGCTATCTACTGTTGCTATTTACTTTTGCTGTTTACTTTTACTATTACTATCATCACTATCATATCACTGTTACCACTTATCTTTTGTTGCAAGTAAGTATATTTCAGGTGCGGTTGAATTGACAACTCAACTGTCAAACCTTATAAATACTCTTTGGCTCCCCGTGTGTCGAATCAATAAATTGGGTTATTCTTACCCGCGAAGACTATCTCGATCCCTTACGGTTGAGGGTTATCAAGTACCGTTTTCTGGCGCCGTTGCCGGGGATCATAGCAATATTTACAAGTCTACTTGAGGTATCCTACCTGCTGCACTTCATTCACTATGGGTAAGAAAGGAGACCCCAAGGTTCCGATATTACTATCTACTACAAGAAGAGGTACTACTCTGAGCACTAGTGCTACACTTGATTCACCTTCCGTTATGAGTAAGTTTGCCTCACCACCACCACATGATGCTCCTACTGAATCCGTTACTATGTCTGATACTCTTGATGATGCTTCTACTACTTTTGATGATGATATTAGTTCGCTTGGTTATGCTCTTGAGAAACAAATTGCTGCTGCTGCTGCTAAAAAGTCTGGAATTGAACTTCCTGTTACTCGCTACCCTATTGGTGAAACTTATGATTATCCTGATTTGAGTAAACTTAAAGAGAGGCTCCTTGATGATGATTACTATATACTAGATGAAGAATTATGCAGGGAACTGATAGAGTTTTCTGGCTCTGACCCTGAAGCTATTAAGAAACTGTTTGAAAAACACTCTCTAAAGAACAAAACCGTTCCTAATCCTGAATTTGCTACATCCCCTATATGCATTGATGATCCTGATTATGATTTCTCTGTTGATCTTTCACTTATAGCTATGGTTGAAGCTGACCCCTTTTATGGCAGAGAAAATGATGATGCTATTGCACACCTGACTAAACTCGGTGAGTTGGGTAGCCTGTTTACCACAGATGAGAAGATACGATACTTTTATGTGACCAAGCTTCTTCCTTTCTCCTTGAAGGAGGGTGCTAAAGCATGGTATGATGCACTCCCATGCGGTTCCATTAAGAGTCCTCAGGACTTAGCTCACTCTTTTGTTGATAAGTACTTTCCTGCTCACATGCAACATGCTGCTTTACAAAGAATTTATAACTTTAAACAGTTGCAGGATGAGTCCCTCCCTAAAGCTTGGGGGAGGTACCGCGGTCTGATTCGGGCTAGACCAGGACATGAAATCCCTAAGAATGAATTAATCGATATATTCTATGCTGGTCTAACTGATGAATCCAGGTCCTACTTGGACAGTTGTGCTGGTTGTGTTTTCAGGAAAAGAACACCGGACGATGCGGAAGATTTAATGGGCAGGATTGCCAAAAACCATGAAGATTGGTCCGTGCCTGAACCACCTCCACCAACAAAGAAGAGGGGCATGTTTGTTCTGAGCCCCGAGGATATGCGAGAAGCAAAGATTTCTATAAAAGAGAAAGGTATTAAAGATGAAGACGTGAAGAATCTACCCTCTATTGAGAAGCTGTGTGAGCCTACTACTCACCCTCCTATGGTAGAGGTACACTCTCTTTTAGATTTCAATGCAAGTGACATCCCTCATGGTAAGCCTCCTGATCAATGTTTAGATGAGTTTGATAATTTTATTATGAAACAAAATCATTTTAATGAGAGGATAGAAAGTCAGTTGCATGATAATTCCCTTGCTATCAAAAGACTGCTTGATGTTTTAGATAGAACAGTTAATGATGTTCAATGTCTTGTGAAGCATTTTCATATGGTTCAAACTCAGCTTGATCAAATTTCTAATGTGCAAAGAGATTTGCATGCTAACAATGCCAAACAAGATAATTTGCAGGCTTTCGGGATTTTGACCCGAGGAGGAACTAGCACTCAAGATCCTCTTTATCCAGAGGGACATCCGAAGAGAATCGAGCAGGATTCTCAAATACAAGAAGAAGAAATTGTTGGCTCTCCAAAGAAAAAGAAGAAACATAAGGAGACTGACAATTCTAATGATCCTATTGCAGATGAAGAACCAGCTATTGATCCCAACAGTGTATCTATCTCCGATGCTGAGACTGAAGACGGTGCTGAACCTGAAGGTAATAATAATGAGAAGAGTGATCCGCCTGAAGTTCGAGAAGAAGAAGCACCTGACAAACGTAAGAGGTACACTAAAGAAGACTTCATCGCAAAAAAACATGGGAAGGAAAGAGAACCATGGATACAGAAACCCATGCCCTTTCCAGGTAAGTCCATCAAATCTAAAGAAGAAGAGCATTATAATAAGTTTTGTGAGTGGATTAAACCTCTTTTTCTTCAAATCCCTTTGACTGATGCTATTAAGTTACTTCCTTATTCAAAATATATGAAAGATATTGTCACTAACAAAAGAAAAATTCCTAATGATGCAATATCTACTATGCTTGCTAACTACTCTTTCAGTGGCAAGATTCCTGAGAAGCTCGGTGATCCAGGTATACCCACCATTCCTTGCTCCATAAAGAATAATTATGTCAAAACTGCTTTATGTGATCTTGGAGCAGGAGTGAGTGTTATGCCTCTCTCTCTTTATGAGAGGCTTTGTTTAGAGAAACTAATTCCTACAGATATCTCCCTTCAGATGGCTGACAAGTCAACCGCTGTTCCGATAGGTATTTGTGAGGATGTTCCCGTAGAAGTTGCTAATTGTTTAATTCTTACTGATTTTGTTGTGCTTGACATGCCCGAGGATGGGAGCATGTCCATTATTCTTGGTAGACCTTTCCTTAACACCACAGGTGCTATTATTGATTGTAATAAAGGGAAGGTCACCTTCCATGTGAATGATAAAGAACACACAGTATATTTTCCGAAGAAGACCGACAGGAGGCATGCCCTCAACTCTATAGAGAATATCGAGACCGTGAAGATTGGAGAATGGGATTGTCCACTACATGTGCCTCACAAATACAATACTATCATGGTAGGGACAATGTCCATCAAGGTAAAGGTTCAGTGATTACTTCGTGAGAGGTGAGACTTTTTGCTCTATATATCGCCTGTTTGTTGGTAAGACTTGATCAACCTTATTAACAAATATGTTTTATATGGATAAAAAGTTGAACTTGTTATATTTTCATTTGTTTTTAGTTTTGTCCTACTTGCTGTACCAAGTATTTATGTTTTTGAAGCTTCACAACACTACTAACTGCTTCAAGTTTTCAGAGAGTTTCGCAGCTTTTTGAACTTCGAAAAAATTTCAACAGTGAAGTTTTCAGAAAAATTCCAGAAAAATTATAATCAAAATTTCCACGACGGGAGAGACCCAGAAAGTCCTGGGGCCAGCCAGGGGGGCCACCATTGGCCCAGGCGGCCAGCTGGCGCGGCCCAGCCCCTGGTCGCGCCCACAGGGCGCCTGGGGCCCACGGGACTCCCCTCCAGGTACTTCTTCTTCCTCCCTCTCTCTCTTTCTCTGAAAACACGAGTTCTGCTTTTGTTCTTGTGTTCTTGCTGTTCTTGGAGGCGATTCTTCGATCTCTCTCTACAGCCCATCATTTGAGCTGAAATTTCGAGCAAATACTCCCTGGTATGTGACTCCTCCATCCCTCCAATTAGATTTTTGATTGGTGGCCTCATTTGTGAGTATTTAGTAGTACTTGGTGCTGTAGAGATGAGCTTGCATGCATGTGTAGAAAGTTATTTTCCAAGTTTTGATGCAAGTTTATGCCTTGGGCAAGTGAGTTGAGTAGTTTGCCTTAGCTCACTTCGTTTTAATCCTCGTTTTTGTAAATTGCAAAAAAAAATCAGAAATGAGTTTGTTAGGAAGGGCAAAAGGGTGGCTTGAGAAGAGGAGGCCCGCACACTCCGATCGAGTTACTAGAGCCGCAGCTTCACCATCGGCTGCTAGGGTGAGCTATAATGAAGATCATGTGCCCCTGGAGTTGTTGGAAGACACAAGTCCAGCACGTGCGATGACGTTTCCATGTGATGAATTCATGGAAGCTGCGGGAATCAAGGATGAGTTTTATAATCTTTGTGCTAATGCAGGTTTGACACGACTCGTCACGAGCCGTGTTACTCAGTATCAAAAACTCACCTCCAGTTTCATTAACAGTTTTAGATATAATCCTGATTCAGGTGCTATTGAGTTTAAAATTTATAATGATCTTATCACCATGACTTTGGGAAATTTTTGTGAAATAATAGGTGTGCCAAACGTTGGGAGGACGGCTAGGATGGCCACTCAGCCCTCCGAGCTGAAAACCGTCATCAACTCTCTCTGCAGCATGGGTACGAGGGATATTCATCGGTCGAAGATCTCCAGCATCTTATTTCCTCACCTCAGGTATTTTGCATATTATATTGCCAGAGGGGTGTTAGCTCGTGACAACACGAGCAGCATTTCTGCTCCGGATATTGCTATCCTGGCAGCAGCCCTCTCAGGGAGGTCTAATTATAATCTGGGTACCTTAATTGCTCGACGCCTTGCTATGAACGGTAACAAGGGGGACTTATATGGTGGCATTTACGCCACACTTATCTTAGAACATCTTGGAGGCACCCCACACCCTAATGATACTCCTTTTACTTATTTAATCTTTGATCTTGCTGCTATGAAAAGGCATAAGCTTGTTACCATGGGTTCTGAACTTCATAATCTTATCTGTATCTTGCGTTTCGGAACTGCCGCGGAACGTGAGATCCGTCTACCTGCACCTCTTTTGTTTGATTTTTCTCGCAGGAACGGATGGTCCTTTGATGTTGTTCAGTTCAATGAGTTCATGGTCCAGCATCAGTTTCATAACCCCATGGAGGGGGTTGTGCCCGACGAGGAGAGGCACGGTGAGATACCACATTTTCAGGAAGAGACCGCCACCGAGTTTGGTGAAGGGTCTTCCTCTGTTTGGCGTTCGGAGCCTTCCTCGTGGGAGACTCCGAGGAGTTCGGTGTACGCGCCAGCATCCTTCTACGACCCGTGGACTCACCACCATACCCCTGGAGCAGGAGGCTCCTGGGGGCAGTAGCTGCTACCAACTTAGGCCAAAAGCCTAAGCTTGGGGGAGTACGTGCCCTTCTCACTTTTCCATTGTATTATCCGTTTTATTCGCTTTGATCTTTTCGAAGTTTTTGCCCATTCTTCTTTATTTCTCTCTGTGCAAAAACAACAAAAAGATTTTCTTTTTTCTTTTGCTTTTATTCGACCTTTGAAAAACCCAAAAAGATTTCCTTTCTCTCTTTAGTTTGCTTTGTTTTCAGAGATCAGCTCGAGTCCGTGATGGCATTTAATTATATTTCCTACGTTCGATCATGCAAGTGACAAGCAGTAATGACGAAGATCGACTGAAGGGAAGCAACAGGGAAGACCGGTATGAACTCTTATTGTTTCTACTTTTGTACATATGCCTGTACTTATGATCTAGAGACCAGCTTGTAGCGACATAGTGCTATGTTTACAATGCTCTTCCAGTGGTTCATGCTTTCCTTGTGGCTAGTACCGAATAACTAGAGTATATAATGTGTTATTGAAATGATCTACATGCATTGCACTGTTCATAGTCTGGTATACTAAGGTGGTATTTCCCTTTAGAGAATTTTTGGATTGACTTGGCACATGCTTACACATGTTTAAGACTAAAAAGTCTACTTTGCCTTGATGATCTTTGAGTTTTAGAATAGTTATATCACTTTCATGCCCGATTCAATGTTGCTTTGTCGCTCTGCATGATTATGACCGTTATTGCTCTCTAGTTGGTCGCTTCACAGTCTTTTGCTAAACCTCCACCTGTACTAAGCGGACTGACTGCTTGTGCATCCGAAATCCTTAAAACCAGTTATGCCATATGAGTCCACTATACCTTCCTATACATGGTATTTACCTGCCATTCCTAACGAAGACTTTCATGTACCACCTCGAAACTAATCAAAAGCATTTCCTTTTTGTGCCTATGTTTTAGCTCATGAGGAAGTAGTAGTTAATTCATGATCTTTTTAAGTTGGACAAGTTTCACCCCTGGATTGCATGTATAATGTGCAAACCCCTAATACGAAAAGGAACTGGCATTGAGTGCGCCCGGCTCAAAAAGTTAATATAAACAAACAAACCCTCCTTCACGCTTTGTTCATGAGAAATCAGAAAACTTTGGCAGTGATAAACAAAGGAGATTAAGAGGATGTGATCGTCCTCATGCGGGAGCCGTTCCTCGAGACTTGTCCACTTAAAAAGTGATTGAGTTATCTGCTAGCATTCGTTGACGAAATATGCATTTCTCAAAACATGTTTACTTCTGTTTTAAAAACCAAGAGCTCTGATACATGTTTAGTTTTTGTTTCCGACCACGGGTTTTCAACCTTGCCAATAAAAGCCACGGTTCGAGAGTCTCACCTTCTTTCTTCAAAGCACCGACTAGGAGAGCATAATTGTCATTCTGAGTGTAATGTGCATTGTCCCAAAGTATTACATTGTCTTCTGCATACTTGTGATATGATTTATTCCGAAATTCTTAGTTCTAGTCTCCTTTAAAACTCTGGAGGAGTCTCTACATTTATGTTTTGCTTCACTCATGGAGGCTAGCGAGATACCACCCTAATATGCTCAAGCTATGTGCAATGTAATCTTGTCTTGATTTTCAGTAATATATTATTTACTTTTAAGTATTTGTGACTGGTCACTTGAAAGAATGATTGCTCCTTGCATTGTCCTCATAGTACTGTTTCAATACTTGCTAAACTCTTTTCGTAGTACATGCTTATATACATCTAATGAAGCAAAAGAATTTGTCAAAGTTTTCTTTGTCGCGTCCAGTTCGTTGAACTGAATTGCTTGAGGACAAGCAATATGCTAAGCTTGGGGGAGTTGATACGTCTCAAACGTATCTACTTTTCCAAACACTTTTGATATTGTTTTGGCCTCATTCTTGCATGATTTGGACTAAACTAACCCGGACTGACGCTGTTTTCAGCAGAGCTGCATGTATGGTTTATTTGTGTGCAGGAAAACGGATTTTTAGGTACCTCAGAAAAATCCACGAAAAATCACAGAAAATCCACGCACCCGAAGGAACCAGGAACCAGAAGTGGGGCCAGAGGGGGGCCAGGGGGTGCCCAGGCGCCCTGTGGGCGCGCCCCCCTGGGTCGCGCCGGGGGGGGGGGGGGCGCCTGGGTGGGTCCCACACCCCATGGTGCCCTACTTTATCCCGTATTTTTACTCCCGACGCAGAAACCCCAGATCAGAAGTTCTTTCGCAGTTTTTCGTCGCGGAGCCGCCGCCACCCTCTGTTCTTCCTCGGGAGGGCTAATCTGGAGGCTGAATTGGCCTCCGGAGAGGGGAAATCGTCGCCATCGTCATCATCATCACCACTCCATCATCCCTCCATGACTTCCCCTTCCATGTGTGAGTAATTCCCCCGCTGTAGGCGAAGGGGATGGTAGGGATTGGATGAGTTAGATCATGTAATAGTTTATCAGATTGTTGGGGGCATGTTGCCTATCATCTACTATGATGTTTATCATCTTTGCTTCAACTTGTTATTCTTAATGCTTGACACTTAGGGCCCGAGTGCCATGATTTCAGATCTGAACCATATGTGTTTGCATGAATATATTTGTGTTCGTGATCCTATCTATGAGTTGTTTGCACCTGTTACGGTCCGGAACCGGCGATCCCAAAAGTGACAGTTTGGGACACCAAAGGGGATGGTCCGTAGTTTGAGGATTACATGTATCCATTGAGTTCATTGCTTTGTTCCGGTGCTCTTTGACAGGAGCACCTTAATATCCATAAGTTCCTTTTGGCCCCATTCGTAGCGGGATGGTAGGACAAAAGATGTTGTGCAAGTTCTTATTGCAAGCACGTACAACTACCTACGGGATACATGCCTAATGTTTGATATTTGCCTAGATGATCATTACTTTTCCGTGTGTCGTGCCCCAAGTTAAATCTATCTCATCCATGCAGCGCCCAACCATCCATCTCCCTAGCCTACAGTGTTTTAAACCCTGCTTGTCACTAGTCGCTACTTTTGCTATTTACTTTGCTATCTACTGTTGCTATTTACTTTTGCTGTTTACTTTTACTATTACTATCATCACTATCATATCACTGTTACCACTTATCTTTTGTTGCAAGTAAGTATATTTCAGGTGCGGTTGAATTGACAACTCAACTGTCAAACCTTATAAATACTCTTTGGCTCCCCGTGTGTCGAATCAATAAATTGGGTTATTCTTACCCGCGAAGACTATCTCGATCCCTTACGGTTGAGGGTTATCACTTCTCCATCTACTTCTACTAGTTCTAATCTTCTCTCTTAATTACTCCGTCACCGTCGTCGTCGCTGCCGCTGATCATCATTAGCATAACACATCCATCTAGTCTAGCTCTAGTACTACTACACCACATCCACCACTTCATATATCTCCGTCTTTATAATTCATCTGCATGTGCTCAAGTCTAGTCCTCTAGCTGCTACCGTATACTTCTCTGTTTCTGTTTTCTTTGCCATTGAATAATTCTTCCACATAAATCTTCCAGTAGTTTGCGCGAGTGAAAGATCAGGGCCACTACATTAAATCGTCTCAAAGCTACTTGAGGCCTATCAACATGTTACTCTGTTTTTAAGTTAATACTCTAGATGCATGCTGGATAGCGGTCGATGAGTGGAGTAATAGTAGTAGATGCAGGCAGGAGTCGGTCTACTTGTCACAGACGTGATGCCTATATTCATGATCATTGTTGTTTGCTAGAACTACGTCGGTATTTCCCCAAAGAGGAAGGGATGATGCAATATAGTAGCGGTGGGTATTTCCCTCAGTGATGAGACCAAGGTTATTGAACCAGTAGGAGAACCAAGCAACACAACGTAAACATCACCTGCACACAAATAACAAATACTCGCAACCCGGCGTGTAAAAGGGGTTGTCAATCCCTTTCGGGTAACGGACGTGATAGAGTTGTAAATATTGATAGATTGAACGATAAATAAGATAAATTGCAGCAAGGTATTTTTGGGTTTTTGGTTTAATAGATCTGAAAATAAAAGCACATGAAAATAGATGGCAAAGACAAATAATATGAGAAAGAGACCCGTGGGCCATAGATTTCACTAGTGGCTTCTCTCGAAAAAATAGCAAGCGGTGGGAAAACAATTACTGTTGGGCAATTGATAGAACTTTAAATAATCATGACGATATCCAGACAATGATCATTATATAGGCATCACGTCCAAGATTAGTAGAACGACTCATGCCTGCATCTACTACTATTACTCCACACATCGATCGCTACCCAGCATGCATCTAGTTTATTAAGTTCATGGAGAAACGAAGTAATGTAATAAGAACGATGACATGATGTAGACAAGATCTATTTATGTAGAAATAGACCCCCATCATTTTATCCTTAGTAGCAACGATACATACGTGTCGGTTCCCTTTCTGCCAGTGGGATCAAGCACCGTAAGATTGAACCCACTACAAAGCATCTCTTCCCATTGCAAGATAAATAGATCAAGTTGGCCAAACAAAACCCAAATATCGGATAATAAATACGAGGCTATAAGAAATCATGCATATAAGATATCAAAGAAGACTCAAATAACTTCCATGGATATAAAAAGGTAGATCCGATCATAAACTCAAAGTTCATCGGATCCCAACAAACACACCGCAAAAGAGTTACATCATATGGATCTCCAAGAGACCATTGTATTGATAATCAAAAGAGAGAGAGGAAGCCATCTAGCTATTGAATATGGACCCGTAGGTCTACAAGGAACTACTCACACATCATCGGAGAGGCACCAATGGAGGTGGTGAACCCCTCTGTGATGGTGTCTAGATTGGATCTGGTGGTTCTGAACTTTGCGGCGTCTGGAATAGAATTTCGTGGACTACTCTAGGGTTTCTGGAATATCTGAGTATTTATAGAGCGAAGAGGCGGTGCGGGAGGCCACCGAGGTGGGCACAACCCACCTCAGCGCGCCAGGGGGGCTGGCACGCCCTGGTGGGTTGTGCCCCCCTCGGGGCACCCCCAGGTGGAGCTCTGGCCCATTGGGTATCTTCTAGCCCATAAAAATTCTCCAAAAAGTTTTGCGGTATTTGGGCTCCGTTTGATATTGATTTCCTGTGATGTAAAAACATGCAGAAAATAGCAACTGGCACTTGGCACCATGTCAATAGGTTAATACCAAAAAATGATATAAAATGACTATAAAATGATTGTAAAACATCCAAGAATGATAATATAACAATATGGAACAATAAAAAATTATAGATACGTTGGAGACGTATCAGCATCCCCAAGCTTAATTCATGCTCGTCGTCGAGTAGGTAAATGATAAAAACAGAATTTTTGATGTGGAATGCTGCCTAACATGTCATATCATATTCTTTTCTTTATAGCATGGACATTTGGACTTTTATATGGCTCAAATCAATAGTGTAGTTTTGACATGAGATTTAAATACTTAAACATATCAACAAGCAAATATGTCTTTCATAATATCAATGTTAAAATAAGTTATCCCTAGGCCATTATGCTCAACCAGTGATCCATTCATGAAACACATTCGCATATTAGTTACACCCAATGCTCAAGTATGACCATAGTGTTTCCTAGTTGGTTCTTTATAAGAGAAGATGGAGACTCAATTTCAAAAATAAAAATTGCATAAGTAAAAGAAAGGCCCGTCGTAGAGGGAAGTAGGGATTTGTAGAGGTGCGAGAGCTCAAAGCTTAAATTGAGAGATAAAAAATATTTTGGGAGGTATACTTTTCCCACCAACTAAAACGACTCAAGGTTCCCAACACTTTCCATGCTAGATATATCATAAGCGGTTCCCAAATATAAAATAAAGTTTATTCCTTTTCCACCAAACTTTCACAAGCCATGGCTAGCCGAATCCACGGTGGCCTTCCATACCAACACTTTCCAAGGAAATTGTTATTTGACAACATAAAGTAAATTTGTTTTCCATTTCGGGACTGGGCATCCCTAATACCTTTGCCTTACTCTCTTGCAATGACAAGTGAATAAACACTCATCGTGAGAATAACACATCTAGCATGGAAAATATTGGCCACCCCTCACCGCCTCGCGAGCAATACGGGCACACAAAGGGAAATTTATTTTGAAAATTAGAGATGGCACATACAAATTTGCTTAGAACGACATGGAAATATCGCATATAGGTAGGTATGGTGGACTCATGTGGCAAAACCGGGATAAAGGATTTTGGATGCACATGTAGTGATCATACTTAGTGCAAAATGAAGGCCAGCAAAAGACTGGGAAGCGACCAACCATGAAACGAATAATCTCATAAGCGAACATTGAGCATAAATAACACCAAATAATGCACCACAAGTAGGATATAATTTCCTTGCATGATTATTTACTTTCGTGCTTGCATAAGGAATCACAAACCTTAACACTAATATTCTTACTAAAACACAATTACTCGTTAACATGACTCACATATCACATCATCATGTCTCAAAACTATTACAAGGAATCAAGTTTATTTTGTCCAATGATCTTCATGAATTTTTATTATATCCTTCTTGGATATCTATCACTTTGGAACTAATTTTCATGTGTTGCTTTTGATAAGCTCAAACAAATATAAGTGAAGATCATGAGCATAATTTTTTTATTTCTCTCAAAATAATTTAAGTGAAGCAAGAGAGAATTCCTTAAAAAATTACTAACTCTGAAATAAGTCTAAGTGAAGCAAGAGAGTATTTCTACAAAAATACTAAAGCACACCATGCTCAAAAAGATATAAGTGAAGCACTAGAGCAAATCCATAGCTCATAAAAATTTAAGTGAAGCATAGAGAGCTATTCTAACAAGTCATGGCATAATTATGGCTCTCTCTAATAGGTGTGTAAAGGACCGATAACTTAAAAAGCAAAACAAAACAAGCAAAGACTCATATCATACAAGACGCTCCAAGCAAAACACATATCATGTGACAAATAAAAATATAGTTTCGAGTAAAATACTGATTGTCGTTAGAAGGAAGAGGGGATGCCACTCGGGGGTATCCCCAAGCTTAGTTGCTTGCTTCTCTTTGGATGATAGCTTGGGATGTCGGGGCATCCCCAAGCTTAGGTTCTTCTTACTCCTTATTCCTTCATCCATCGTAAGACAACCCAAAACTTGAAAACTTCAATCACACAAAACTCAACAAAACTTTCGTGAGATTCGTTAGTATAAGAAAACAAATCACTACTATAAGTGTCAGGGATATCACTACTGGGTATAAACCGCCCAGGAGGGGCTGGTTTATGCCTATCAAGATTACTTCTACTGAAGCCCAGCGGAACATGGAACATGACAATTTATTCCAGAAGACTTAGGGCCCAAGAGGTGTTAGGGCCCATAATTTGTAAACCGCCATACGGCGTGTAACTTGTGTTGTAAGATAGGAAAGATAGAGACCGAGCCAGGCACGTTTATGAGCCGGCCTCGGGACTCTATAAACCGGACCGGGCGTCACCTCATGTAGATAAAAAGGGATGAGCCGGCGATGGTTCAGGGAGAGAGAACGACAACTCGGGACACAGGCAAAGCGGATTCGCTCCATGGTCATCGAAACCCTAGCAATACCACACCAAACTAGACGTAGGCTTTTACCTTCATCGAAGGGGCCGAACTAGTATAAACCCTCGTGTTCTTGTCAGCTTTAACCCCTTTAAGCTAAACCGTAGCGATGGCCTCACGACTAAGTCCTTTTGCTAGGACATCTGCCGTGACAAACCCACGACAATTGGCGCCCACCGTGGGGCTATCGCACGATGGTTTTGAGTTCTTGAAGGGCAGCTTTGAAGGACTCAAGGGCTATGCAGTGGGCCGGATGACCAAGAGTCGTCGCGGCAAGATCTACATCGATGATGCGGGCTGGGGTCCCGAGGCCGATTCAATCGAGTACGGATACCGGGTCCCCTCTGGTGGCATCCACGTCTTCATCGGCAAGATCGGTGAACCGGGTCCTGAGCCAGACATCTTCCCCAACATCATCGAGTCGGCTCAGCGTGTGAGACCTGCCCGGTTTCGGCCCGCCGTGAAACATGTATTCGTAGGAACGGTTTACGGAACACAAGCTGATGATGGATTGGAATTTGGTGGCGAGACCGTTGTTTATTCCGGCGACGAGTCATCTACGGGGGAACAAAATCTTTATACCTGTTGTAGGATGGCCGACCTGGGGGCTGTTCCGATGGTGATAGTATTCCGGACCCCCTCGATCCGCCAAACCGGGTCGCAGTCTTTATGGTCGGATCACAACCTGTGCAACAGTCATCAACTACGATGGCGTTAACCTCGGACCTAGTGGCAGCAGCGGCCGCTAGGGCTCGAGGCCCTATCTAGCCACCGGCTCAGGTCTTGTCCACCTTAGTCGATGCTTTGACAGCACTGTTAACCGCAGAGGTCGGCCAAGCTGAGAAGGAACAACATGATGCAGAAGTTGCTAAGGTGAGGGGCCAGATAGATCAAGCTAAATTGGACCTAGCTGCTGAGAATACCAGGATGATTGCGAGGCAGGCCGAGCTGGATGCTCAAGCTTATCGGCTCATGTTGGATCAGACTGCTTCGCGCGACGTAATGAGGAGAAGGCAACGATCCCGCCTGCCATCGGTTTACGAGGCGAGGAACCTTTTCAGTACACCGGGAGCGGGAGCCACCAACCAACCAGGGGTAAACCGGGGAGAAGTGCCCGGCACAGGGGCTTTGGTCCAGCCACAGGCCGCGGAGCCAACTCGCCAGATCATTCCATCGCAGCACGCGCCCACCCCTCCTGGTCACTACTCCAACCCTTTGGATAATATAGTAGCCGCCGCTTCACGATTGACAGCCCTTCCCATTGAAGGAGGATCCCCTGTAGCAGTGGAGGCACGGTGAGCCAGGGAGTTTCTGGAGACGGCTTTAACTTAGCAGCAGGCCTACTCCCACAGCCGCGAGAGGATTCATTCCACCCCCCACCCAAGCTGGAGTTACATCAGGCACCTAGAAGAACCGGCCGTGTCGAGCAGCACGCGAAATCGTAACCCGCCGCGGAGGGATAACCCGACGGGAGGAGGTATAAATACGCAAGATGCGGTGGATCAGGGCAGGCAGCGTCGAGAGGCCGAGTTAGCAGTGCAGTTTGAAGCCCGTCAGCTTACGCCGGTTCGCCCTTCTACCACAATCGAGCCAGGGGTTACTTCCAGCTCCTTGGGAGTACCGTGCCTTACGCCCGCTTTACGCAATGTAAGACTGCCTAAGGACTTCAAAGGACCGCGCAAGGTGCCCAACTATACCGCGGATCTATCCCCTGAAGCCTGGGTTGAGAGCTACGAGATGGCAATGGAGATGCTGGATGTGGATGACGCGGCGTGCGCAAAGTACTTCACCATGATGCTGGATGGCACGGCTCGCGCCTGGCTAAAAGGGTTACCGCAGAACTCCATCGGATCATGGGCCGAGTTACGACGCCGGTTTATCAATAACTTCAAAGACACATGCAAGCAGCCCATGTCCATTGTAGACTTGGCGGCCTGCGTTCAAGGAGAAAATGAATCAACAAGTCATTGGGTGCGCCGGGTGTCAGAGATCTTGCACTCATGAGACCGCATCAATCCAGACACAGCAGTAGTGACATTGGAAGGCAACTGCCGGTTTGAACCTTTGAAGCTGAAGCTAGGACGACTCAAGCGTCATTGTCACGACATGGGGACACTCATGGGGGCCTTGGTGAAGTACGCAGATACAGATAGTGCCAAATATCCTGAGTTTGATGACGAGAAGTCATGAAAAGGGAAAAAGAATGTTAAGGCGCTACAGTCTAATATGGCGAATCAAGGACATAGTTGTAAGCGTAAAGCGGATAGTAATTCATATTTTGTGGCTAACACTAATGCACATCAGGATGGCCAGCGCCGCAAAGGCAGACCACCCCCGCGGGGTGGAAGACCAAACATTAATCTAGAACGCCAGATGAATATACCTTGCCCCAGGCACGGTACGCAGGAAAAACCATCCACGCACCTCTCGAAGGACTGTTTTATTATGAAAGGATTCAGAAACAAGTCCCAGTATGATCATGGATCGTCCGGCGGTTCAGGCCCTGGTTTCCACGGGCCGGGTTATCAAGGCGGTGGCTCCGGTTCAGGGTTCCAAGGCAACCAAAACAATCACATCAACCAGAACGGGCACAATCAACATAACCAGCAGCACGGCCAGGGCGGTTATAATAATCAAGGCAATCAACAGCAACAACAGCAATCAGGCTATCAGAGTAATCCGAAGCAGTTGAGTAGTGGGCAGTATCACGTCTTCACCACAATCCTATGTAAACGTGATTAGAAGGTTTATAAGAGGGCAGTGCATTCTATAGAACCGATGGTGCCACGCTATTTACGCTAGTCGGAGCAGCCCATTGTGTGGAGTCGAGAGGATCATCCGCCCCGGGTTGATAACCCGGTTCAGCTGGCTCTGGTGGTGGCGCCTCAGGTTGGGGGCTATAAGTTCACCAAGGTGCTCATGGATGGAGGAAGCAGCATCAACATTTTGTATTACGAGACTTTTCGCCGCATGGGGTTGACAGACAAAAAGCTTCGCCAGTCCAACACGGTTTTTCACGACGTGGTGCCTGGTAAATCGGCATATCCAATCGGTAAGATAGACTTGGAAGTCACCTTTGGTGATGAGCACGACTCGAGGTCTGAAACTTTGACATTCGAAGTGGTGAAGATCAAGAGCCCGTATCACGTCATGTTTGGGCGGCCGGTTTACACTAAGTTCATGGTGAGGCATTGTTATGTTTATCTGCAGCTCAAGATGCCGGGTCACAAAGGAACTATTACGGTCCAGGGGAGTCGTAAGATTGCTTTTGAGTGCGAGGAAGGTGATGCAGCTTATGCTGAGGCGGTTTGTGCAACCGAGGAATTGAAATTTTATAAATATAATGTTGATCCGGCAGACATGTCTCCGCTGAAGAAGCCAACCACAGAGCACGATCCAGCCTTGAAGTTCAAATCAGCTGATGAGACCAAGCAGGTTGACTTTGTTCCTGGCGATTCATCCAAGCAGTTTACCATCAGTGCTAACCTGGATCCAAAATAGGAAAGCGCGCTCATCGAGTTCATCCGTGAGAACCGGGACATCTTTGCATGGAAACCTTCTGACATGCCAGGTGTACCGAGGGAACTCGCTGAGCACACTCTTAATATTGATCCCAAGTTTAAACTAGTTAAACAGTTCCTCCGCCGCTTCAATGAAGAAAGGCGCAAGGCTATTGGTGAAGAAGTGGGCAGGCTCTTAGCCGCAGGCTTTATAATTGAGGTTTTTCATCCAGAGTGGTTGGCTAATCCGGTGCTGGTTCTTAAAAAGAACGGCACTTGACGAATGTGTGTTGATTACACAGTTCTGAACAAAGCTTGCCCAGCTGATCCTTTTGCCCTCCCCCGTATTGATCAAATCATTGATGCTACGGCGGGTTGTGAGCGCTTAAGTTTTTTGGATGCATATTCCGGATATCATCAGATCAAGATGGCAGTTAAGGACCAGGAGAAGACAACCTTCATAACTCCCTTTGGAGCCTTCTGCTATGTATCTATGCCTTTCGAGCTAAAGAGTGCCCAGGAAACCTATCAGCGTTGTGTGCAGAATTGTCTTCATGGACAGATTGGGCGGAACGTTCATGCATATGTGGATGACATTGTGGTGAAATCCAGGAAGGAAGAAACGTTGATAACAGACTTGAAGGAAACCTTTGATAATCTCCGGGTTTATAAGATGATGCTTAATCCGGCCAAGTGTGTTTTCGGTGTTCCAGCAGGCAAGCTCCTGGGGTTCTTGGTGTCAAACAGAGGAATTGAAGCTAATCCGGAGAAGATCAAAGCTATTACACCCTTGGCTGAACTGGCATGCATCAACGATGTCCAACGCTTGGCGGGCCGTATTGCGGCGCTAAGCCGGTTTATCAGCCACTTGGGAGAAAAGGCCATCCCGCTTTATCAGTTCATGAAGAAGATAGACCACTTTGTTTGGAGTGAACCTGCTGATGCTGCGTTTGAGGACTTGAAGAAACAGTTGGCAGAGCCACCTATCCTTGCTGCACTAGTTGATAATGAGCCGCTGTTGTTATACGTGGCTGCTAATGCCCGAGCAGTAAGCGTGGCCATTGCGGTAGAGCGCAAGGAGGCAGGAAAGGAATATCCGGTTCAACGGCCGGTTTACTATATCAGCGAAGTGCTCATTGAGTCGAAACAGAGATACCACCATTGGCAGAAATTGGTATATGGAGTCTTCATGGCAAACCGGAAGCTTAAGCAGTATTTTCAGGGCCATCCAATCACCGTGGTCAGTTCGGCCCCTCTGGGAGATATAATACAAAACAGAGAAGCCACAGGTCGAGTTGCAAAGTGGGCTATTGAACTTAGTCCTCACAGGTTGAAGTATGTGCCTTGTACTGCAATCAAATCTCAAGCATTGGTGGACTTCATCAACGATTGGACAGAGTTGCAAGCACCGGAGGAAAAACCGGATCATACGTACTGGACTATTCACTTTGATGGATCCAGGCAATTGGAGGGCTCGGGGGCTGGAGTCGTATTAACTTCCCCACGAGGTGATAAGTTCTGTTATGTCCTCCGTTTAATGTTCCCTTGTACTAACAATGCAGCTGAGTATGAAGCTCTCCGACATGGTCTGCGAATGGCTAAGGAGATGAATTTAAGCCGGGTTAAATGTTTCGGCGATTCAGACATGGTGGCACAACAAGTATCTGGTACTTGGAATTCCAAGGATCCTCTTATGGCGGCGTATCGTCGAGAGGTGGATGTTGTTGCTGGACACTTCAATGGTTATCAGGTGGACCATGTGGACTGGTGAAAGAATGAAGCGGCCGACGCTTTAAGCCGGCTGGGTTCTCAACGTAAACCGGTTCCGCCTAATGTCTTCCTGGACATATTACATAATCCGTCGGTGAAATTGCCTTCAGAAGAGGATTTGGTTATTCCTGATCCAGAGGCTCAATTGGTGGCGGCGCTTTACGCTATTCCGGATTGGACGGTCTCGTACCTGGCGTACATGAACCGAGGTGAGTTGCCAGAAGATGAAGTCTCAGCTAGACAAATAGTCTGGCGGTCTAAATCAATGACTATTGTCAATGGAGAGCTACATCATTGTAGCATGTCTGGGGCGTCTCAACGGTGTGTGTCACCCGACGAAGGCTGAGATATTCTTCGAGAGATCCACGAAGGAGACTGTGGTCATCACGCCGGTTCAAATTCTTTGGTAGCTAAAGCTTTTCGTCATGGGTTCTATTGGCTTCCGGCTCACGCTGACGCAAAGGACTTGGTCAAAAAGTGTGATGCTTGCCCGAAATTCTCACGAAGTGCTCATATACCGGCTCAAGAGTTGAGGATGATTCCAATTACTTGGCCGTTCGCGACTTGGGGGCTAGACATGGTTGGGCCCTTTAAGAGATCTCCAGGTAAGAAGACCCACCTTCTGGTGGCGGTGGATAAGTTTACCAAGTGGGTCGAGGCAGAGCCAGTCAGCAAGTGTGATGCAGCAACAGTGGTTCAATTCATCAAGAAGGTGATTTTTCGGTTTGGCTTTCCACACAACATTATCATTGATAATGGTACCAATTTATCCAAGGGGGCTATGGAGGAGTTCTGTCAGCGAGAGCACATCCGACTTTGTATCTTCAGTGGCTCACCCCCAATCCAATGGTCAAGCTGAGAGAGCCAATCAAGAGATCTTGAGAGGCATTAAACCCCGGCTCATGGTCCCTTTGCAGAGGACGCCGGGTTGTTGGGTGGAGGAATTACCCTCTGTATTATGGAGCATCAACACCACACCTAACAGATCTACGGGTTACACGCCTTTCTTCATGGTATATGGAGCTGAAGCAGTCCTCCCTAATGACATCCATCATGATTTGCCACGGGTGGCGGCTTACGTCGAAGCTGATAATGAGAAGGCGCGGCAGGACGCGATAGACCGGTTGGACGAGGAACGTGACATGACAGCAGCTCGATCGACGATTTATCAGCAAGATCTGCGCCGATACCACAGTCGCCGGGTTAAAACCAGAACGTTTCAAGAAGGGAATCTGGTGCTCCAGCTCATCCAAGACCAGACAGACATGCACAAGCTATCCCCGCCTTGGGAAGGACCATTTGTGGTCAGCAAGAACCTACACAATGGATCATACTACCTAGTCGATGTTTGACAACATAAGGACTCACGCACTACGGAGGAGGAAACCCGACGGCCGTGGAACATCGCTCTTCTTCGGCCTTACTACACCTAAGCCATAGGCTCCGCTTTATGTATATAAATTTGCAATGTATATATTATGATCAATATAACAAACCGACGTCCCCATTAAAGCGGGGTATCTGCTGCACTTTTTCATAAGAGTTTATCACATGGGGGCTTCTGTGTGCAAAGGAGTTCCCATGGCCCTCTTAAACCGACTATTAAGCCAATATCATCATAAGAGCACAACTCTGGTTGCTTCGGTAATCTGGCTATCAAAGCCCACATGATGGTAAGGGGCAAGAGAGTTTGATGCATAGCACAGCTCAAACATAGGCACCCGACGAGCATAGCTCACAATGCTACATGGGGGCTCCTGTCGCACAGCGGCAACGAGTTGATACAACCCTTGTAGTAGGCTATCAAGCCACGGCTTGGAAGCTTGGCGTATACACCTAAAACCCCGGATTAGCCTGCCTACATTAAGTAAGTCACTCCGCCCAGGTAAGCCTGGTATGACCCGTCGAACGATTGACAAGTCAATCTTATTACAGACCCTGAACTTGTCGACGTTAAATTGACGATTGGTTAAGGATTGAGGTCCATCTTAACAGGCTTTGTGAAATGGTTAATTCAGTGGCCTGGCAGCCCATGAAAAGCCTCGAATTTGGAGCCTGGCAGCTCGTAAAAAGCCTCGACAACAAGATTTTATTTTGACAATGTCTCTTTGATTTTGCTAAGTTTTTTATCTTTGAGGTCATTGGTATTTATCCAAGTCCATTGATTCGGGGAGTGGATGACTATAAGTTGCCACTACAATAAACCAGTGGTTACAGAACCTGGTCTGGTTTGATTATAAATCGCCAATACTGTCTACAGTTAAACCGGTGTTTATCCCAACCCGGTAATGTTCCATCATGAACCGGCAAATGATCAAGGAGTCATCAATACTTATAACCTGGATCATTGCATTGACTACCGATTATTGATTAAAGTCAATAGCACAAGTTTATATCATAGGTATGATGTATGTTCATATTTAAAATATAGTTCAGGTTATAAACCTAGATCATGTATATGGGCATTATGACATGTCCGGCGATAAAACCGCCAGGACGCTTTAAACTTTTGTCTTATGTAGAAAACAGGTGGAATAACGCTGTTAAAGTATCATAAGCAGAAATATTATGAAATTGCCAAATAGAGAAAAATTATGCAAAAGGAGTACGCATGAGGACATAACCGAAGTGTTCTAACTACTCTATTACAAGGCGATTGGCAACCCAAAATGATCTGTTCCTTGCTTAAAGTACTATGATATAATAGCTAAACCGACACCGGTTTATGAATCTGCATCAGCTCGGCTGGAAGGTCGTGAATGATCCTGCTCCGTCTCTTCGTCGTCCTCATCCAGTGGCTGGAAGTCAGGGGTTGCCCAATTGATCTTTGTCAGTGCTTTGAAAACAGCCTCATCACTTATGAGTTCGAACGGTTCAACGTCAGGGGCATAAGTATGCTTACGGATGGGCGGGATGAGATCTTCCACTTCGTAGACCGGAGTGTTGACCCGCAAGTTGTGAGTGTCATAACCCGGATGATAATGGGACATATCAGCTTCGTCAGCTAGTTTGCTGGCCAAAGGCCGCATTTCTTTTCTTAGAGCCCATAAATCGGTGTCTGTGAACTCTGATCCGTCCCCCTTCATGCTGGGATAGCCATTCATCACCTCTGCCGGATCAAGATCAGGCACCCAAGCTTTCGCTCGAGTTAGTGCCATCAAGGCACCCGCTCTTGCAGATGATTTCTTCAACTCTCCAAGATGGGCAGGAAGCACTGATAACTTCTCCAAAGTGCCTTTGATTGACGTGGGAGCCGGTTTATTATGGGAAGCAGTGCAGACAATCCTTTGAGCGCCGGAATACAACTGCTCTATGAGAGTGTATGTGACCTTCAATTTCTTCCGCATGTCAGTGCCGAGATACGCAATATGTTTTCCTGCATTAAAAGAGTTTGAGTTAAACCGGAAAGTGCAGAACTATCATATTCATGATTATGTTAAGTACACTTACCAAAGACAACAGTAGTCATGGCGTTTATCTGCTGCTTTAAACCGGACAGTTCTTCTGTCACAGGATTGAGAGCAGCCTCTGCATCAGTTGCCCTTTTTTCCAAGGTGGCTCTTTCAGCATCCCAATCCGACCGTTCCTTCTGGAAGTCCTTTTTCACCTTTCCCATATTTGCTAAAGCAAGGGTCAGCTCATCTTTGACTTCGGAAGCGGCGGTTTGTTGAAACTTCCAAGTATCTTGGAGCTCGGCCACTTGAGAATCTTTCCGGTTCAGATCAGCCTGTCAAGAGAAGAGCATATTATACATTGATGAAGCATATTCAAAGTCCCAAGCACACAACAAGTTATACACTTGGCACTTGGGGGCTAATGCGTATTTGCAGTTATCAGACATTTTTCAATAAAGTACCAAGCACATAACAAGTTATACACTCGGCACTTGGGGCTAATGCGACATGGTTCAAAAAAGATTACAAACTAAAGTCCCGGTTCATCTTGAAGTGATAAACCGGCCCTTGGGGACTACGCATGTGAAAAAACTATATAATGGATATTCTGAAGTCCCTGTTCATCCTAAAGGAGTAAAACCGGCCCTTGGGGGCTATGATGGAGTAAAGGCAAGCTATAAGACTTACGCAGGAATAAAGTTAAAGTTAAAGCAGAAATTTACCTCATATCGTTCCTTCATCAGATTTATTAAGCCGGCTTCATGATCACGACTTGTGTATAGCCGGTTCAGATAGCCGGAATGAAGATCTTGGGCACTAAGTTGAGCATAGTTGGACAAATCAACATTCTATTTTGCCTTTATCCTTTCCAGAGGCGTCATCTTTTCCAGTATGTTTTGATAAGGCAACGAGTTCATTGGGAGCAGTATAACCGAAGCCGGTGATTTGAACATCCTCTACTGAAGCGGCATCAGGTTTAGCAAGGCTAGCTGGAGTATTGCTGGCCCGGACAGGACTGGCCAGATTAGTGTCATGATCCATTGGGGCACTTCCTTGATCAACAAAAACTTCATGATCCATGGGAGGAGGATCATCATGCAAAGTGTTAACATTTTCTTCAGCAGGTTCAGGATCCTTTGCCGGTTCAGGAATCGCGTCATCACCTGCCGGGTTATCCTGCTTAGCCTTTTTACTAGGCTTGGGCTTACTGCAAAAGATAAAGGTGACGATAGTCAGAGGAGTAAAAGAAAGAGGTTAAAACAGCAAAATGAAAAACTTACCCATGAAAGGTCTTAAGAGGAGGAATCTGTGTAGCTGTTGATTCGCCGGATGACGAACGAGGAGTATCCTAATAATTTGAATCAGACGGATTAAGAGGCTGACGAATATGACCTGCTTTGGGATAAAGGGCATCTGGAGTACATAAAACCTCAGAGCGACGTTCCGGGCTGGTGTATGTGGTAAACCGGTGGATTCAATGGCTTGACCACCGTGTCGCGTGGTGCGGCGAGCTTCATGTTGCTGTTTATTCAAAAGAAAGTTTGGGTCCAAGTAAGCGAAAGGGTGAGAAAACTGTACTTTCCGGCTTGCTCGATGAATTTTTGGTGTCGACAGAGGTTCTGAACTGAAAGAAAGGGTAATTACCTCGACATCACGTGCCTTGCTGCCTTCAGCGTGTCCCTGAGTACAATCATTGTTAATAAAATGCAAGAAAAGAGATCCAAGAGAGTCAAGTAATACCTCTGAGGCCGGTTCATCATCCTCAGGATTGGATTCAAATACGTCAGTAGTTTTCTTCCTGACGTTTTTCTTAACGGCCTTGGTTTTCTGGCGAGGCACCTTCACCGGTTTATCCTGGACTTTCCTTTTCCAGAATGGGTCATTACCCTGTTGAAGATTATGAAGTTATTCAAGAAGAGTACAAAGATGGATTGAAATAGAGCAGACAAAATAAAGAAAGATATACCGATGGCGGTTTGTTGAGCTCGCAGAAGGGAGCCATTCCGGTTTGGCTGCAGGCCTCTACCGGTTCATTCAGCAGATTCTTAACAGCCTCATTGATTTCATTCCCTGCTAGCACAGCTTCAGTATGGCGCAGAGGGTCATTGGGGTCTCCGGTATATTCACACATTAAACCGGAGCGCCGGCTTAGCGGAAGAATGCTCCAGGAAATCCAACAACGAACAAAATCTATTCCTGTTAAACCGTTCACAGTGAAGGCTCTGAGCTTTGAGAGTTGAGGGGCATATCGAGCTCGTTCTTGAGCACTTAGCCGTTGAGGAAAGGGATGGTTCTCAAAAAGACGATGAGGACGGTAACCCGGCAGAGGATTCTCATCTTCCAGAGAAGTATCTAGACAGTAAAACCAAGTTTGATTCCATTCTTTAGGATGGCTGTGGTGGTTGGCATGAGGAAAACTGACATCCTTTCTCTTTTGAATGGACATCCCGCCGAGTTCAGTGTTTGGACCGTCAGAAAACTCCGTGCGATGGTTTAAATGGAAGAAATCCCTGAATAATTCAGCTGATGGCTCTTCTTGCAGATAAGCTTCACAAAATACTTGGAACTTGCAGATGTTGGACACAGAATTGGGCCCAATATCTTGAGGATGGAGTTGAAAGTCAGCTAGCACATCACGGAAGAACTTTGACCCAGGAGGACTGAATCCCCGGGCTAGATGATCAAGAAATACAACGACTTCTCCATCTTTGGGCTTTGGAGGATACTCTGGTCCAGGGACTCTCCAGTGAAGGACGTTCTTTGGGCCTAAAGCGCAAATCTCAGCCCGGTTCTGCAGCTCTCCTCAGTAACCCGGGACCGGACCCAATTGCAGGAAGTGAACTGTTTGGCTTGCTTTGCCATTTTGAACGAAAAGCTAAAAATATAGTGAAGTGCCGGTTTATGATCTAGGAAAGTTTAAACCGGCAATATTTCAAAGGTATCTACAAACGGCGGTTTAAGCAGGGGCCTAATGGTATCTACCAGTTTATAGTCTTTTCTAAAAGCTAAACCGCCAATGAGAATACGGAAGATGCAGATATGAAGTTATGAAAAACAGGTTTGGTAAAAACAGTGATGAAGTTTCGGATCTACAACATGCTAGAAATTCGGAAATATTCATGGTCTATATTCAACGGATGCAACAATGGTTCCAACAAACGCGGTCTAAACTAGTACTTCGGGTGAAGAATAAAAGAACGCTAGGGAAGCAGAGTTACTACTGCGGCCGAGAAGCAGTAGGATTAGATCTGCCTTAGTTATCGAAGCACGAGGAAGAACAAAGAAGAACAGTGCCTACCCGAGAACTCGCAGGAGGAAAAACCCTAATGAGATCTATATAAAATGGAAGGAAATAACTTACTCGAGTCAACGGGTGCGGAGGTGAGCTGATGATTCTCTGGTACGAACAGGTTGATGCAGCAGCCAAACTTGATGAAGATGCAGGGGTCGACGGCGGCGGCGGACTTTGAGCACGAGCGGGCGCAAGGAAGAAGAAAGGCAAAGGAAGAAGGAAAAAAAAAGAGATGCCCCTCTGCCTTATTTATAAGCCAAAAAATGAAACGACAGGCGCGGGAATCGAGGAGCCAGAAAAGTGGATATGGGACGATACCGTTGCCTCGATTTTCGGAGCTTTTAATCAGTAAAAAAATAAGACAGGTACAAGTATTAAATGAGCAGATGACATCACGGTGGTTCAATATGATTCAGGAAGATGACATCACGGCGATTTATGAAGTATTTGTAGCCACGAAGGGTAAAAAGTTTTGCAAGGCGTTGAAGATTGACATGAACAGGCTCAAATCAATGTGGGGCCTAATGTCAGGGATATCACTACTGGGTATAAACCGCTCAGGAGGGGTCGGTTTATGCCTATCAAGATTACTTCTACTGAAGCCCAGCGGAGCATGGAACATGACGCTTTATTCCAGAAGACTTAGGGCCCAAGAGGTGTTAGGGCCCATAATTTGTAAACCGCCATACGGCGTGTAACTTGTGTTGTAAGATAGGAAAGATAGAGACCGAGCCGGGCACGTTTATGAGCCGGCCTCGGGACACTATAAACCGGACCGGGCGTCACCTCATGTAGATAAAAAGGGACGACCCGACGACGGTTCAAGGAGAGAGAACGACAACTCGGGACACAGGCAAAGCGGATTCGCTCCCTGGTCATCGAAACCCTAGCAATACCACACCAAACTAGACGTAGGCTTTTACCTTCATCGAAGGGGCCGAACTAGTATAAACCCTTGCGTCCTTGTCCGCTTTAACCCCTTTAAGCTAACCCGTAGCGATGGCCTCACGACTAAGTCCTTTTGCTAGGACATCTGCCGTGACAAACCCATGACAATAAGTACTGTAGAAAACCAATTCATATTTTGTATTTGTATTATATCTACTGTATTACAACTTTTCTATGGCAAAAACTCATCAAAGAAAACCATAGAATCATCAAAAAAAGCACATAACACAATAGAAAACAGAATCTGTAAAAAGCAGAACATTCTGTAGCAATCTGGAAGTTTCGAATACTTCTGCAACTCTAAAAATCTTGAAAAAACAGGGGCACGTGGGCAATTTGTATATTAATCTTCTGCAAAAAGAATCAACCAAAAATCACTCTTCTCTTAAAAATGTGAATTTTTCTCATGAGCGCAAAAGATTCTGTTTTTCAACAAGATCAAATATACTAACACCCATCATGATACTAAGGCTTTGCTTGGCACAAACCTTTATTCAAACCACAAAAACACATCTAACCAGAGGTATAAAGGGTATTTACACAAGAACAGAAAATAAAAAGCAAAAAATATTTTATTCTTTGGGTTGTCTCCCAACAAGCTCTTTCTTTATAGCCATTAAGATAGGCTTGAGATTTCAATGATGCTCACATGAAAGACAAGAGTTGAAGCACAAAAAGAGCATCAAGAAGCACGTGACAAACACATTTAAATCTAACATACTTCCTATGCATAGGCATGTTGTAGGCAACCAAATTATCAAGACAAGAAACATCTAGCATATGCAATGAAGAACAAAGAAACAATAGCAATCCCAACATAACGAGAGGTAATTTAGTAACATGAAAATTTCTACAACCATATTTTCCTCTCTCATAATAATGTACATGTAGGATCATACTCAAATTCAACAATATAGCTATCACATACAATTTTCTCTTCATGATCCACATGCATAGGAAGATGACACTCTTCCAAAATAGTGGGCTTATTATCAAATAAAGTCAAGACCTCTCCAAACCCACTTTCAATATTATCGCAAACATATTCATCATGAGGCTTAAATAAATTTTCAAGATCGTAAGAAGAATCACCCCAATCATGATCATTGCAATAAGTAGAGGACATATCAAAATTAGCATCCCCAAGCTTGGGGTTTTGCATATTATTAGCATAATTGACATTAAGATAATTTATCATAACACCATTGTAATCATGCTTTTCATTCAAGGAGCTATCATGAATCACGTCATGAATTTATTTTTTTGTCACTTCATCACAATTTTCAGATTCATGAATCTCAAGCAGAACTTCATAAAGATAATATAGTGCACTCAATTCATTAGCAATTGGTTCAACATAATTAGATCTTTTAAAAAGACTGGCAAGTGGATGAGGATCCATAAATGCTTTCCTTACGATTTCCAATAAAATACCCAATCATACCAAACAACCAAGCAAAGTAACCAAGTAAGACATAAGGTTAAACAAAAATAGATCTGACGAGAAAACGACAAACGAAAAAGAAGGCGAATAAAAATGGCAATTTTTTGTGAAGTGGGGGAGAGGAAAACGAGAGGCAAATGGCAAATAATGTAAATTACGAGGATATGCGATTTGTGATTAGGAACCTGGTATATGTTGAAGGTGATCCCCGACAATGGCACCAGAAATTCCTCTTGATGTCTGCTAGAACTACGTCGGTATTTGTAGCGACCCGACCCGAATGGATCAAGTCTCTGTGCTTAAGTGTCATCCCTGGATCGGTATGCTGACACACATAGTACTCGAGGATTTATAACAGAGGTAAATCACATGTATAAAGTAACGTAAATACTATTACCTCAATCGAATATAGCGGAAGCAACAAAGGTTGTGGAGTTCCATCAACACAAACGGCAAAGTTGAGTGTAGACAGCGCAACCCTAACGTAACACTTACTTGCCGAATAAATTCCTGCAACATGAGACGTTGCAGCCATGTAGGTCAGTACATTGAATGTACTGGCAAATTCACACTGTAATGATAATGATGAACAATGCCTACAACTACATGCATATTTGGCTGGTGGAGGCTGTAGGGCTGTTTTTGCATAAAGCTGATTTTCCCTACCACAAATGAATAAATTTTATTTTAACTATCATGGTAGTTGAAACATCATTGAGAAGGTACCCCCAACTCAATCCTAATTAAAGTAATAATTAACCCAACAAATTAACTTTAGAGTGATGAGATCAACCAATAATTCAAGTACCAGATACTCAAGATTGTCCATAACCGGGGACACGGCTAATCATGATCAGTTTGTACACCCTGCAGAGGTTTGTGCACTTTCCCCACAAGACTCGATCGCCTTCGTTTGATTTCTCGCACTACATGGTGTTTGAGAAATGGATGACCGAGACACAGTCTTTCCGAAGAGGTCCCCTTAACCGATAGATAGGCCGGTACACCTACAATCCCTCTACATCTGCTAGCACATCATGGAAAGGTTTCCCACATTACTCAACTATGCCAGAGCCCATAATGGCATTGTGGCTGCACACGGAAGTTTCTAGCATGAATAGTTTTATGATCCCTTTGAGCATGGGTGGCATTCCATAGGACAATCACACGGAAACCCCCGGATTTCCTAGGACAACACTGGATTCCCCAGGTGCCCTGCAACCAATCCACCCAGATGTGTATTCAAGTAGCCACCTTAAGTTGAACCATTAATTAACAACTCACATCTATCATGGATTTCATCAAACCCAAACCACGTCTACGAGCATAGCATGATAACCTAAGCATAGCGTAGAAGTAACTCCCAAGGGTTTGAAAATAATGCAGGTAATAGGTTCTACCTCAAGCTACTTCCCAGTCCCACAAGTTAACATATCCTACTCATGCAATGTGTGAGGGTTTGATCTAATGCAATGAAAACTGGGTACTGGCAATATGTGCGGCGGCGGCGGCGCGATGCGAAGCGGGGGCAGCGGGTTGGGCGGGGCGCCCTTTATAGGAGGGAGGGGCGAGGCGAGGCGTGCGGGAGGGGTAAGAGGGAGGCGGTGGCGGCGGCAGCGCTGTCGTGGCGTCGGTGGAGACCGGCGCGGGGAGGGAGACGATGGGGAGTGGGCTGGGCTGGGCCCGGCTGGAGCTGGGCCGGCCTAGTCGGTGGAGGAAAACTTAAAAAAAACACAGACAAAATAAAATAAAACAGAAATATCTTAAAATATTATATAGTGTAATGCCCCGGATGTAATACTTTCCCTTTGGGGCAATATATAATATCTCTGGCTTCATCAATTCCATTTCGGGTTCTTCGTCTTTTGGGTTTTCGTTGTTTTGTCGTGTTGCGTGTGTGGCATTCATATCATGTAGTCATGTGCATCGCATTGCATTTGTGTTGTCGTTTGCATCCGGTTCCACGTGTTCCTTCCCGTTGTCCGTTTCGCGTTCCATAGCTCCCTCACGTGTCCGTGGCATCCCCGAGGCCTACTTTGGTGTTTGGCCGTGTAACGTTACCGGTTTGGCGTGAGACTTGTCGTGTGTTGTTGTTTTGGTGTGTGTAACCCGCCTGTCAAATCTCGTCGCGTTTGGAGTTCGTTTGGTGCTCCAACAGTTATTCTCGTGGGCTCAAAGTGCCTCCACTTTGAGGCCCAAGACACCCCTCCAACAACCCACCAAACCAGCCCACTAGCCTCCCCTAGGCCCATCTTAACTCCCCTCGCGATCGGATCCGTCGGATCGCGATCGGAGGGCTCTAAAACCCCCCAAAACCCTCAAACCCTAGCACCTACCCTATATAAACATCCCCCCATGCCAATTTTGGCAGCCTAACCCTCTCCCCTAACCTCCAGCCACTTCTCCCCTAAAATTCCGCGCTCCACCCCTCCCTGGCCGCCACTTGTCACCGGCCAGCCGGCCAGCCAGCTCCCGCCGCCACTTGTCACCGCTGGATTGGCCAGCGCCGCCAACCAGGCGCCCCTCCACCACTCCGAGCGCGCCACCTGGCCCCCTCAGCCTCCCACCAGCGCTCACCCGCCAGGGCCCGGGGCGGGCCCGCCGAGCCCATCGGGGCCCGAGGCAGCCCACGCCCGGAGCTGCTCCCTCCGCCGCCCCGGCCTCACCTCTCCTCGCCGACCCAGCCGCCACTTCGCCGCCACCGCTGGCCTCGCCGGCCGGCGCCGCCCCTCCCCGCCGGGCGCCACCGCGCCGCCGCGGCCCCCCCGCCTCTCCCCGCCGGTGGGCTCCCGAGGGAGCTCGAGGAGCTGCGCCGCCGCCTACCTCGCCACCCGGGCCTCCTCCGCCTCACGCCTCCGAGGGCCGCCGGTCCCTCACCGCCCTCCGGCCAGACCGCCCGCCGGCTAGCCGCCCGCCGCCGGTCCCGCGGCTCGGAAGCCTGCCGCCGATCGGGGGAGTCCCGATCTCCCCGACGCCCGATCTGATCTCGAAGATGGCCTAACGGGCCGAGCCCGACCCGCGAGCCCGTTAGCGCCCGAAGCCCGATCCGCTTCCCCGTCTAACGGGCCGAGGCCGCTCCGCCCGCGCCCGACCCGATCCGCCAGCCGCACCCGCGTTGACCACCGACCGCGTCGTTGACCACGCCCGCGGACCCGTTGACCCGTTTGCCTGAGGTTGCTCCGAAATTCCTCTAAGTCCCTGTGTTATTGTGTGTCTGATGCATTTTTTCAATGATGATAACTTTGTGTGTGTTGCTCCGTTTTGAGTGAATGAGATGTCCAGATGTTCGTGGAGACTTGTACTACATTTCATTCCATTGTGCCATACATGTTTGAGATCATCTAGATGTTTAAAATTCTGTTGCAATTGTGCATCTCGTTAAAAACT
Organism: Secale cereale; assembly: GCA_902687465.1. Classification (NCBI taxonomy): domain Eukaryota; kingdom Viridiplantae; phylum Streptophyta; class Magnoliopsida; order Poales; family Poaceae; genus Secale; species Secale cereale. The sequence continues at coordinate 128,233,764 of LR738709.1, read as the reverse complement.
GCTGTTTGTAGTTATTTTCATGCCACCTTTGCATAGTGATAATTTGGTGCTCGTTTATCCGAATGATGCAAATGATATGTCCACGTGTTCGTCTTGTCATGCTCTACATGTTAAATGCTTAAGTTTGCATGATAGAATTAATCTTGCCATGGTTATCTTCGTTGAAAAGTGCTATGTGGCTGTGATGTTGTTTAACTTGTTATGAGATGCCAACTTGAGGAGCTCATTGCTATCGTTGTGTTTATCTCCATGATGCATGCTTAGGTGTTTTGGAATCACCATCATATGTACTTTGATGTGGTGCTTACCACTTGCCATGTTTAGTTTTGAGGTGACTTAAACTTGCTCTCAAAGATGCCATGATGAAACTGCTGTTTTAACACTTAGTGAAATTTCACTAAGTCTGGAATCTGTAATTTCCAGATGCCATGTTTGCTTGTTGTTCTAGGCCAATCCATGATAGTTTTGGGGTGACTCTTGATGATTCCTTGTAGTATATATTGTTGGATATCCATTCATTCTCTCACATGCTTATTTGAGTGGCTGTAGCATATTTAACTTTTGCTCCCAAGTTGCAATAAAATACTGCTGTCAGGATTTTGTTGTCAAGTTCAATATGTCCAAGCTTGTTGCTATTGATCCGTGGCTCCTTTGGGGGTGCACCAATGGACTTATTTGCTGTAGGATATGTCTAGTTTATGTTCATGCTCTTTGCCATGATGTTTGAGTGCTGTAGCTTATTTATCTAGTGCTCCGAAGTTGCTATGTGGCTGTAATTTTCAGCTTGTGCATATTTCTTGTTTCGGGCATAACTTTTAGCCCGTAGCTCCGTTTTCAGCAAGTCTTATATGATACTTGGTTGATTTTTCATGTAGATTCATAATATCCTATTGTTATCATGTTTTGAAGTATTTTGCTTGAGTGCAATTTTCCATGCTCCTTGTGCTCCCATAGTGCATAAGTCATGCATCCATCATTTTTCTGTGCGCATTGCATCTTGTTGATTCGTGCCTTGTGTGGTTGTGTTGATTAGAGCCGGAAGCTGAGACCGAGTATGAGTACGAGCACGAGGTTACTATCGAGGTTGAGCACGAGGACCCCTCTTACGATCCTATCGACAACTCTTCAGGCAAGATGACCGAACCTCGATAACATTACTATCTTTGCCTATTGCTAGAGTATCGCTCTATAGTTTTGCCTCGATGCCCATGTTTTTCATGTCAGCCTCCTATTGTAACCATGTTCATGTCTAACCACCCTACCTATGCAAACCGTTGTATGGCTAAGTACGCTTCGCTTAGCCCCTCTTATAGCATTGTTAGTTGCAGGTGAAGTTGAAGATGTTTGCTTCGTGTTGAAGTTTTGTTGGGTTATATCACACTATATAAATGCTTAAATGAAATCATCTATATATTGGCAATGGGTGGAAGGCTAAGCCTTTTGCTTGGTGATTTGTTCCACTCATGCCGCTAGGAACCGTATAAACCGGTGTTATGTTCCTTGATTATGCGTTCCTCACACGGTTGGGGTTATGGGGCCCCCTCGATAAACCGCTAAGTGCTAAGTCTTTTCCAGCAAGTCCCAACATTGGTACTATTTGCCTAATAACTAATAAAACTTGCATAGGGAGTAATTAACCCTCTTTCTTAATCAACAACCCGGGGCAGTGCTCCACATGAGTGTTGGTCCAAACTGGGGGTTACGCGGGTCCACCTCGAGGGAACTCAAGGTTTGGTAAAAACCTATGGGATCACCCATCCGGTCGTGGCCTGAGACGAGATACGCGCGGCTACTATCAGGGTGTCGGCACGCCGGGAGGATTTGCTGGATTAGCCTTACCTTAGTTCGGAGTATCTTGAGCACGGGATTCCGAGAATACTCGGGTCTTCCCACCTTGGAGTTGCGACTCCGCGGATCGTGGGCTTGTCATGGGCCAAGTTGGAACACCCCTGCAGGGTTATGAACTTTCGAAAGCCGTGCCCGCGGTTATGTGGCAGATGGGAGCTTGTTAATATCCGGTTGTAGAAAACTTGACACATTGTTCTAATACACTACCAGCGTGAGTACCGTGACTGTCATTTTCCGAAAAGGGTTTCGGGAGATGAACACGGTGGGGTTATGTTTGACTGGCTTTAGTTTAGGATCACTTAGTGATCACCTCTCGACCGAGGCACCTTCTCTTCTCGCTCTCTTATACGTAAGCTAGTGCTAGTTGCTGCTGCAGACTCTTATTCTTTCTTCAGCCTTGTTCCGCACCCAAGGCTTAAATAGTCGTGTTACCCGGGAATGGGATTGCTGAGTCCTTTGTGGCTCACAGTTACTTCACCACACCAGATGCAGGTCCGATGGTGAGCTATCCAGGTGATGGCACTGAGCTAGACTGGGAGTACGACGAGGAGCGTAGCCGTTACTATGTTCGTTATCCCGATGATCAGTAGTGGAACTTCTACTAGGATTCGATCCGACCTGTGGATTTAAATTATGTTTGGTATCTTGTCATTTGGATTTTTACCCTTAGATGGGCTGTGATGTTTTATTGTATGATGATTGAAACATGTAATGAATTTGTGTGACGTGGCGAGTGTAAGCCCACTATCTTTTCAGTTTACATCCCCATTTTTACATGAGTTGTGCAAAGATACCAAACTTGCGATCATTCCAGCATGGGGTTATGTCTCTAAGTCGTGCCTCGACACGTAGGAGATATAGTCCTATCCTGGGCATTACAAGTTGGTATCAGAGCCTTCTCCGACCTAGAAGCCCCCACTGATTGTCGAATCGTTGACGGTTGAGTCTAGGCACACACTGAAAATATTTTGAGTCCTATATTTATATCGGAGAATAGGATTTATTTGCTTCTCATCCCCTTTCTCTCTGGTGAGGACTCCTGACGACTACTCTTGCCTCTTCTACTTTCAAAAATTGCACCAATTTTTTTTAGGAATCTCGCGAGTATTGTGGGATTGTTTCGATGTTCTTGTGACGAGAATATTGTTCTCGATGCCTCCCGACATTAGGGGTTGTGGCAGTGTCCGGGGGAGTTGAGCTTCGGGGTATTGTCATCACAAGCATATCGCGGCAGTACTAAATACTTAAGACGGCTGACATCGAAAATCTCTCCTATTCGGTTAGTGGCAAGATAACCCGACATCACCCAGTACTGGGGAGGTAGTTCGGGAGTATTGCCATAGCTTGGTATAGTGGATGCTTTTCGAAGGTCCAAGGTAGACAATTTCCGAGAAAGACTGGTTATGTGTTGAAGGATGGATACAGCTGGATGTAGGTTTAGAGTTGATTGCGCGGTGCTTCCCCTGTATCCCCAACACCTGATTGCATAACTGGAAACTTTCGGAAATTAATAGGTGGGTTTATCCAGTAGATCGTAGGCATTCTTCCAACGAATGCAGGTTAGTGAGTTCGGGGTTCTACATTGAGTGAAGTGGTTTTATGACCGTTGTTCCGATCGGGAGTTGCATCTTAAAGGGTCCTTGGCTATGCTGATCCGGGGATTGCAAAACCCTTTCGTAAGGCGTTCATATGCTTTCAGCACGAAAATGTCGAACGAAGCTCCTATCTTGTGTTTGTTTCCATCCGTACCTTGTTGTTTTCTTATTTTCCTTTTGTCCCCTATGTGGCTTCTCGTGAAGATTGATGTTATCATTTAACTGAGAATTTCATTCGTTCCTCTTGTTTGAATGATTATTGTGAAGACTATGTTGCATTTCAATCCATTGTTTCAGCTTATTCCTTCTTGCAATGAAATTGCTGATTCGTGGTCATCTCTTTCAGGATGGCTCCGAAACGAGTTCCCAACGCTAACCCAGAGGGTGAAGAGGTTCCAGATCGTCCTCCTTCCCCTCCTCCTCCGTCCGAGGCTTGGAGAGCGATTATGCAGACTACAAATCAGAACACCCAGATGTTAATGCAGATGATGCAGCAGATGCAAGCTAATCAAGCTAATCAGGGTGTTCCAGGGAATCAAGGCAATTTCTTCAACCAACAGCACCATGCTACTCTCAACCAGTTCTTGGCCAATAATCCAAAAGCTTTCAGTTACTGTATCGACCCTCTTGATGCTGAAGATTGGTTAACCGATATCAAGAAGCATTTTGAGTGCAGTAACGTAAGGGAAGAGGACTATGTGAAGTTTGCAGCCTTCCAACTCAAAGACCAAGCAGCTGACTGGTGGCAGCAGTACAAAGACTCCAGGCCAGGTCGTGTGATCTCTTGGCAGGATTTCTGCAAGGACTTTCGCTCTCACCACATTCCAACAAGTGTCATCGAGGGTATGCGTGAGCAATTCCGCAACCTAAAGCAGGGCTCTATGACTGTCTACCAGTATAATGTCAAGTTCCAAAACCTCGCCCGCTATGCTAAGCAAGACATACCAGATGCCAAGAGCAAGATCTATCAGTTCCGCGAAGGTCTCAAGGATGAACTTCAACTTGCTCTCACCTTGTTCGAGCCCGATGAGTTCGACAAATTCTATAACATGGCTTTGAAACAAGAGGCAGCCCAGCTCAAGATGGAGGCTTCTAAAAAGAGGATTCGAGATGCCGTTCACTCCTCCTCATCTTCTCAAGTCGTCGCGAAGCAACATAAATTTTGGCTTCCTCCTCCTCCAGTGATCCGAGCTCCCTACAACAAATCCAACAACAAGAACTCTAGTGGACGTGGTTTCTCCCACCCACCCAACCCGAGCAACCAGTCGAAGAATCAGTTTCAGTCTCAAGGTTCCAAGTCAAGTGGTTCTCATTTCCGTCCTCTCTCAGAAGTGACTTGCAACAAGTGCACTCAGAAAGGTCACTATGCTAACAAGTGCCCCAACCCGAAGCGCCTTCCACCTCCTCCACCTGTCAGTTCAGCTATTGTCAAGCATAATCCAAAGTCTGCAAGGGTGAATCTGATGAATGCAGCGCAAGCGGAGAATTCTTCTGATGTGATTTTGGGTAACCTTCCAGTTAACTCTATCCCTGCTAAAGTTTTGTTTGATTCGGGTGCTTCATGCTCTTTCATGTCTCAACCATTTGCATCCAAGTACAATGTTGACATCAAAAGTTTGCCAAGGGAGTTATCAGTTGTTTCTCCGGGTAGATTGATGCATTCTCGTATATATGCTCCGGATGTTTCTATTCGCATGTGTGATTATCGATTTCTGGCCTCTCCGCTGGTTCTCGGCAATTCTGACATTGACCTCATCCTCGGGATGGACCGGCTTTCTCAGCATGATGCTCAAATTGATTGTGCACAGAAGGAAGTCAAGATTACTCATCCTGATGAAGATGTGATTATCTTCGCCTCCAGGGATAACACTATCAGGCTTTTCTCTCTCAATGATAAGGGCGAGATTAGTGCCATCTCTCAAATTCCGGTGGTAAATGAATACCAAGACGTCTTTCCTGAAGAACTTCCAGGCATGCCTCCACACCGCCAGGTGGAATTCGTCATTGAACTCGAGCGTGGTACTGAGCCAGCATGCCGGCGTCCATACAACCTCTCTCCTGGAGAATTGAAGGAGTTGAAGAAACAGCTTGATGAACAGGAACGTTTGGGTCTGATCAGGCTGAGTACGTCTCCTTGGGGCTGCGGTGTTTTATTTGTCAAGAAGAAAGATGGCACGGAGCGCCTCTGCGTCGATTACCGGCCATTGAACAAGAAGACAATAAAGAACAAGTATCCGCTCCCCAACATCAACGAACTGTTCGAGCAGCTCAAAGGAGCTAAAGTGTTCTCTAAGCTCGATCTCCGAATGGGCTATCACCAAATTCGCATTCGCGAGGAAGATATTCACAAGACTACCTTCAGAACGAACTACGGCTCATACGAGTATACGGTCATGTCCTTTGGTCTCGCCAATGCTCCACCTACCTTCTCGAGAATGATGCACTACATTTTCAACCCCTACACCGGCGAGTTTGTACTTGTGTATCTGGATGATATTCTGGTATTTTCCAAGAATAAAGAAGATCACGAAAAGCACTTACGTGTGGTTCTTGACCGACTCCGTGAGCACAAGTTCTATGCAAAGTTCTCCAAGTGCGAATTTTGGCTCGATAAGGTCTTGTATCTGGGCCATATCATCTCCGCTGACGGTATTGCGGTAAACCCCGAGAAAGTTGAAGCAATTGTCAACTGGGAAGCTCCTCAGAACGTCAAGCAACTCCGAAGTTTTCTGGGTCTTGCCAGCTATTGCAGAAGGTTCGTTGAGAACTTCTAGAAGATTGCCAAGCCTCTCTCCAACTTGCTGCAGAAGAATGTCAAGTACTACTGGTCTCCAGATTGTGAAGTGGCATTCAAAACTCTCAAAGAAAAGCTCGTCTCTGCTCCAGTTCTAACTCCTCCAGATGAGTCCAAGCCCTACGAAGTATTCTGTGATGCTTCTCTTCAAGGACTTGGTGGTGTGCTTATGCAAGACAAGAGAATTGTGGCATACACTTCTCGTCAGTTGAAGCCAAGCGAGAAGAACTACCCCACACATGATCTTGAACTAGCAGCTGTGGTACATGCTTTGATTACGTGGAGACATCTGTTGTTGGGCAGAAAAGTCGACATCTTCACCGATCACAAGAGCTTGAAGTACATCTTCACACAGCCGAATCTGAACCTCCGCCAGACTCGTTGGGTTGAAATGATCCAAGAGTATGATCCCAGCATTGAATACACTCCTGGCAAGGCGAATGTGATTGTAGATGCTTTGAGCAGAAAGGCATATTGCAACAGCCTTCTTATCAAGCCATTCCAGCCTGAGCTTTGTGAAGCATTCAAGAAGCTCAACCTCCAAGTTGTTCCGTAGGGTTTTCTTGCAAATCTTCAAGTTGCTCCTACCTTGGAAGATCAGGTCCGTGAGGCCCAACTCAGTGATGCCATGGTGCAGAAGGTGAAACATGGTATTGCAAAGGGTACTCCTAAATACAAGTGCTATCGCGTTGATGAGAGAGATACCTTGTTCTTTGAGGACAGACTCGTCGTTCCCAAAGGTGATCTCAGGAAACTCATAATGGAAGAAGCACATGATTCCCTCCTTTCCATTCATCCTGGCAGTTCCAAGATGTACCAAGACCTCAAGCAGTCTTACTGGTGGACACGCATGAAAAGGGAGATTGCCCAATTGGTGAATGAATGTGATGTCTGCAGAAGAGTGAAAGTAGAACATCAACGCCCAGCCGGTCTTCTCCACCCTCTTCCTATTCCCGAGTGGAAATTCGACCACATTGAAATGGATTTCGTCACTGGTTTTCCTAAGTCTAAGAGAGGGAATGATTCTATCTTTGTGGTGATTGACAAGCTTACCAAAGTCGCTCACTTCCTTCCAGTCAAAGAATCCATCAATGCAGCTCAATTGGCAGAGTTGTACACTTCCAGAATTGTGTCCTTACATGGCATTCCTCAAGTTATCTCCTCAGACCGTGGAAGTTTGTTCACTTCAAAGTTCTGGGACTCCTTTCAGTCTGCCATGGGCACTAAGATCAGGTTCAACACTGCTTTTCACCCTCAGACTAGTGGTCAAGTCGAGCCAGTGAATCAGATTCTAGAAGACATGCTCAGAGCCTGTGTCATATCTTTTGGCATGAAATGGGAAGATTGCCTTCCATTTGCCGAGTTCTCTTACAACAACAGCTTTCAAGCAAGTGCCGGCAAAGCTCCGTTTGAAATCCTCTATGGCAGAAAGTGCCGTACCCCTCTCAACTGGTCCGAGACAGGTGAACGTCAACTTCTTGGCAATGACTTGATCTCAGAAGCCGAAGAAATGTGCAAAGTCATACGTGAGAACCTCAAGGCCGCTCAGTCGCGTCAGAAGAGCTACTATGACGGCAAGCATCGTGATTTGGTTTTCAACATTGGTGATCATGTTTATCTCCGTATTTCTCCTATGAAAGGAACCCAAAGATTCGGTATCAAAGTAAAGCTTGCTCCTAGATTTGTCGGGCCTTTCAAGATCCTTGGCAAAAGAGGCGATCTAGCCTATCAACTTGAGCTCCCTTCCAACTTCGCCAATGTTCATGATGTGTTCCATGTGTCTCAACTCCGCAAATGCTTCAAGGCACGTGAACGCATGATTCCGTTTGAAGAGATTGATCTTCAACAAGATTTGTCTTACCGAGAGCACCCAATTGCTATTCTCGAAGAAACCGAGCGCAAGACCCGCAACAAGTCCATCAAATTCTTGAAAGTCAACTGGTCACATCATACCGACCGAGAAGCTACGTGGGAACGAGAAGATCATCTTCGTTCCGAGTACCCTTCCTTTTTCCAGTCCTAGATCTCGGGACGAAATCTTTTTGTAGTGGAGGAGAGTTTGTAATGCCCCGGATGTAATACTTTCCCTTTTGTGCAATATATAATATATCTGGCTTCATCAATTCCATTTTGGGTTCTTCGTCTTTTGGGTTTTTGCCGTTTTGTCGTGTTGCGTGTGTGGCATTCATTCATATCATGTAGTCATGTGCATCGCATTGCATTTGTGTTGTCGTTTGCATCCGGTTCCACGCGTTCCTTCCCGTTGTCCGTTTCGCGTTCCGGAGCTCCCTCACGTGTCCGTGGCGTCCCCGAGGCCTACTTTGGTGTTTGGCCGTGTAACGTTACCGGTTTGGCGTGAGACTTGTCGTGTGTTGTTGTTTTGGTGTGTGTAACCCGCCTGTCAAATCTCGTCGCGTTTGGAGTTTTTTTGGTGCTCCAACAATTATTCTCGTGGGCTCAAAGTGCCTCCACTTTGAGGCCCAAGACACCCCTCCAACAGCCCACCAAACCAGCCCACTAGCCTCCCCTAGGCCCATCTTAACTCCCCTCGCGATCGGATCCGTCGGATCGCGATCGGAGGGCTCTAAAACCCCCCAAAACCCTCAAACCCTAGCACCTACCCTATATAAACATCCCCCATGCCAATTTTGGCAGCCTAACCCTCTCCCCTAACCTCCAGCCACTTCTTCCCTAAAAATCCGCACTCCACCCCTCCCTGGCCGCCACTTGTCGCCGGCCAGCTGGCCAGCCAGCTCCCGCCGCCACTTGTCACCGCCGGATTGGCCAGCACCGCCAACCAGGCGCCCCTCCACCACTCCGAGCGCGCCACCTGGCCCCCTCAGCCTCCCACCAGCGCTCACCCGCCAGGGCCCGGGGCGGGCCCGTCGAGCCCATCGGGGCCCGAGGCAGCCCACGCCCGGAGCTGCTCCCTCCGCCGCCCCGGCCTCACCTCTCCTCGCCGACCCCGCCGCCACTTCGCCGCCACCGCGGGCCTCACCGGCCGGCGCCGCCCCTCCCCGCCGGGCGCCACCGCGCCGCCGCGCCCCCCCCGCCTCTCCCTGCCGGTGGGCTCCCGAGGGAGCTCGAGGAGCTGTGCCGCCGCCTACCTCGCCACCCGGGCCTCCTCCGCCTCACGCCTCCGAGGGCCTCCGGCCAGACCGCCCTCCGGCCAGACCGCCCGCCGGCTAGCCGCCCGCCGCCGGTCCCGCGGCTCGGAAGCCTGCCGCCGATCGGGGGAGTCCCGATCTCCCCAACGCCCGATCTGATCTGGAAGATGGCCTAACAGGCCGAGCCCGACCCGTGAGCCCGTTAGCGCCCGAAGCCCGATCCGCTTCCCCGTCTAACGGGCCGAGGCCGCTCCGCCCGCGCCCGACCCGATCCGCCAGCCGCACCCGCGTTGACCACCGACCGTGCCGTCGACCACGCCCGCGGACCCGTTGACCCGTTTGCCTGAGGTTGCTCCGAAATTCCTCTAAGTCCATGTGTTATTGTGTGTCTGATGCATTTTTCAATGATGATAACTTTGTGTGTGTTGCTCCGTTTTGAGTGAATGAGATGTCCAGATGTTCGTGGAGACTTGTACTACATTTCATTCCATTGTGCCATACATGTTTGAGATCATCTAGATGTTTAAAATTCTGTTGCAAGAGTGCATCTTGTTAAAAACTGCTGTTTGTAGTTATTTTCATGCCACCTTTGCATAGTGATAACTTGGTGCTCGTTTATCCGAATGATGCAAATGATATGTCCACGTGTTCGTCTTGTCATGCTCTACATGTTAAATGCTTAAGTTTGCATGATAGAATTAATCTTGCCATGGTTATCTTCGTTGCAAAGTGCTATGTGGCTGTGATGTTGTTTAACTTGTTATGAGATGCCAACTTGAGGAGCTCATTGCTATCGTTGTGTTTATCTCCATGATGCATGCTTAGGTGTTTTGGAATCACCATCATATGTACTTTGATGTGGTGCTTACCACTTGCCATGTTTAGTTTTGAGGTGACTTAAACTTGCTCTCAAAGATGCCATGATGAAACTGCTGTTTTAACACTTAGTGAAATTTCACTAAGTCTGGAATCTGTAATTTCCAGATGCCATGTTTGCTTGTTGTTCTAGGCCAATCCATGATAGTTTTGGGGTGACTCTTGATGATTCCTTGTAGTATATATTGTTGGCTATCCATTCATGCTCTCACATGCTTATTTGAGTGGCTGTAGCATATTTAACTTTTGCTCCCAAGTTGCAATAAAATACTGCTGTCAGGATTTTGTTGTCAAGTTCAATATGTCCAAGCTTGTTGCTATTGATCCGTGGCTCCTTTGGGGGTGCACCAATGGACTTATTTGCTGTAGGATATGTCTAGTTTATGTTCATGCTCTTTGCCATGATGTTTGAGTGCTGTAGCTTATTTATCTAGTGCTCCGAAGTTGCTATGTGGCTGTAATTTTCAGCTTGTGCATATTTCTTGTTTCGGGCATAACTTTTAGCCCGTAGCTCCGTTTTCAGCAAGTCTTATATGAAACTTGGTTGATTTTTCATGTAGATTCATAATATCCTATTGTTATCATGTTTTGAAGTATTTTGCTTGAGTGCAATTTTCCATGCTCCTTGTGCTCCCATAGTGCATAAGTCATGCATCCATCATTTTTGTGTGCGCATTGCATCTTGTTGATTCGTGCCTTGTGTGGTTGTGTTGATTAGAGCCGGAAGCTGAGACCGAGTACGAGTATGAGCACGAGGTTACTACCGAGGTTGAGCACGAGGACCCCTCTTACGATCCTATCGACAACTCTTCAGGCAAGATGACCGAACCTCGATAACATTACTATCTTTGCCTATTGCTAGAGTATCACTCTATAGTTTTGCCTCGATGCCCATGTTTTTCATGTTAGCCTCCTATTGTAACCATGTTCATGTCTAACCACCCTACCTATGCAAACCGTTGTATGGCTAAGTACGCTTCGCTTAGCCCCTCTTATAGCATTGTTAATTGCAGGTGAAGTTGAAGATGTTTGCTTCATGTTGAAGTTTTGTTGGGTTATATCACACTATATAAATGCTTAAATGAAATCATCTATATATTGGCAATGGGTGGAAGGCTAAGCCTTTTACTTGGTGATTTGTTCCACTCATGCCGCTAGGAACCGTATAAACCGGTGTTATGTTCCTTGATTATGCGTTCCTCACACGGTTGAGGTTATGGGGCCCCCTCGATAAACCGCTAAGTGCTAAGTCTTTTCTAGCAAGTCCCAACATTGGTACTATTTGCCTAATAACTAATAAAACTTGCATAGGGAGTAATTAACCCTCTTTCTTAATCAACAACCCGGGCCAGTGCTCCACATGAGTGTTGGTCCAAACTGGGGGTTACGCGGGGCCACCTCGAGGGAACTCAAGGTTTGGTAAAAACCTGTGGGATCACCCATCCGGTCGTGGCCTGAGACGAGATACGCGCGGCTACTATCAGGGTGTCGGCACGCCGGGAGGATTTGCTGGATTAGCCTTACCTTAGTTCGGAGTATCTTGAGCACGGGATTCCGAGAATACTCGGGTCTTCCCACCTTGGAGTTGCGACTCCGCGGATCGTGGGCTTGTCATGGGCCAAGTTGGAACACCCCTGCAGGGTTATGAACTTTCGAAAGCCGTGCCCGTGGTTATGTGGCAGATGGGAGCTTGTTAATATCCGGTTGTAGAAAACTTGACACATTGTTCTAATACACTACCAGCGTGAGTACCATGACTGTCATTTTCTGAAAAGGGTTTCGGGAGATGAACACGGTGGGGTTATGTTTGACTGGCTTTAGTTTAGGATCACTTAGTGATCACCTCTCGACCGAGGCACCTTCTCTTCTCGCTCTCTTATACGTAAGCTAGTGCTAGTTGCTGCTGCAGACTCTTATTCTTTCTTCAGCCTTGTTCCACACCCAAGGCTTAAATAGTTGTATTACCCGGGAATGGGATTGCTGAGTCCTCTGTGGCTCATAGTTACTTCACCACACCAGATGCAGGTCCGATGGTGAGTTATCCAGGTGATGGCACTGAGCTAGACTGGGAGTACGACGAGGAGTGTAGCCGTTACTATGTTCGTTATCCCGATGATCAGTAGTGAAACTTCTACTAGGATTCGATCCGACCTGTGGATTTAAATTATGTTTGGTATCTTGTCATTTGGATTTTTACCCTTAGATGGGCTGTGATGTTTTATTGTATGATGATTGAAACATGTAATGAATTTGTGTGACGTGGCGAGTGTAAGCCAACTATCTTTTCAGTTTACATCCCCATTTTTACATGAGTTGTGCAAAGACACCAAACTTGCGATCATTCCAGCATGGGGTTATGTCTCTAAGTCATGCCTCGACACGTAGGAGATATAGTCCCATCCCGGGCATTACATATAGGCATATAATATACCAAAATTTTCAGAAAAACAAACCCTACAACATGAACATTTTTATATAGTCAAATAAAATCCTCAAAAATTCTAATAAATCAAATAGTGCTATTGTTGCAATAAAATCCAATAAAAAACATTTTTAAAATACCAAAAAGATTTCAAATTTATTTCTCTCCAATTTTCTGTTGTAGGGAATCATGTTACCCTATTTTCCATATAGTTTATTTTTGGAGAAAAATAATTTGAATAAAACCCAAATAACTCAATATTTGAAATTGAGTTGTAGAAAATTTCAGAAAAACTTCCAACTCATATTTCCTATAATTTGAAGAAGTCATTTTATCTTCTCTCGGGAAAATCATTGAGTTGCATAAAGTTTTTGAATTTAAAATATTTCGAAAGTAGAATTCAAATCTTTTCAAAACCCTTTTCATTTATTAAATGGAAGAAGTCATATTATCTTCACTCCAGGGTTTTGTGTTGAAAAGAATTTGAATTCCCGGAGATAAAAAATGCAAAGTGAAAGTTTTGGGAAAGTCATTTTATTCCCTCTCATTTAACTTTCAAAAGTTTCGAATTTCGCTCAGTTTCACTCAGCACATCAAACAAGCAATCAAATCTATCTATTTATTATAACATTCCAAAATTTAGAATTTTGGGATGTTACAAACCTACCACACTTAAAATGAATCTCGTCCTCGAGATTTGGTGAGGCTAGAAAGAAATAGGTTAGGGTTTGGGGGTCTCCTAACAAATCCACTTATCGGTATGGTCTAGTGTGCTACCACACTTAGAATGATGGTTACGGTTCCATCAAAACTCAGGTACTCTATTCTTTGGGTTGATGGTGTCGGTCTTCTCAGATCTTCAGGGTAACTCCATCTCTGGGCTCCTTCGGTAGTGGCATAACCTTTGTCCTCAATTCTTGTGTCCTTTCATCCTAGTAAGGCTCTTTCTGTGACTAGCTCTTCTTAGCTGACAGGTCTGGCGCCAATACTAAACAAATATCGTTCTCTCATGGTGGTCATGAAACCAATTAACAGGGTCCTTGCAGAAAACGGGTATGGGCTTCATCCTCACCGTATATCCTACGGTTGGCAATGGCATGCCGTGTACAAGGGAAAAATTTCTATACCATTCTAAGGTTTAAACAAGGTTTTGACATCATCGTCTCTCTACTATAGGTGAGTCACTCAGATTTACCATCCCGTATAACAGAGGCGAATAATAAGAGTAAGTCGGTATGGTGATCAATCCATCCCGCACCCAAATCATTACCTTGTATATGGTTTAGTGAATCTCGCATTCTAACACTCGGTCATCCTCACAAGCATTGCATAATTTCTCTTGTCAACGAACTAAGTTCGGATAAGTCCATTGATTCTGCAAGCCAAACAACCATCTATCGTGTTTCACAATCCCTCGGGTTTAACGTAACCACCTATAAGATCGCCTGTTGGCAAGGTCGTAACTTCTTCCAGGGGTTTTCCTTCAGCAAGAGTGTGCTTGCTTTCTTGACAGGTCCTGGGGCCTGTGGGTTATGGCTCATCTCACCACTAGCAACACTTGGTCTCATCACCGGGTTGCCACTGATCATTCTTCCGACATCCAACTTCCTTGGTTTCCTTAAATCCATCCAATTATCCCTTACTTCTCTAGGTTTAAGACTGAGTGTGATTATTCACACTCATCCTTGGGCAATCCATTCCAAATCTGTCGTCACTAGCTCTTGTATTCGGGTAACGGTGTTGGAGTCTACCACACTTAAAATGAATAACACTAGTTTCTTAAAAATCTCCTTCCATGCATCACGTCTGTACTCATCACTCATGTAGTAACCACTCATAAAATCCAAAATCAATACCAGGCTGCTAACTTCAGCGATTCTCAGCTTACTACGGTCTACTGCAGTTCCACTTTCTTGCTTCAACTCCAATACTTAGCACAACTCTCCTTCTTCTTGGGACAATTTCTGGCATAGTGCCCTACTTCACTACAGCAAAATGTATTACTCCTGACAAGTCTCGTGGTTCCCTCATGATTACGTAGCCTCCTTAGGTCCTTGGCTTAGGGGTCCACTTCAGAACTTGTGTATCCTTAATTCATCCTTGGAGTCACTATTGCTCCATACTTCAGCATTACACCTTCTTTAAATCCAATTGTAATTATTTCCTTCATAACCTTGGGGTAGGCTTCATATCAAAATAAACTCCAACTTATTTGGGCAAACTCCACTAATTGGGGCAACAGTTTCCTTCCTATGGGTCCGGGGTTCACACAATAAAGTATCGCCCTAAACAAAATGCATTGGTTCATCCGTAATCCATATTCTTCTCATATCAAAATCTTTTATTACTTCCTGAACCATTATTCAACACTCCAATTTCGAAGGTGCTTCACTACAATTGCTGCCATCCACATAGTTTGATGTGGCCAAGCATTCCTTCCATCTATATCCATTGGTCCTTGATGAGGATGCTTCAGTCCCACTGGAATTGTGCAATGTGATTCTTGAAATCATCAATCTTTTGCTTTGTCCTACTGGTCGTGTGCTTCATCTCCATCATCTGTGCCTGCACCTTACTCAGGCATTCCTGGGTATAACGAAGTCTTGCTTCTAGTATGTCTGCAATCTGACGTATGGCCTCCATAGCGGCTTCACGAACAGAGTCGAAGAATGTAGTTCGTGGTACTTGGGAGATGAAAATGTACCGACCCATAGTTTTTGGGCAAACTCCTTTCACACGGTGGAGGTGTACCTCCACGTACCAAAATTCAGCTCCATTCTCCATGAAGGGATAACCCTTGTAAACTGCATCTCCTTCTAGGTGAATATGCTTCATCATGCCCTTTAGGATCTTTGGATAGTCCCGATCGCTAGTCAGGGTCATGATCGTTTCTGGGCCTTTGAGAAAAGACTCGTAAATGGTTGTCATCTGTGGGTATAAGACAAAAGGGGTTCTTAGGACAACATACGGACATCCTTGGGTAAAATGGGGTCTTTTGTCCGAGAAAGGTTTGGGGTCAACTGGTCCATGGGTTCTAGGTTTTGGTCGGGGTGAGATAGCAAGAGAGGCACTCACAATCATCCAACAACTCATAACATCTCCTTCTTAGACTCCAAAGAATATCAACTTCTATTGCTTCACGAACTATTACAATGTTATTTCCATACTCAACTCAACATTATAATAAAGGTGTATTCCACATTTAGCTACATGCTTCAGTGTAATATCTAGATCTCAACTACTCTGATCATCTTTCCTCCGATCTGAACCTTCTCTTGGCAAAATGCTCTACTTCCTTGTGGCGTAAACTAATAGCATCAGACAAATCTAAGGACTTCATGGTGACTATCCTGGTTCACTGGATTCTTCGCTTCCTGGTTGGGCAGTTTCTAGCATAATGACCTAAATCCTTGCACCGGCAACATGTGATGTGACTCAGGTCCTTTTCCGCATAAATTGGGTTCTTCTGGGGACACATGCTCTTTCTCTTCCTCGACTTCTTCGTTCCTATCAATTCTTCTATCTTTCATGGATCAAACTCCACCTCTTCTGTCGGGAAGTCTCCCAGATACTCATGGCTTTCCTTCGTGCAATGCTGTGAAAAATGTCCTTCTTTTCCACATGAGTAGCAAGCACGTGAGTAATATCTGTCTAGTCCTTCTCCATCAAGGTCGTCAATATCTTCCTCCATCGCGGATTCCCTTAAGGTTTCCTCGAGGACTTCTTTCATTGCTTCTTTCTTCTGCTGGATAGTTCGTTGCACCATGGGGTAAATGTGACACTGAGCAGGGTAGTGGGTAGTCCCTTCACACAAGAAACAAGTAATCTGCCTAGCTGGGCATTCTTCAGCTAGGTGACTTTCTTCACAATTAGGGCATTCATCCTTGTGCTCCTCCTGGGTGTGTCCTATTTCTCCACAAATCTGCATGCATAACGTTTCTTCTTCGGGTTGTGACCATGCTCTTGGATGAGAGGGGATCTTAACAAAGTCTTCTTGAATTCCTCCCAACTTCCTGCTCCACTACATCCTTGTATGGCTTGACGCATCTTCCACCATGTTGCAACACTTTTTGTAAAGCACTGAAGAGCGTATCGAACCGCATACTTCCTCGCAACCAAATTTTTCCTGAAGTGATCCTCCATGTTTTGTATCCATAGTTCTGCCTCCGGTTGGGTTATCGGTCCAGAGACTTCAAGTCTATCTTCAAGCATCCTCTATTGGGTCCAAGGGTTTTGGGATGAGATTCAGAAGAGAGAGAGATACACTCAATACAAACAATAAGTTTTGAAAAGACGGGTTTTTGTTTTGTGGCCGTCTGAAAAACATCTAGCAAATGATGGCTCACAATCGTCGCATCTAACGTAAGTACATAACGGGGTTTTACTCTTCTAAAGGTCAACATCTCCTCAAGTCATCAACTCTTCAAATCTTCGGAGTATCCATTGTTGTAGCTTCAACACTTCCAAAGCATAGCGAAATCCTCTTTACTCTGAAGTGATCCAATGGAGAAAGGTATTATCTAACTATTTAGGAAAAAGGGGAGTTTTGACAAAGCTCAGAAAAAGAAGAGAGGTATAGAATCTTTTTGAAAAGATAGTTTTAGAGAAACTTTTCCTATGGGCTTGCCAGTTTCTAGGGTTACGTCCTACAGTCAACATGTGCTCTGATACCATCTTGTAGTGACCCGACCCGAATGGATCAAGTCTCTATGCTTAAGTGTCATCCCTGGATCGGTATGCTGACACACACAGTACTCGAGGATTTATAACAGAGGTAAATCAAATGTATAAAGTAACATAAATACTATTACCTCAATCGAATATAGCGGAAGCAACAAAGGTTGTGGAGTTCCATCAACACCAACTGCAAAGTTGAGTGTAGACAGTGCAACCCTAACGTAACACTTACTCGTCGAATAAATTCCTGCAACATGAGACGTTGCAGCCATGTAGGTCAGTACATTGAATGTACTAGCAAATTCACACTGTAATGATAATGATGAACAATGCCTACAACTACATGCATATTTGGCTGGTGGAGGCTGTAAGGCTATTTTTGCATAAAGCTGATTTTTCCCTACCACAAAGGAATAAATTTTATTTTAACTATCATGGTAGTTGAAACATCATTGAGAAGGTACCCCCCAACTCAATCCCAATTAAAGTAATCATTAACCCAACAAATTAACTTTAGAGTGATGAGATCAACCAATAATTCAAGTACCAGATACTCAAGATTGTCTATAACCGGGGACACGGCTAATCATGATCAGTTTGTACACCCTGCAAAGGTTTGTGCACTTTCCCCACAAGACTCAATCGCCTCCGTTTGATTTCTCGCGCTATATGGTGTTTGAGAAATGGATGACCGAGACACAGTCTTTCCGAAGAAGTCCCCTTGACCAATAGATAGGCCGGTACAACTACAATCCCTCTACATCTACTAGCCCATCATGGAAAGGTTTCCCACAACTTACTCAACTATGCCAGAGCCCATAATGGCATTGTGGCTGCACACGGAAGTTTCTAGCATGAATAGTTTTATGATCCCTTTGAGCCTGGGTGGCATTCCATAGGACAATCACACGGAAACCTCGGGATTTCCTAGGACAACACTGGATTCCCCAGGTGCCTTGCAACCAATCCACCCAGATGTGTATTCAAGTAGCCACCTTAAGTTGAACCATTAATTAACAACTCATATATGTCATGGATTTCACTCAAACCCAAACCACGTCTACGAGCATAGCATGATAACCTAAGCATAGCGTAGAAGTAACTCCCAAGGGTTTGAAAATAATGCAGGTGATAGGTTCTACCTGAAGCTACTTCCCAGTCCCACAAGTTAACATATCCTACTCATGCACTGTGTGAGGGTTTGATCTAATGCAATGAAAACTGGGTACTGGAAAATATGATCAAAGTGTGAACTTGCCTTGTACTGACGATGTAGAATATTCGCACTCAGAACTCGTGATAGGTCTACTCGTCACACTCCGATCAAACTATTGTAAGCAAACAATAGTAATCACACATGAGCAAACACTCAGAAGATCGGACAGAGCGAATAAAACACTTCGGAAAACTTCGAAAACAAACAAATGACTCTTGAAACATAAAACAATTTCCAATAGTACCAAAATTATGTGAATTTGGCCTTACCAGAAAGTTTAGGTCAAGAGCTTCGATTTGCAAAAAGAATCAACTAAAACGGAGTTATAAACTCAGGTTATGATCAAACGAAGTTCAAATTCAAATCTAGTTGAATTCAAATTTTAAAACTTTCAAAAATATGTTTAAGTTGTTCTACTGGAAAGAGGGACTCGTAACGAAGACGTGGGCGTTGGTTTCGTTGGATTTGGACCAACATGAAAAAGTTATGGCCTTTTGAAGTTCAGGGGCTAAACTGCAAAACTTTTATTTACAGCTTAGTCCCTGGCAGAAAAAGAAAAGAACTAAAGAACGAACGTTCACTATTAAGACCTAACCAGTGAACGTCCTCTATATAGATCTAACTAAAAAAAGAACAAAAAACCGAAGAAAAACCTAACCTAAAAGAAAAACCGAGGCGGTTTTACCTCGGCGGTTTTCTGTGAAGAACCACCGTTTTGGTGGAGAAAACCGGGGCGGATCGGGTTCGACGCGGTTCGGGCGACGGGTCGGCGGCGGGTGGCTCTGGCGAGCGGCGGCGCTGCTCTGGCTTTTGGCGAAGCGGGGTAAGGCGGGGCGGGGCAGGTGGTGCGGCGCGGGGCGCAGGAGTCAACGGCAGCGACAACAGCAGCTTGCAGCGGCGGCGGGCGAAGCGGCGGCGGCGAGATGTGCGGCGGCGGCGAGATGTGCGGCGGCGGCGGCGCGATGCGAAGCGGGGGCAGCGGGCCAGGCGGGGCGCCCGTTATAGGAGGGAGGGGCAAGGCGAGGCGTGCTGGAGGGGTAAGAGGGAGGCGGCGGCGGGGCGTGTCCGGGACGGACACGACGGCGGCGGCGCTGTCGTGGCGTCGGTGGAGACCGGCGCGGGGAGGGACACGGCGGGGAGTGGGCTGGGCTGGGCCCGGCTGGAGCTGGGCCGGCCCAGTCGGCGGAGGAAAACGTTTTAAAAAAACACAGACAAAATAAAATAAAACGGAAATATCCTAAAATATTATATAGGCATATAATATACCAAAATTTTCAGAAAAACAAACCCTACAACATGAACATTTTTATATAGTCAAATAAAATCCTCACAAATTCTAATAAATCAAATAGTGCTACTGTTGCAATAAAATCCAATAAAAATCATTTTTAAAATACCAAAAAGATTTCAAATTTATTTCTCTCCAATTTTCTGCTGTAGGGAATCATGTTACCCTATTTTCCATATAGTTTATTTTTGGAGAAAAATAATTTGAATAAAATCCAAATAACTCAATATTTGAAATTGAGTTGTAGAAAATTTCAGAAAAACTTCCAACTCATATTTCCTATAATTTGAAGAAGTCATTTTATCTTCTCTCGGGAAAATCATTGAGTTGCATAAAGTTTCTGAATTTAAAATATTTAGAAAGTAGAATTCAAATCTTTTCAAAACCCTTTTCATTTATTAAATGGAAGAAGTCATATTATCTTCACTCCAGGGTTTTGTGTTGAAAAGAATTTGAATTCCCGGAGATCAAACATGCAAAGTGAATGTTTTGGGAAAGTCATTTTATTCCCTCTCATTTAACTTTCAAAAGTGTCGAATTTCACTCAATTTCACTCAGCACATCAAACAAGCAATCAAATCTATCTATTTATTATAACATTCCAAAATTTAGAATTTTGGGATGTTACAGTATTTCCCCAATGAGGAAGGGATGATGGAGTATAGCAGCGGTAGATATTTCCTTCAGTGATGAGACCAAGGTTATCAAACCAGTAGGAGAACCAAGCAACACAACGTAAACATGACATGCACACAAATAACAAATACTCGCAACCCGACATGTAAAAGGGGTTGTCAATCCCTTTCGGGTAATAGACGTGATAGATTTGTAAATATTGATAGATTGAACGATAAATAAGATAAATTGTAGCAAGGTATTTTTGGGTTTTTGGTTTAGTAGATCTGAAAATAAAAGCAATGGAAAATATATCACAAAGGCAAATAATATGAGAAAGAGACCCAGGGGCTGTAGATTTCACTAGTGGCTTCTCTTGAGAAATTAGCAAACGGTGCGAAAACAATTACTGTTGGGAAATTGATAGAACTTCAAATAATCATGACGATATCCAGGCAATGATCATTATATAGGCATCACGTCCAAGATTAGTAGACCGACTCCTGCCTGCATCTACTACTATTACTCCACACATCGACCGCTACCCAACATGCATCTAGTTTATTAAGTTCATGGAGAAACGGAGTAATGCAATAAGAACGATGACATGATGTAGACAAGATCTATTTATGTAGAAATAGACCCCATCGTTTTATCCTTAGTAGCAATGATACATACGTGTCGGTTCCCTTTTTGTCACTGGGATCAAGCACCGTAAGATTGAACCCACTACAAAGCATCTCTTCCCATTGCAAGATAAATAGATCAAGTTGGCCAAACAAAACCCAAATATCGGATAATAAATACGAGGGTATAAGAAATCATGCATATAAGATATCAAAGAAGACTCAAATAACTTCCATGGATATAAAAAGGTAGATCTGATCATAAACTCAAAGTTCATCGGATCCCAACAAACACACCGCAAAAGAGTTACATCATATGGATCTCCAAGAGACCATTGTATTGATAATCAAAAGAGAGAGAGGAAGCCATCTAGCTACTGACTATGGACCCGTAGGTCTACAAGGAACTACTCACACATCATCGGAGAGGCACCAATGGAGGTGGTGAACCCCTCCGTGATGGTGTCTAGATTGGATCTGGTGGTTCTGAACTTTGCGGCGGCTGGAATAGAATTTCGTCGACTCCTCTAGGGTTTCTGGAATATCTGAGTATTTATAGAGCGAAGAGGCGGTGCGGGAGGCCACCGAGGTGGGCACAACCCACCTGGACGCGCCATGGTGCCTGGCGCGCCCTGTTGGGTTGTGCCCCCCTCGGGGCACCCCCAGGTGCAGCTCTGGCCCATTGGGTGTCTTCTGGGCTCTGGCCCATAAAAATTCTCCAAAAAGTTTCGCGGTGTTTGGGATCCGTTTGATATTAATTTCCTGCGATGTAAAAAACATGCAAAAAACAACAACTGGCACTTGGTACTTGTCAATAGGTTAGTACAAAAAAATGATATAAATGACTATACAATGATTGTGAAACATCCAAGAATGATAATATAACAGCATGGAACAATAAAAAAATATAGATACGTTGGAGAAGTATCAATCATTACCTTAGATATCGTCATAAATTTGTGCTTTTCTATCAATTGCTCGACAATAATTTGTTTACCCACCGTATGCTTTCTTCGAGAGAGAAGCCTCTAGTGAAACCTATGGCCTCGGGGTATATTTTCCATCATATATTTTCAGATCTATAAAACCGAAAACCCAAAAATATCTTGCTGCAATTATTTTGTGTTTACTTTATTTTGCTTTTTTACTTTTGTTTTAAATCTATCTCTATCAGATCTCACTCTTGTTCATGGTTGTGAAGGGAATGACAACCCCTTTTCTGCGTTGTGTGCAAGTGTTGGTTAGTTTGTGCAGGTGCATAGATTGGAAACTTGCCTGTGCTTCCTACTGGATTGATACCTTGGTTCTCAATTGATGGAAATATTTATCTCTACTTTCCTGCATCATCCTTTGCTCTTCAAGGAAAAAATCAACGCAAGCTCAAGAAGTAGCAAGAAGAATTTCTGGTGTCATTGCCGGGGAGGTTCTACATCAAGCCTACCAAGTACTTGTCATAAACTCTCATCTCTTGCACTTAAATTATTTGCCATTTGCCTCTCATTTTCGTCTCCCCACATCTAAAATGTTTTCAGAAAACGCAAAAATATTTGCCTTTTTATTCGCCCCCTTTTCGTTCGTCTTTTTGTTTGCTTGTGTGCTAGATCGCTTGCTTTGTCACAATGACTCAAGAGAATACTAAGTTGTGTGAATTTTCCAACACTAATAATAGTGATTTTATTAGTACTCCTATTGCTCCCGTCACTAGTGTGGAATCTTATGAAATCAATGCCGCTTTGTTGAATCTTGTTATGAAAGAACAATTTGCTGGTAGTCCTAGGGAAGATGTTGCATCCCATCTAAATATTTTTGTCGAATTGTGTGATATGCAAAAGAAAAAAAGATATGGATAATGATATCATTATATTGAAGCTATTTCCGTTCTCACTACATGATCGTGCTAAAACTTGATTTTCATCTTTGCCTACAAATAGTATTGATTCATGGAATAAGTGTAAATATGCTTTTAATTCCAAGTATTTTCCTCCCGCTAAGATCATCTCCCTTAGAAACGATATAATGAATTTTAAGCAACTAGATCATGAGCATGTTGCACAATCATGGGAAAGGATGAAATTGATGATAAGAAATTGCCCTACTCATGATTTAAGTCTATGAATGATCATACAATTTTTTTATGCGAGATTGAATTTGCATCTAGAAATGTTTTATATTGCTCCACGGGAGGTACTTTCATGGAAATCACATTACGAGAAGCTACTAAACTCCTAGATAATAGTATGGCAAATTATTCTCAATGGCATACCAAAAGATCATCTACTAGTAAAAAAGTGCATGTGATTGAAGAAGTAAATGTTCTGAGTGGAAAGATGGATGATTGTATGAAATTAATTGCTATAAAGGGTTGTCCTGTAGATCCTAATGATACGCCTTTATCTACTTTGCTTGAGAATAATAATGAATCTATGGATGTGAATTTTGTTGGTAGGAACTTTGGTAATAACGCGTATGGAGGTAATTTCAACCCTAGGGCGTTTCCTAGTAATTCCTCTAATAATTATTGTAATCCCTACAACAATTCTTACGGAAATTATAATAAAACACCTTCTGATCTTGAGAGTACAATTAATGAATTTACAAATTCTCAAAAGGTTTTCAATGCTATGGTAGAAGAAAAATTGCTCAAGATTGATGATTTGGCTAGGAATGTTGATAGAATTTCTCATGAGATAGATTTTTTGAAAATTATATCTATGCCACCAAAGCATGATATTAATGAGTCTCTGAAAGTTATGCAAATTTCTATTAATGAGAGTAAAGAGAGAGCGGCTAGTTTGCGCGCTAAAAGAGAATTGCTACGTGTTTTTTCTAGTTTTTGTGATAACAAATGAAGATCTTAAGATGTTTGGTTTGACCCCTATTGAATATTTGTTTGCTAATATAGATCTTGAAAAATAAGGGACTGGAGATGAGTCAACTTTAAATAAAAGGCACCCCGATAGTTTGGAGAATAAAGATCTTCGTGAAAAAAGTGATAAAAGAGGGATTGGAGAGGTCAAAACTTTAGCTAGCAATGAACCCATTATTTTGGATTTCAAGAATTTTAATTATGATAGTTACTCTTTGATAGATTCTATTTCCTTGTTGCAATCCATGTTAAATTCTCCTCATGCTTATAATCAAAATAAGGCTTTTACGAAACATATTGTTGATGCTATGATGAAATCTTTGAAGAAAAACTTGAGTTGGAAGTTTCAATCCCTAGATAGCTTTATGATGATTGAGAACCTACTATTAAAATCAAGATTAAAGATTATGAGTGCAATACTTTGTGTGATTTGGGCGCTAGCGTTTCAACAATTCCAAAAACTCTATGTGATGTGCTAGGTTTGCATAAACTTGATGATTGTTCTTTAAATTTGCATCTAGCGGATTCCACTATTGAAAACCCTATGGGAAGGATTAATGATGTTCTTATAGTTGAAAATAGGAATTATGTGCCCGTAGATTTTGTTGTTCTTGACATAGATTGTAATCCAACATGCCCTATTATTCTTGGTAGACCTTTCCTTAGAACCGTTGGTGCAATTATTGATATGAAAAAAGGAAACATTAGATTTCAATTTCCATTAAGGAAGGGCATGGAACACTTTCCAAGAAAGAAAATTAAGTCACTATATGAATCTATTATGAGGGATACTTATGGGATGAATACCAAAGATGACAATACCTAGATCGTTGCTTTTTGCCTAGCTAGGGGCGTTAAACAATAGCGCTTGTTGGGAGGCAACCCAATTTTATTTTTGTTTTAATATTTTTCTTTCTGTTTTTGAATAAATATATCATCGAGCCTCTGGTTAGATGTGTTTTCATGTTTTAATTTAGTGTTTGTGTCAAGTAAGACCATTGGGATGGTTTGGAAGATTGTTGATTTGATTTTGCTGAAAAACAGAAACTTTTGCGTCCAGTGCAGAAAATTCTATAATTCACCGGAGTGTGTTAATTTTCTGACATTTTTACACAAGATTGATATACAAATTTCCCATGTTGTCCTAATGTTTCAGAATTTTTAGAGTTCAGGAGTATGCGAAGTTTTAAGATTGCTACAGACTGTTCTGTTTTTGACATATTCTGTTTTCATCGTGTTGTTTGCTTATTTTGATAAATCTATGGGTAGTATCGGGGGGTATGAACCATGGAGAAGTTGGAATACAGTAGATATAACACTAATATAAAATTAGAATGATTTCACAACAGTACCTAAAGTGGTTATTTGATTTATTACGCTAATGGATCTCACGAGCTTTCTGTTGTGAAGTTTTCAAGTTTTGGGTAAAGATTTGATGCATTACGGAATAAGGAGTGGCAAGGGCCTAAGCTTGGGGATTCCCAAGGCCCCCCAAGGTAATATTCAAGGACAACCAAGCATCTAAGCTTGGGGATGCCCTGGATGGCATCCCCTCTTTGTCTTCAATCCATCGATAAATTTACTTGAGGCTATATTTCTATTCACCACATGATATGTGTTTTGCTTGGAGCGTCTTGTATGATTTGAGTATTTGCTTTTTAGTTGTAATGCCCAAGATGCAGCTATATCTCCTACGTGTCGAGGCACGACTTAGAGGCATAATCGTATTTTGGTATGGTCGCAAGAGTGGTATCTTCACACATTCCCATGTAAATGAACAATGAAGATAAATAGTTGGCTTACACTCGCCACGTCACACAATGATAAAATTATTCATACAATCATCTAGAGTACACACAAAGTCCGTCTACGGACAGAACCAAATGAAAAAGATAACCACACATGCTATGCCCGATCGGCCCTAGTAGGAACCACTACTTATCATCGGGGTATGTCACATACATACACCCACACTCTTCATCGAACTCCCATTGGAGCTCCTGGCCATCGCGTGCATCAAACTCAGATGTACCTGCACCTGTTTTGTAGTAAATCGTGAGTGACGAGGACTCAACAATCTTGTTCCCGGGTATCAAAACTACCAAAGCTTTTAGGTGTGGAGAAGGTATAAAGTGGGGTTGCATCAAGCACTAAGCATATATGAGGTGGCTAGCTTACGAACTTTCAGAGTGAGATGAGAATCTATGCCATCAGTCGAAATCTAGTAATGATCACTAAGTGATCCTGTCAACCTACGAGTCATTCATAACCCCGGTGTGTTCTCTCCCCGAACTCCCTCGAAAAGAGACCATCACGGCTACTCACACAGGCGGTGTATTTTATGTGAGTTTTTGTGTCAAGTTACCTACAACGGATATTAACAAATTCCAATCAGCCACATAACCACGGGCACGGCTTTTGAAAGATCATTACCCTGCAGGGGTGTCCCAACTTAGCCCATCACAAGCTCTCACGAACAACAGAGGTAAAACCTCCACTTTGGGGACAACCCGATCAGACTCGGAATCCCGGTGCACAAGATATTTCAACAATGGTAAAACAAGTCCAGCAAGACCTCCCGATGTGCCGACACCCCGATAGGAGCCGCACATATCTCGTCTCAGGCCATGATCAGATGAGCGATACATACATCAATCGAAGACCCCAATAAACTGGGTGGCACCGTAAGTGGCTCTAGTTTGGACCAACACTCATGAGGAGCACTGGCCTGGGTTGTTAATTAAGCCCTCGGGTGCTAGCCGGTCCCTATGTATGGGCCTTCCTGGAGGAGTTTTATTCAAAGCGAACTATCAAGGGGGGACATAAACCCTAACCGCACTAGGAACGCAAGGAACATAACACCGGTTTATCGGAACTTAAGGCGGCATGAGTGGAACAAAACACCGAGCAAAAGGCCAAGCCTTCCACCCACTGCCAAATATATAGGTGCATTAATTCAAATAAGAGATATTGTGTTATCACAAAATATCCATGTTCCGACATGGAGCAAACTTCAACTTCACCTACAACTAACAACGCTATAAGAGGGGCTGAGCAAAAGCGTATCTTAGCCGAACAACGGTTTGCTAGGAAGGTGGTTAGAGGTTTTCATGGAAATGTGGGCGGCTGACAAACAAATAGTGGCAGCATGACATAGCGATAGAGAAAGACAACTATCAAAGCAAAGATAGAAATATATCAAGGAACGACCATCTTTCCTGAAATCCCGCTAGGAAGAAGATCGAGTCCATGGAGAAGACAAACGGACGTAGTCGAACGAATCCTCATAACTCCGGAACGAAACCGAAGCTAATGAGAGAAGCAAAACCAGAAAGAAGCAAACATGTAATGCCCAGGATGGGACTATACCTCCTACGTGTCGAGGCACGACTTAAAGGTATAAGCCCATTTTGGAATGATCTCGAGTTTGGTATCTTTGCACGACTCATGTAAAAATAGGGATGAAATTGCAAAAGAATAGTTGGATTACACTCGCCACGTCACACAATACATTACATAAGCAAATCATCATCCAAATAACATCACAACCCGACTAAGGGCGAAGATCCAAATGAAAGATACCAAATACATTAAGCCACAGGTCCGAATCGCCCCTAGTAGAAACCACTACTGATCGTCGAAAACGTCACAAGCATACGACCACGCTCTTCATCAAACTCCTCGACTACCTCCCTAGTACTGGGTGATGTCGGGGTTATCCTGCCACTAACCGCATAGGAGAGTTTTCGATGTCGGCCGTCTTAAGTATTCCAGAACTGCTGCGATATATTTGTGACGACAACATCTCGGAGCTCAACTGCCCGGGACACTGCACAACCCCTAAATGACAGGAGGCATCGATAACAATGTTCTCGTCACAAAGACATCATAACAATTCAAACAATACTCGCATGATCCTAAAAAAAATTGGTGAATTTTTGAGAGTAGAAGAGATAAGTAATCATCAGGAGTCCTCACCAGAGTGAAAAGGGATGAGGAGTAAAAGAAATCCTACTCTCCGATATATATATAGGACTCAAAACAATTTCATGTGTGTGCCTAGACTCAACCGTCAATGATTCGATCAATCAGTGGGGGCTTCTAGGTCGGAGAAGGCTCTGATACCAACTTGTAATGCCCATTCTGAGAACATTTTCCGGCCACTTATAAAATAAATATTCGGAGGTGCCACGGGCGCGTGCGAGTGTGTCTGGTCTCAGAACGGACAACGGAGAGAACTAGGGAGCCCGAACGAATGCAAGTTTTGAAAACATGCTAATGAAATGCACATGATGACATGACAAAGTGCAACACGCAAGCAAATGACATGGCAACGACGACGGATAACTGGCTGACACCTGGCGCATCGGTCTCGGGGCGTCACAAAACAACATCGTAAACACAAACATAACCATGTCATGATGCACAAACAAGTATGATGCATGTCCGGTTTAAATATGCATGGCATGGCAAAGTGCACCAACAAAACTACAAGTTAAGTGGAGCTCAATATGCAACGGGTTGCATATTGACAAAACACCACATTCAATTATTTAGTTCGCTCTCATTTATGAACCCAACAAGTTTAAATGTTCTTAACATGGCAAGGGGTAACATGGCAAGAGGTGAAGCATAATAAAACTACACTATCTAAACAAGTTAAGTGGGGCCGAAATCAACAAACAATAATTCCGGAAAATCCCCACATGTCATTTAGATTTATGCAAACAACAATTTTAAACATTTTAAAAGTTGTTATCATGATGCAGATGACATATTCAAGTTTTATGCAATTTTTGTTAAAAGTTGACATGAACATGATATGAAGCATTTGGCCACCATGACGGAATGAAAGGGATGCCATGGCGGCGAAAACGGAAACGGTGCCATGGCAACGTTCCGGTTCCGACAACTCGTTGAGATATCGATGCAAAAGAAGTGTGACGGGAGTGTGTCATGCTAAGATGGTGGGGTGATCCCGGTTACTGGGTTCCCACGTTACGACGGCATGGCAACAAGGAGGAACGTGCAAGCGACAACTCGGACACGGTGCAAACACGCGATTCAACTCATACAACACACATGCATTTGTCCACGGGCATCGTCTCAGCGGTATACCTTTGAAGTGTGCATTCGGGATGGATCAAGTCCATCGAGGGAAGTAGTGGTACACGGGTCGTAGTGGAAGTAGTCGTTCACGTGGCGGTAGTGGAAGTAGTGGTACATGATGACGGTAGAGGCACTCGCGATATTAGCGATGGTAGTGGTGCATGTATCGTAGATGTTCATGTCGTTGTAGCCGTCTATGTCTTGGAGTGATGGTAGTCGTTCACTTGACGGTGGTAGACAAACTTGGCGGTCTGATACGTCTCCAATGTATCTATAATTTTTTATTGTTCCATGCTATTATTTATGATGTCTTGGATGTTTAATGGGCTTTTTCATACACTTTTATATTATTTTTGGGACTAACCTACTAACCCAAAGGCCCAGTCCAGATTGCTGTTTTTTTTGCCTGTTTCAGGGTTTTGCAGAAAAGGAATATCAAACGGAGTCCAAACGGAATGAAACCTTCGGGAGAGATATTTTTGGAGAAAATCATGCACGGGAGACTTGAGAATCATGAGTAGGGCATACGTGGTGCCCACGAGGGTGGGGGGCGCCCCCTGCCTCGTGGGCCCCACGTTTGGCCCCCGGTGCCCTCCTTCCTCCTATATATGCCTACGCACCCCGAAACCAACAGACGAACAGAGAAAACCTTAGTTCCACCGCCGTAACCTTCTGTTCCCGTGAGATCCCATCTTGGGGCCTGTTCCGGAGCTCCGCCGGAGGGGGGATCTACCATGGAGTGCTTCTACATCATCATCATCATCGCCTCACCATGAGTTGTGAGTAGTTTACCACAGACCTTCGGGTCCATAACTAGTATCTAGATGGCTTCTTCTCTCTATTTGGATCTCAATACAAAGTTCTCCTCGGTCTTCGAGGAGATCTATTCGATGTAATCTCTTTTTGCGGTGTGTTTGGCGAGATCCGATGAATTGTGGGTTTATGATCAAGATTATCTATGAGAAATATTTCGTTCTTCTCTGAACTCTTCATGTATGATTATAATATCCTTGAAAGTCTCTTCGAATTATTGGTTTGGTTTGGCCTACTAGATCTATAGTTCTTGCAATGGGAGAAGTGCTTGGCTTTGGGTTCAATCTTGCGGTGTCCTTTCCCAGTGACAGTAGGGGCAACAAGGCACGTATTGTATTGTTACCATCAAGGATAAAAAAGATGGGGTTTATATCATTATGCTTGAGTTTATCCCTCTACATCATGTCATCTTGCTTAAGGCGTTACTCTGTTCTTATGAACTCAATACACGAGATGCATGCTGGATAGCGGTCGATGTGTGGAGTAATAGTAGTAGATGCAGAATCGTTTTGGTCTACTTGTCTCGGACGTGATGCCTATATATAATGATCATGCCTAGATAGTCTCATAATCATTCGCTTTTCTATCAATTGCTCGACAGTAATTTGTTTACCCGCCGTAGAATATCGCTATCATGAGAGAAGCCACTAGAGAAAACTATGGCCCCCGAGTCTATTCTCAACATATCAATCTACAATCTACTTTACTTTTCCGCTTTTACTTTCTGTTCTTATAATCAAAAATACCAAAAATATCAAACTATCATCTCTATCAGATCTCACTTTCGTAATTGACCGAAAGGGATTGACAACCCCTTATCGCGTTGGCTGCAAAGTTCTTATTTGTTTGTGTAGGTGCGAGGGACTTGCGCGTTGTCTCCTACTGGATTGATACCTTGGTTCTCAAAAACTGAGGGAAATACTTACACTACTGTGCTGCATCAGGGAATACAACGCAAGCTCGAGAAATAGCAAGAAGAATTTCTGGCGCCGTTGCCGGGGAGGCTTACGCAAAAGTCATATACCAAGTACCTATCACAAACCCTTATCCTTCGCATTACATTTTTTGCCTCTCGTTTTCCTCTCCCCCACTTCACCCTTGCCGTTTTATTTTCCCTTCTTCTGTCGTGTGTTTACCGTTCGCTTGCCTCTTGTTTCCTTGTGCGTGTTGGATTGCTTGCTTGTCACTATGGCTCAGAACAATACCGAATTGTGTGACTTCTCCAATACCAATAATAATGATTTTATCAGCACTCCAATTGCTCCTATTACCGATGCTGGATTTTGTGAAATCAATGCTGCTTTGTTAAATCTTGTCATGAAAGATCAATTTTCCGGCCTTCCTAGTGAAAATGCCGCTACCCATCTAAACAACTTTGTTGATTTGTGTGTTATGCAAAAGAAAAGGGATACAGATAACGATATTGTTAAATTGAATTTATTTCTGTTTTCACTTAGAGATTGTGCTAAAACTTGGTTTTCCTCTTTGCCTAGAAATAATATTGATTCGTGGAATAAGTGCAAATATGCTTTTATCTCTAATTATTTCCCTCCTGCTAAGATCATCTCTCATAGAAACGATATTATGAATTTTAAGCAACTAGATCATGAGCATATTGCACAAGCTTGGGAGAGAATGAAATTAATGATACGCAATTGCCCTACACATTGTTTGAATCTATGGATGATTATTCAGAACTTTTATGCTGGCTTGAATTTTGCTTCTAGAAATCTTTTAGATTCGTCCACAGGAGGCACTTTCATGGAAACTACCTTAGGAGAAGCTACCAAACTCCTAGATAATATTATGATTAATTATTCTCAATGGCACACCGAAAGATCTACTAGTAAAAAAGTGCATGCTATTGAAGAAATTAGTGTTTTGAGTGGAAAGATGGATGAACTTATGAAATTATTTGTTGCTAAGAGTGCTTCTTCTGATCCTAATGATATGCCTTTGTCCACTTTGATTGAAAATAACAATGAATCTTTGGATGTGAATTTTTTTGGTAGGAATAATTTTGGTAACAATGCTTATAGAGGGAACTTTAATCCTAGGCCTTTTCCTAGTAATTCCTCTAATAATTATGGTAATTCCTACAACAACTCTTATGGAAAGATGCCTTATGAATTTGAAACTAGTGTTAAGGAGTTTATGATTTCGCAAAAGAATTTCAATGCTATGCTTGAAGAAAAATCGCTTAAGATTGATGAATTGGCTAGAAGTGTGGATAGAATTACTCTTGATGTTGATTCTTTGAAACTTAGATCTATCCCACCTAAGCATGATATCAATGAGTCTCTCAAATCCATGATAATTTCCATTGATGAATGCAAAGAAAGAACTGCTAGGATGCGTGCTAAAAGAGAGAATTATATAAAAGCGTGTTCTTCTAGTTATCATGAAAATAAAGATGAAGATCTGAAAGTTATTGATGTGTCTCCTATTAGATCCTTGTTTTCTAGTATAAATCTTGATGAAGATAGGATTGGAGATGATTCTACTTTAAGGTGTCCCAATGATTCAGAGTTTTTAGATCTTGATGCTAAAATTGTTAAAAGTGGGAGTGAAGAAATTAAAGCTTTGCATAGTGATAAACCCACTACTTTGGATTTCAAGGGATTCAATTATGATAATTGCTCTTTGATTGATTGTATTTCCTTGCTGCAATCCGTACTAAATTCTCCGCATGCTTATAGTCAAAATAAAGCTTTCACTAAACACATAGTTGATGCTTTGATGCAATCTTATGAAGAAAAACTTGAGTTAGAAGTTTCTATCCCTAGAAAGCTTTATGATGAGTGGGAACCTACTATCAAAATAAAAATCAAAGATCATGAATGCTTTGCTTTGTTTGATTTGGGTGCAAGTGTATCCACTATCCCAAAAACTTTGTGTGATTTGCTAGGATTCCATGAGCTTGATGATTGTTCTTTAAATTTGCATCTTGCGGATTCCACTATTAAGAAACCTATGGGAAGGATTAATGATGTTCTTATTGTTGCCAATAGGAATTATGTGCCCATAGATTTCATTGTTCCTGATATAGATTGCAATCCTTCATGTCCTATTATTCTTGGTAGACCTTTCCTTAGAACGACTGGTGCAATTATTGATATGAAGGAAGGGAATATTAGATTCCAATTTCCGTTAAGGAAAGGCATGGAACACTTTCCTAGAAAGAAAATCAAATTACCATATGAATCTATTACGAGAGCCACTTATGGATTGCCTTCCAAGGATGGCAATACCTAGATCTATCCTTGTATCGTGCCTAGCTAGGGGCGTAAAACGATAGCGCTTGTTGGGAGGCAACCCAATTTTTTTTGTTTGCTTCTGTTAAGGAATAAATATTGCATCTAGCTTCTGTTTAGATGTGGTTTTGTGTTTTGTTTAGTGTTTGTGCCAACTAGAACCTTTGGGAAGACTTGTGTGAAGTTTATGTGATCTTGCTGTGAAAAACAGAATCGTTAGCGCTCGCTAGAATGGTCATCAGATTTTACTGGGGCGTGCTATTTAATTGATTCTTTTTGCAGAAGACTAATAGACAAATTCCTCACATTTACCAATTTATTTTGAATTTTCTGGAGTTACAGAAGTATGCGAAACCTGCAGATTACTATAAACTGTTCTGTTTTTGACAGATTCTGTTTTTCGTGTGTTGTTTGCTTATTTCAATGCATCTATGAGTAGTATTGGGAAGTATGAACCATAGAGAAGTTGCAATACAATAGGTTTAACACCAATATAAACAAATAATGAATTCATTGCAGTACCTTTGAGTAGTGGTTTGTATATTCCTTCTCGGGGCGCGCCCCGTGCCTCGTGGGCCCCACGTTTGGCCCCCGGTGCCCTCCTTCCTCCTATATATGCCTACGTACCCCGAAACCATTAGAACAATAGAGAAAACCCTAGTTCCACCGCCGTAACCTTTTGTCCCCGTGAGATCCCTTCTTGGGGCCTATTCCGGAGCTCTGTCGGAGGGGGGATCTACCACGGAGTGCTTCTACATCATCATCATAGCCTCACCATGAGTTGTGAGTAGTTTACCACAGACCTTCGGGGTCCATAGCTAGTATCTAGATGGCTTCTTCTCTCTCTTTGGATCTCAATACAAAGTTCTCCTCGGTCTTCGAGGAGATTTATTCGATGTAATCTCTTTTGCGGTGTGTTTGTCGAGATTCGATGAATTGTGGGTTTATGATCAAGATTATCTATGAGAAATATTTGGTTCTTCTCTGAACTCTTTATGTATGATTATAATATCCTTGCAAGTCTCTTTGAATTATTGGTTTGGTTTGGCCTACTAGATCTATAGTTCTTGCAATGGGAGAAGTGCTTGGCTATGGGTTCAATCTTGCGGTGTCCTTTCCCAGTGACAGTAGGGGCAGCAAGGCACGTATTGTATTGTTGCCATCGAGGATAAAAAGATGGGGTTTATATCATTATGCTTGAGTTTATCCCTCTACATCATGTCATCTTGCTTAAGGTGTTACTCTGTTCTTATGAACTCAATGCACTAGATGCATGCTGGATAGCGGTCGATGTGTGGAGTAATAGTAGTAGATGCAGAATCGTTTCGGTCTACTTGTCTCGGACGTGATGCCTATATATAATGATCATGCCTAGATAGTCTCATAATTCTTCGCTTTTCTATCAATTGCTTGACAGTAATTTGTTTACCCGCCGTAGAATATCGCTATCATGAGAGAAGCCACTAGAGAAAACTATGGCCCCCGGGTCTATTCTCAACATATCAATCTACAATCTACTTTACTTTTCCGCTTTTACTTCCTGTTCTTATAATAAAAAATACCAAAAATATCAAACTATCATCTCTATCAGATCTCACTTTCGTAAGTGACCGTAAAGGGATTGACAACCCCTTGTCGCGTTGGCTGCGAAGTTCTTATTTGTTTGTGTAGGTGCGAGGGACTCGCGCGTGGTCTCCTACTGGATTGATACCTTGGTTCTCAAAAACCGAGGGAAATACTTACGCTACTGTGCTGCATCACCCTTTCCTCTTCGAGGGAATACAATGCAAGCTCGAGAAGTAGCAAACCGCAACTTGACTCGGCCATGTACCGTTTGGTGTTGATGCTCATGAGGTTCATATGATCTTGCCAAGTCATGTACTATCAGCAGTGCTTCGGAAGTAGTGTTAGGTGTGAAGGCAGCTTGGGAACATGCCACTTGCGGAGCAAACGAACTAGTAACTCATTGTGATGTCGGTACAGTTGAAGTAGGTGCTACAGCTGGTGGAGCAGGGGATACTATCTTTGTACATTTAGCTGGTGGACTTGGACATTATACTGCACTATAAGTACCAACAAAATCTCGAGGGAAGATCCTTTTCTGTTGCACCCCGCGAGTAACACCATTCCCTACTATATTATTTTCCTTGCTCTTTTTCGACTTTGCCATGTCAAGATGTACCCACAACACAAAAGAATAAAATTTGCTCGTCAGAATTTATTAATGCATGATATAGACGAGCAATACTTTGATGTAAGACAACTGTATGAGGAGGATGGAATATGTAAGAAAAACAGGACACCCTGACATATTCACACCTACGATGTATAAACTAAGCAGAAGGATTTTGCCTGAAATTAGAAGCAATGCAAGCTAGACACCATATGAAAGATGCAACCAATATCACTCTGCCAAGTTAAAAGTGTCTTGTCATAAGTGGCATTTCGAAAAATTAGAAGCAGTACAACCTAGAAATCAATGCAACATGCAACCAATATCACACTGCCATGTTAAAATCATCCAATCATAAGTGATTGATGCAACATACACAACCACAGTACTTTGATGTAAGAACATGGTACGATAGATAGATGCAATGTATTCTAGAAACATAAAGGCATGTCATATGCACATGTATAGCGTATAAACTCAGCAAGTGCAACTTAATCAAATTATAAGAAATACAAGCTAGACACCATACGCAACATGAAACCAATTATCAGAATGTCACTTAGAGCAAGCACATGAGATTGTGGAGTAGGGGAGATGAACTCATCATATGGACTTGGGACTTGAACTGCAATAGCAGTTGTAGGGGCAAATCTAGAGAGCCACCGTTTGCGTCGCTCTAGAGGACCACCAACATCCCCTAACTTACTCTTTTCCTTCCTCTTTTTTGATATTGCCTTTTGAAGTCAAAACCACAAGAAAGGAAATAAAATTAGCTCTGCATAACTCGTTGATGCATGATAAATACGAACACTTCTTTGATGCAAG
Source organism: Secale cereale (assembly GCA_902687465.1). Classification (NCBI taxonomy): domain Eukaryota; kingdom Viridiplantae; phylum Streptophyta; class Magnoliopsida; order Poales; family Poaceae; genus Secale; species Secale cereale. The sequence continues at coordinate 128,197,660 of LR738709.1, read as the reverse complement.
GCAAGCGCATGATAGGAGGATGGAATATTTACGAAAAGGACAGTATTGCATGTTCACACCTATGATAGGAGGATGGAATATGTATGAAAAACAGTAACTAAAGGCATTTGAACAAAAATAGAAGAAATGAAGGCTAGGCACCATATGGTCATGCAACCAATATCACTCTACCAGGTAAACAATCTCTCGTCATAAGTGCCATTTCAACAAATTAGAGGCAGTAGAAGCTTGAAGACAATGCAAGATGCAACCTATACCATAGAAAGGCATGTCATATGCACATGTATAGCGTATAAACTCAGCAGGTGCAATTTAATGAAATTAGAAGAAATACAAGCTAGACACCATATGCAACATGAAACCAATTATTAGACTGTCACTTAGAGCAAGCACCTGAGATGGTGGAGTAGGGGAGATGAACTCATCATATAGACTTGGGACTTCAACTGCTGTAGCAGTAGCAGGGGAAAATCTAGAGATCCTCAGTTGGCGTCGCTCTGGAGGACCACCAACATCCTCTAACTTGCTATTTTCCTTCCCCTTTTTTGATATTGCCTTATGAAGTCAAAATCAAAAGAAAGGAAATAAAATTAGCTCTGCCTAACTCGTTGATGCATGATACAGACAAACACTTCTTTGATGCAAGGCAAACGCATGATAGGATGATGGAATATATACGAAAAGGACAACATTGCATGTTCACACCTATGATAGGAGGATGGAATATATATGAAAAACAGTAACAAAAGGCATTTGAACTAAATTAGAAGAAATGAAGGCTAGGCACCATATGAACATGCAACCAATATCACTCTACCAGGTAAAAAGTGTCTCATCATAAGTGCCATTTCAACAAATTAGAAGCGGTAGAATCTAGAAGACAATGCAAGATGCAACCTATACAACACTACCAAGTTAAATGTGTCTTATGGGTAAGTGATTGTTGCAGGATACACAACAGTACTTTGATGTAAGAACATGGTGTGATAGACAGGTTTATTATGTTCTACAAACATGAACACGTGTCATATTGATAGGTATAAGCTGTAAGCTATGCAGATGCAATTCAACAAAATTATGAGCAATACGAACTAGACATCATATGGAACACAACCACATATAACAATGCCAAGTTAGAGCAAGCACCTGTGATGGTGGAGTAGGGGAGAAGTGTTCATCATCTACACAACTACGTTGACTGTCCATCCTTGTGTTGTCTTGTGAATCTTGCTGGGAGGATGGCAGAGTAGAATATGTAGAGACCCTTTGTTTGAGTTGCTCCGAAGGACCACCATCATCCACTGCCTTACTAATTTCCTTCAGCTGTATTGATTATGCATTGCGAAGTCAAACCGATAAAAAAAGGAAAAATAATCGCTCTTCAGAACTCATTCAAGCATGATACTGACAAACACTACGTGGATGAAAGGCAAACACATGATACGGGGATGGAATATGTATGAAAAACAGGACGGCGTGACATATTCAGACCTATGATGTGGTAACTAAGCAGAAGGCATTTCATGAAATTCGAAGCACTGCAAGCTAGACCTTTTTTTTAGAAAAGGAGGTTGACCTCCGGCCTCTGCATCAATCGATGCATGCACTCATATGAAAGATGCAACCAATATAAGTCTGCCAAGTTAAATATGTCTGGCGTTTCAACAAATTACAAGCAGTACATGCTAGAAATCATATGCAAGACGCAACCAATATAAAAGTGGCCACTTAAAGGTGTCTCATCATAAGTGAGTAAGTGACTGATGCCGGATACAGAAGAACAGTAGTCTGATGTAAGAACATGGTGTGATCAGATATAGTATGTTCTACAAACTAGAACATCTGTCATATTCACAGGTATAATGTCTAAAGTAAGCAAATGCAAGTTAGAAGCAATACAAGCTATTCATCATACGCAACATGCAAACCAAAGAGTGCCAAGTTAGAGCAAACACATGTGATGGTGAAGTAGGGCAGATGTGTTCATCATCTACACAGCTATGTTGACTGTCTAGCCTTGTGTTGTCTTGCGAATCTTGTTGGGAGGATGGCGGAGTAGAATCAGTAGAGACCCTCCGTTTCCGTTGCTCGGAAGGACCACCATCATCTAATGCCTTACAAATTTCCTTCCGCTTTATTGATTTTGCATTGTGAAGTCAAACTGACAAGAAAAAGGAATAAGATTCGCTCTTCAGAACTCATTCATGCATGATACTGACAAACACTACTCTGATGAAAGGCAAACTCATGACACGAGAATAGAATACGTATGAAAAACTGGACGGCATTAAATATTCAAACCTATGATGTGGAAACTAAGTAGAAGGCACTTCAACAAATTAGAAGCACTGCAAGCTAGACACCATATGGAAGGTGCAACCAATACCACTCTGACAAGTTCGAACTGTCTCGTCACATGTGGAATTCAACAAATTAGAAATAGTACGTGCTAGAAATCATATTCAAGACGCAACCAATATCACACTGCCAACTTAAAGGTGTCTCATCATAAGTAACTGATGCATGATACACAAGAACAATAGTTTCATGTAAGAACATGGTGTGATAGATAAATATAGTATGTACCAAAAACAGGAAGACGTGTCATATTCACACATATAATGTGTAAGCAAAGCAGATGCAGTTTACACTAATTAGAAGCAATAAAAGCTGGACACCGTATGCAACATGCAACCAGATATCAAACTGCCAAGTTATAGTAAGCACATGGGATGGTGGAGTAGGGGAGCGGCGACTTGGAACTTGTGATGCACTAGAAGAACGAGGAGAATCCATACACATGCTCCGTTTACGTTGCTGCAGAGGACCACCATCATTGCCTTCCTTACTCTTTTCCTTCCTCTTTTTTGATTTTGCCTTGTCAAGTCAAACCCACAAGAAAAAGGAATAAAATTTGCTCTTCAGAACTCATTGATGAATTATGATGACGAACACTACTTTGATGTAAGGCAACCGCGTGATAGGAGGATGGAATATGTATGAAAAATAGGACATCATGACATATTGACATGTATGATGTGGAGAGTGTAAACTAAGGAGAAGGTGTTTGAACTAATTAGAAGCAATGCAAGCTAGACACCATATGAAAGATGAAACCAATATCACTCTGCCAAATTAAAAGGGTGGCGTCATAAGGGTATTTCAAAAAATTAGAAGCAATACATGTCAACACCGTAACAAGCTAGAAATCATATACAATATGCTACAAATAAAGGTGTCTCATCGTAAGTGATTGATGCAGGATAACCAAGAGCGGTAGTTTCTTATAAGAACATGGTTAATGGATAGATGTAAGTATGTACCAAAAACAGTAAGGCATGTCATATTCACATGTATAATGTGTAAACTAAGCAAATGCAATTTACCCTAATTAGAAGCAATACAAGGTAGACACCATATGCAACATGCAACCACATATCACACTACCAAGTAAGAGCAAGCACCTGCGATGGCGGTGTAGGGGAAATGCGGTAAGCAACTATAGAGCTACGTTGACTATCTTCATCTAGCCTTGCTGTTTCTTGAGAATCACGTGGGGAGGATGACACTGCACTCAATAAAGGAGTAGCACGTCTCACGGTAACCCACTGGCCTGAATGTCTCGTCATAAGTGATTGATGAGGGATACACAAGAGCATTAGTTTGATGTAAGAACATGGTTACTAGATAGATGTAGTATGTATCAAAAACAGGAAGGCATGTCATTATCAAAGGTATACTCTGTAAAGTAAGCAGATGCAATTTAACCAAATTGGAAGCAATACAAGCTAGACACCATATGCAACATTCAACCACATATGACAACGCGAAGTTAAAGCAAGCACCTGGGATGTTGGTTCATGGCGAACGATATCATCATCTGTAGAGCTATGTTTACTGTCTACATCTGCTGACACTACACCCTTTAGAACGCTGAAACGCTTATTGCTTATCCTCAAATTCGACTGGAGTGACTTCTATCTTTCTTTTGTGTATTTATCAACAAAGCGTCAGAGTCTGAAATACCAATGCCTAAAAAAACAATAGTGTGAGTATGGCTGAAGTGTGTGCACAAGTAGTACACTGTAAAAGTAGCAAATAGCAAGTGTGTGGAAAATAAATGACGGCAGACATATTATAGCTCTATAACATGTATGTCACACGGAATTATATTATAGGATTTTGAAATATGAGCACAGGGTAGGTACTCCTCCAGCACACCACAAGATGTGGTCCTATGTAAATAACAGTCAACTGAAAACAAATAGGTTAGTCCATTTTTTCTACACCATCCGGTGTACAAAGAACGGGCATATGGCCTTCATCTACCTCCAGCCAGTCAGTGTTGACGATCTTCCTCGAAACGCCAGCGACCACCGGCCCTGTCCCCTGCCTCTGCCCCCCCTCGACCTCACCGCACCGCCGTCCTTGGCACCGCCCCTCAGCCATCCCTTCAAGCCTCGCCGACCTCCAGATCGGGTGCAAGCAGCTCCTGCGCCCCACACCCCTATGATAGACATCGATGCGCCGGTTCCCCAGCGAATAGGCGGACTAGGTGCTCCGCGCGCCTAAGCAGGTGCTGCTTCTTTTAATTGCAAATCATCTGACCCTAAATTGAAATCCAAGCGGATGACTGACCTCTGGCTAAGGTGAAATAGTAAATGGGAGGAAACCTTGTGCATTTAGTATCACGAAGAAGGTGCAGTAAGAAGCGCTCAACTAGTTTCTTTCGTGGGATGCATATGATGTGTGAGCAGAGACGTAAGATTTGCACAAATAAGGGAAGAGGAGTACCTCTTTCTGCTTGCAGTGTTGTGTCCTCCCTCTGTTTTTTCAACGATCTTCTTGTGGTTCGCTGGAAACGAGAAGTTGTGGAGGACGATGGAGCCTTGGACGAACCCATGGCCGAGCTGTTGAGTATGGTGCGATGGCCATCTGTCGGCAACGAGGAACGAGATCCGAGGCGGCGAACGACGGCGTAGCGGGAACAACTCTGGTGCGGTAGACGGTTGCGACAGTGGAGCGGCAGCGGCGAGGCGCATGACGGCGTGGTCGAAGTGGTTTTGGTATGGCCCACATCGGCGTCGGCGTCGTGGAGGTAGCTTTGCCTCGGCTTCAGCTGCTAAGTCCTTGAGGGCGTTGCGGTTGCGATTGCGTTGGACGACGACATCGGGGTACCAGCTCCGGCGTGATGAAGGAGGGCGGCAGTGGATTGGGTGCGATGGGGTGGAGGGCGGAGGAGGTTGAGGTTTCGCGACTGGTGGAGAGGGCGTTTTGGCGCCCATGGAGTATGAACGGGGAAACAGAGGGAGGGGAGACTAAGGGGGAACAATGTTTCGGTTTGGAACGCGCTAGTTTGAAATTTGGGGAAAGTTACAAACTTTGCCCCCCATCTAAAATTTTGGACATATTGCGGGTCGGGGTAGGACAGTAATCTCACGTGTCCCAAATAGTGGGTGGGATAGATTTCGGCCGAGCGCACAGAGGTGTTTACGCGCCCACGATGTATGAATGCTTCTCGGAGGCGGTTGATACTAGCGTCTTGGTGAAGTTAGAAACCTACCCCAGTTTAGACCTTTGGACATCGGGTCGATAGGCTACACGGGTCAGAGTCATGACAGTAATTTCCTACCACCAAACATTAGTCTCGCGCAGTTTCGGGCGAGCAGAGGCTTATTTGGTGCTTCGTTCAATATTTGGGAGCAGAAGCACTAACGTTTACAGTTCTTTTGAATTGAACTTTCAGGATTTGTGAAACTTCAAAAATATTGACTCTTGAAAATCCTAAAACTACGATTATTTTGGAATGAAGGGGGTACATTTGAATATACATTGTACACGAGTATATATTAAAAAAATATACAGCTTAGCTCAATTCATGCATGGTTCGAGATATAATCTCCTTCATTGCAAAAAAATAGTTAGACATGCGTATGAATTTATAGCATGTTCAAACACATGACAAAGATTGATTCCCGCTTTTAGAACTGACTTACAAATGACATTATCTTGAATTCAAATAGATGAATGCACTTCCTATGAATTCGAATCTTCGAAACCACACCTTTATGTTGAATTGAACATGTATTCTATCATGGCTAGCAATTTGGAATGTATCCATGTATGTGACAAATGTATAAAGTGCCTGACACTAACAACACAGAGTGCACTAATTAATGTTTATAAATGAATTGCAAAAGCCATGCATTGTATGGATTTCAAACCACTCTCTCTCTCTCTCTCTCTCTCTCTCTCTCTCTATGGATGGATAATATGATATAAACCCATACGCATGCTCGAATTCAATAGAGTATGTGAGTCTGATAGACAAATGTTCGTTCATACGCAAATTGCAAAATTCATGATCTCATCCAAAAAAGCAATTTATATTTTAATTTAATGTGTATTCTTTTACATCTAGATGCACTACGCCTCTGCCCGTCCTCACACACGTGCTATATCTCTCTCTATGTAACGCATAAGGGCACACACTTTATATACATTGACATTTCTCTCTCACACATGCTCACTCTCTCTCCCGTGGTGTCTTACGCACACACTCTCTATATATCTCCCTCTATCTCTCTCTTACTACTACGTACCACTCCTTTCACTAATCTCAGTTGGAAAACACTATTTCTCTCACATGCATATACACACACGTACGGTGTCTTGCTGGCCCTCTATATGCACATACATGTCCCTACATGTCTCCGGCATACACATTATCTTTAGGCCTCTCTCGCATACATTGCCCCCCTCTCTTACTATTTGGCGGTTATGATTCCATCAGATCATTCGTAAGATATCCCTAACTGTCAGGCTGGATGGTAATAAGAGGCAAAGTTTTACCCAAGTATGGGCCTTTATAGTTGAGGAAAAAGCCTGCTCCTGGTATTGTATATTTGTGATAGGGGTGTGTACAAAGTACACGTGAATACCACACATTGTGTGTGTATACTATCGACGAACTAGCCCCCGGGCTTATATAACATACTCGAGGCCTAGCTAGGGTTACAGATCATATATAGTCGGCTTATCGTCAGTTGGGATAAAGTCCTCCGTGACTCTGGTAGCTACGTCTTGTACGTTGAGTCCTCCATGGGCTTCGTGTAACGCGTCTCGGTCCAACCTATGTGGCCCAAGATGGAAACCGACCCATGAGTCCTCACGTCGACCCACCACAACTAGAAATGATGTGCCCACCACATCCCACACACAATCAGCCACTAATAAAATAAGCATATACAATAGAACAAAGTTATACATGAAAGTTAATTGCATGGTGCATCCATAATATTTGTTCCGCATTATGAATGTTTATATCTTCTCCTAAAAAATTAGTCACGGGAAAGAGAAATGAAGGGCATGTCTCTCTGTCACCACCGCACCTCCCTCTCTCTACACCACTTTCACGTACGCACACGAACTATCTCTTAGCCCTCTAAAAGTATGCCCCTGACACATTCACGCGTGACGGTCACTGTAGTTCAAGTGAAAGCACTATACGACCATTGGACTTCAGAATATGCTCATTATGGTCACCGTATATATTTTTGTGGTGATCATACAATACCTAGCTCACCATACGTCTCTGTATTTTGTTGATGACATCGACGATCATTGTATTTGATGCGTGCTCCGTATTTTGTTGACGACACTTACGGTCATTGTATTTGAAGCGAAAGCATGATATGGTCATTGGGATTTATAATAAGCTCATTACGGTCACCATATACATTTTGTGGTGCTAACCAACCTGTGGTTGGATGGTTAGAAGGACAGTGGTATCCCTAGCCGACGAGGGTGAAAATCCTAGTGCTCGCATATATCCTGGATTAATTTCAGTATTTTCCGCAATGTGCGTTCAGTGGGAGGAGACGTTCCCCTCAACTACTATGAGGTGCCTATATATGGTCACTTCATAGAATCTCAAGATGATATGCTGTCACACTCTCTCGAAGGTGCTCATAGGGATAGGGTGTGTGTGTGTGCGCTTATAGCGTTGAGTGTTTGCGCGTATATATATGAGCGCTTGCGTCTGTAACGTGTTAAAATAATACATGTCATGATTATACGGTCACTGGCTCACCGTACAACTCCATAATTTGTTGATGCCACGATCAATGGACCAGTAAAACGTTCCACGTGGCGCAACTAGTGCTGCACCATCAGCGCACGTAACCGTGCGACCCACGTGTGAGCGCGTATATGAAAGAAAAAAAATGGTAGCTTGTGTTTGTGATGTGTTAATAAAATACATTTTATGGTTATCACATTTTGTGGTTATCATACGGTGACTGGCTCACCATACAGCTCCGTAGTTTGTTGATGACATAATCATTGACCAGTCAAACGGTCCACGTTTATTAGCGCACATTACCGTGGGACCCACCTGTCAGCGCGTATATGAAAGACAAAATGGTAATAAATTAGTGGTCAGTGGGGATTCAAAGTCCTAAGACCTTTGGTTGGCAACCCTAACCACATCGAACAAGGTTGCCTTGTGATGATATGCTGAGCCGGCCATTTTAATTGCACGCACGCACGAGACAGTGTGGTGAATACAAACACATCACACATGCGCACAAACACGCCCGCTACGCCCGTATGCATGAATGAAATACTCACACGTACACATGCACGCACGCAACACTCACACGAACACACGCACGCATGCAGGCGTGCAACACTCACACGTACACAAGCACGCCCGAACACACTCACACATGCATGCAACACTGAAACGTACATATGCACGCACGCCTGCATGCACCCAGCACACGACGCAAGATACACACTCAACCTATGCGTGCATGCACCCTTTGTTAAGGACATGGATTGTTACGAGTATTAATCAATCTTATCTGTGATAAACAGAACATTGATGTTTGCAGTGGTCTTTATGAATCAATCTTATCATGTGGAGCCGGCTCCTCTACCGTGCGTTGCCTGCGTTGGGTCACTAATATACAAACCAGGTAACCAACATGCCCACACGTTAGTGGAAGAGCGGCGCGGTGTCGTACGTCAGAGTCGAGGGCGCCGCTCGCTACACGCCCAGCTGGACACGCCTTCTTACCGCATTCAAACGCCTCCATGAAACCCATGTGGAAGCCAGGAAACCCACTCTGGTCACACGTCCGTTCATGACCGGGCCGACATTTAAAGCAACACCGACCGAGCTCCTCCCGTTCGCCGTCTATTTAATCTCTTATTTAAACGAGGCCATGTGTTGTTTTCATGGATATTTTGTTGTGTGAAAACAAATTTAAATATGAATGAATAATCGGTGTCCGCGGTCTTCTGTCGGGACGCAGTTGGATGGCCTCATAGTACTCGTAGCGTAGAGTAGTACTAGGAGTAGTACGGTGGTAGGAGCACTGCAGCAATTTCATTCGAGTCCGTGCTACAACTTGCTACCCTAGGCTATGTTACTACTCACTCGTTTCCAACCAAGGTATACTATGAGTGGTGGAATTAATTTCATAGTTTGCACAAGTACTTAATTAGTACGCTCGTTTTTCTCCTTAAGTTTACCGATGCATTAATTACAACAAATGCATGCATGACCACTAAATTTCCATGAACTTCTACATGCATATTGGTGAGTTTTCTGTTGATAATGCTTGCATCGGATGATTTAATACACCTCGAAATCCAAACATGTGATGGTAGTAAGTACTAATCCCTCCGTCTAGATGTACAAGTCACCTTACAAAAATCAAATAGTCCCAAAACACATAGGCGTGGTGCATTAACTCTCACGTTGTTTTTTGTTTTTTGACATAAAGAAAGGAATCCACCAATAAGAGATGTGGGGCGTGTATGATTCTAATGACATGAGACTACCAAACATGACATGTAGTGGTCAGTTCATTGCATGCAATGATATTAACTAGCAAATAAACATTAAGTTCTCTCGTTTTCCTCCCCACCTTGGTCGCGATGCACAACCTACGATGACTTATTCACCTAGTACTACAATTGAGACTTATCGGAAAGGAGGGTGTAGTAAGTAGTAGTACTACCTCCATGGTGGGTACGTATTCCATAAAATAAGTTTTTCCCAAAACTAAGTTGCTCAACATTTATTTGCTTGTTTCCCTTCCTGCCTCATTGCCTCGAACAGACAATGCCAAACTCCCCTGCCCCTGCCCTACCGCGGGAAAAGACCCGCGCTCACCATTTTTAGTCCGGGTTTGTATCGATGGATCGCGCGAAGCAACAAAAACCAAGCCATGTCGTGTACTCCTCCGTCGTACTAGGCACTGGCTTTCATGAATGTTGTACTTCCTCTCGCCGACATGTGGGACATATAGCAACCAGGTAGACGTGTCATGCACCAAATAACAGTGCAGAACAGCAGGGGGACGCACCCCAGTCGTAGCGCCCCAGTAGTAGTAGTAATGAGCAATGAGACGTCAAATCACAAAGCCGCACCTTTCCGTCAGACGTACGAAGCAACCATTATTTCACACTTTGCTGAATCTGCTTCTCCATCACTAGCTTCAAGAAAACCATGTATTGCTTCTGCCATTGATTTGCCTCAAGAGGGACGCGCATCGCCTTGGTACATCATGACACGTGGGACTGCATGACAAGCCATGCTCCCGCGCCCACCGCTCGGTAAAATCACCTCATTTTTACTAGTACTAACTAGCAAGAGGCCCATGCGTTGCACGGAACATCAAGATGCATTTATACGAGTTGTTTATGTTGTGGGAGACGAAGATGAACGAGAGAAGAGCTTATCTGCAAATGTGGGGAAGGTGCGGGTATCTTTTTGCAAAATTGTCATAGTTTGCTTTCTATCCGTCAAATATAGATTGGACGGTCTATATTGCACGATGACAGGCGCACCGTCATCACCAACTCGGTTTCTATAAGAGCAGATAAGTAGATATCTGGATACTATCTTTTTAGATCAATATTAGTCGGGATTCACCAAGGAGCAAAACCAAGTGGTGGGCAGCTCCTGTCGCGTTGGCGTAGCAACTCAACAGGGTTAGTCCGCACACAAAATGGCGACACACTTACATGACCCCTTTGGCCTACATGTGGCTCATCTACCATCTTGTTCCACGTGCGATGCACCAATTTACAATTCGGAGCAACGGTTGGACTTGGAGGCACCCTGGTCGTAGCGCCGCAGTAGTAGTAAATGAGCAATGAGGGGTCAAATCACAAAGCCCCACCTTTCCCACATTAAGCTGGACGGACGAAGCAACCATCATTTCACTCTAGGGCGCAAGATCAATGATGCGTGTGGCAGCTACCTAGGGCGCCCTAGGGTAGGAGCCTCCACTACAAATCCGCTTCTCCCTCGTCCTCTTGAAGAAAACTGATGATGTGTGTGGCGGGTAGGGTTTGTAGGAGTACTACGGCGTGCGGGGTCACGCCATAATAAACAGGAGAGGGATTGAGTTCGAGTCGACGCCATAATACGGGTGGGCCGCTCGGTTTTACGAAACGAGTGATAATTTTGGGTTCGGGAGCAATGGAGATATCTCTATTCCTAATAAACCATATCTCAAGGAAAAATTCCTAATAAACCATATCATATAGAGTTCCTATGATATTCCTCCACACCAAAGGATGGTTGAATTGCTGCAGGTGATACGATGGTCTTTCTGTGTACACTCCTCCCCCATCTCTATAGTTACCTCTCGAAGATGAATGAAATGATATATAGTGGGTATTCTATATGTGCATGTTGGTATACGAAAACTCAGTAAAAGTTTGCGAGGTTCGAATTTTCAATAAAGCTATATGCACTACATTTTGGAACGGAGGGAGGAGCATACGACAGTTGCTAACACTCACGTGGAAGATTTGTGTGTCGGAGTGTCTGTTCTGTTAAATGCCATGGCAAAACTGACACTGTCAGATGCCCATCTAATGGTTCTTACGGTGTTCGTCGGGAAATGGCTAGTGGCGAACATCTGTCAGATATGATTTACAGACACATGCATTGCATTGATACGTGCCCCCCTCTCTCTCACACACACGCACCCTCACGAGTCACAACTTTCATGAGTCCTGTTGCACCCATCGTCTATCTGTAGGTAGACGTCACACGCATATGTGCTCTTCACACCCTACCCTGCGAACTTCTAAAAAATAAAAGACGCCTTGCACCTTTTATTTTAACTCACATGTCAGACACTTATACTTTTACTCTTGTGGTGAACGTTCTTTGGGCGTAGTATATTGCACTCTCACTAAGAGAAGCGGTGCAAGCACACACTAGTTCTCTCACACCCACTTGCGGGTACACGTAGGAGCACATTTTTTAAGCTAGGAGCGCATTTGTTTACAAAGAGGCATCCTCATTTGGACTAGTCGAGTTTGCAACTTGATGGAGGGTTGGGGACCGCACGTGAATGATAGTATAGTACATAGTGCATCCTGGATGCGGTGATTTGATAGTGTGACCTGGAAGCGGTGGCATGTTATTGATCGAGTTTTATTTTTACATGAACTTTAAATGAAAATAGTGGTTCACGCGTATTCAATTTAATAATGGTTGCTACAATAAAATCACTCCACTATACATATAAGCAGGAGCGTCAACGCTTGCTTTACTAGCGTTCCTCTCTTTCACTCTCTCATGCTCTCCAGATCTAAGCAAGACATAGGTGGCCACATCTCTCTGCCCACCGCTGGTCACAAATCCGGCTGGACCACCTCGGCCGGGGCATGGGTGTAGGTGCATCATTCACGCAGTCGTCGGCAGCGAGGGAGGAGACCAGCAGCTGCCCGCCCGTCCCGATCGGCGGCCATGCCGTTCTCTCCGAGACAGCGCCAGCTCGGGAGGGCCTCCGACCCCTTCCTCCCCGCGGTATTGTGGCCAAGATGCGGTATTGTGACCTCTCTTCTCTCTCTCGGGCTATGACTCGGGTATGGTTAGCTGTTGTATGTACATGTAGTTCAAATATGAATTACAATCATTAAATGGCTTGAAAATCACTTAAATGTCTTAAAAGGTCAAATGACCCCTGAAATTTTCCAAAATTTGACATGACAGTTGTATTAGTACTACAAATTTTCTCGTACATTTAAAATACCATCCGTTGCCACTTTACTCCAAATCCGTCTTTCACAGCTAATAAAAAATATAAACAACATCACACACAGTTTTTTGTAGGAACTATTTGCGATGAAAATTCCTGGGTCTATTTAAGTCTTCCTCTTAAGTTTGCCGACTCATCTGCTCCAGTGCCGGCAACCCCTGAATCCACGAATCCCGATCCCCATTCCCGCAACCCCTTCTTGTAAAGATGTCGCCGTGGAAACACTTCGTGAAGGCCCGTACGGTGGTCGCGTCCTCCCCGAGCGCCGTCACCTATGCCAAGAGTGCCGCCGCATCCGCATTGAGCGTGACCGCATCCGTCGAGAGGGCATCTGCGACAGCCGATAGTGCAGCTGCGGCAACCGAGACGACTGCAAGCGCTGCTGCGATGGTGGCTGCAAACGCCGAGAGCGCTCAAGTTGCTGTCCGTGCCGCCGATGTCGCCCTGCCCGGGTCGAGGCCATCCACGCCAAGATCAAGGATGCACATGTCAAGATATTCCAGGCCACATCAGAATCCAGCATGCAACCCACGTCCGAAAAGGCGGCGGCGGCCACGGAGCACCTGCTTCCTCATGAGATCGCCGAGCGGGAGTTGGAGATGCAGGAGGCGGCAGATATCGAGGAGCGCTGGGAGGAGGAGTTGCGTGTGGCTGAGGTCGAGGTAGAGAAGAGTCTGTCCGTCGAGGAATCGGCGGTAGAGTACCAATGCGAGCTCTGGCGCAGCCACTACTACGAGTACTATAACCTCGAGTGCGGCTCCGAGGACGAGGACGAGGACGAGGACGAGGACGCGATCGACTTCGGCAGGGGGGACGCGGAGTCCACGAATGGCGGCATGTCGCCAGGACAAGTCATCGACGTCTCATCTCACACTGGCGATGCATAGGACGACACATCGACGACTTTGTTAAAGTTATGCATACTAAGGCTTTGTTTTTAATGCTCGTCTTTTGTTAGAGCAATGTTTAGGTCAACTCGCTCTATTTAATTACTAAAATTGCTCGATTACTTTTTTTGAATATAAAATTGCTCGATTGAGTAAGTGTGGTATGTGTGATGTACGCTCTTCTCTCTCTCCCGGCGACATCTTTGCCACATCCCGACGACCCTTGCTCTACCGCCCCAGCTCCTCACATGGTTGCGTGTGGATATTTTTCTACTTCCGTCGTCTGTTCCAAAGCCACCTCGACATTTATACTATTATTAGAGTTAAAGCTAGTTCACATAGGCGAATCTAAGAGTTGGTTCAAACAGGGAAGAAAGTGGGAAAGCTGTAGCATGAATCTAGGACTTGGTTCAAAGAGGAAACACGGGAAAGTAGTAGATACCCAACCGGTCTCTTGGTTGAAAAGGCGAAGAAAGCGGGGTGGATGGCGAAGGGTGGGGGGAAGTGGACCTGTCTCTTGGTCAAAAAAGGAAAGAAAGTGAGGGGTGTTGGGGGGACAATGCAAATGAGAACGAGCAGGTCTAGATTTCCTGTGCTCATATAGGAAAGTGTAGCCGAGGAGATAAAAAATGTTTGCCGCTCTCGGCAACCATATCTTCCTCACCACTTAATGACACTTTTCCATACTATCAATGTAGTGCTAATAGTATAACACAATAGATGCTGCTGTTAATCATATGCCACTGCAAATAACTGTCACTGCTTAAATAACCTTATTTTATATTTGTGGAAACAGGGATGTCTGTCTCCATATCGTTTCTATTTGTGCAATCAAAAGTACACACATCAGTTTTAGTAGAACTGCACAAAATGAGATGGCTATTCCTTGCTGCCGTCCTCTAACCTCCCGTCTTTGAGGTATTCCTAAAATGGTAGTAACTAGGTAGAATGACCAACGCAATCTAAAAGAAGCTGATTCGTACGTTTAATTTCTGATTGCAGTGCAGGGATGAGCGAAAACAATTGCATCCTAGTCGGGAATGCACTTTCTCCCAGATTAAGGATGGACAGAGGACTAGCTGGCACGACTGCATGGAGGTTTTTGGGACAGGTGCGCGGACAAGAGGCATTGTGGTGTGCTTATTTCTGCAAATAGTGTTGCTTAAATTTTGTGGAACTACACAAGAAGTTCATATGGTCAGTACACTACATGGTTTAGTCAACATTCCAGCTGAGAACACAATTATAATTGGTTATTCTGGAATGAGAGAACCTAACCATGGATGGTGGCAACAAGAAAAACCAGAGTGAACTCCAGGAAATTAAAGCCTGCCTAGGGAGGCCCTTTGCTCAGAGAAGCCTTGCTTGATTTTTCCTGATTTGTAAACCTTCTCACAAATTTGTATTTTGCCGTGAACTAGTAAATGTTTATTATGTTCTATGAATCATTGAGATGTATAAACTTGCTAAACTTATGATTTTTCAAGTATTTTATGAAGCCTAGTTTAATGTGAATGTTCCACATGAACGCTGGACTAGCGTGTGAACGTTTTGAATTTACACCGTGGTCTCAGTTAACTGCATGAACCACTGCAACAAGATATCGTAGTTGCTTATATGTCAGACAAGGACGGGACAACTGGGAGCGAACTTCTGTAAGGTAGAAGATGGGGACGAGTAGGGTGTGCGAACGGCCTCGGGTGGTGGCTTGCCCGGTGGATAAACGGCTGCATGTCCCCAAAGAGTTCTCGAGTACTATGTAGGACCCAAAAGATGTCATGTCTACTAGAACCATATCGTAGGCCTGACGATATAGCTTCTGCATGTTTGCACACCATGCCGGCGCGAGCATGTAACTTCACTTAATTCGTTCAACCGTCACACCTCCCACAACCTTCGCCTCCCTTGCGTGGTCGCGTCCTTTGAGACCTCAGATGGCTATAAATGCCCCCAATTGTTTTTTGCCTACTCTGCATGCATGATACTCCCTCTGGTCCTTTTTACTCTGTATGTTTTTAATGACTTGAGACTATACCTAGCCCGGCATGCAATGGTTAGTTCATTCCATGTAAGATGACTTATAATGCACTGTTCCCCATACCTGCAGGAAGCCCATTCATCTCCAAATCTTTTCCACTCCATGTGTGAAAACAATCTGCCTGCTCAACTCTCCTTCTTCCTCCGGCAATCCCACCACTCCACCCCGTGTTGAAAAAATCTGCATGCATGACTCTCCTCCCCCCGCGCTCGTCCAATCGGTTGTGACCAGCAATATTTCCATCCCTTCCCTCCTCCATAATTTACTCCAACAAATATGCCCACGTATATGTTACGTTAATCACGCAATATATATTACGTATGTGTCCCATTTCTCACTATAAATATTGCGCCTCCCACGTCATTCGGAAGAACGCTCACGTTCATCGCTATCTCCTCCCCTTCCTCTCACGTCGACCACCATGGCATCGCCCCTCCCAAGCCCTAGGTGCCCCTCGCTGCACCACGCGGAGTGTCACGCGTCGCCGTTCCTTCCGTCGCCGCCACTAGTCGAGGAGGACATGTCGGTGTTCCGCTCCTCGCCGCGACGCGTCGAGGTGGACGCGTCGGCGTTCCCAGTCTCTCCAACACGTGCGTCGGAGGACGCGTTGGCTTCCCGCTAGGAGGACAACGTCGCGCCACCCGCCGAGCCCCCCCAGCCTTGAGGAGCTTTGGAAAGAAATGGAGGTCGCCTTGTGGGAGGCTTTGCCTTCGGCAGAGCGCGCCAAAATAGAGGCGGCGAAGGAGGCCGAGGAAGAGAAGCGCGTCGCGAGGCATGTTGCGTGGCAGGCCTATGTCACGTCCGAGAGAGTCAGGCAATTGGCTCATTGGCACAAGGCTCGTGCGAGGGCTGCGAGGGTGGTGGAGGACGCCCGTGCCAAAGCCCTGAGTGCAGCCGGGCCCAAGCGCCTCATCTACGTTTGGTGGTACGTTGACCGAGTGCACGCTTCCAGCAAGGAGGAGTACATGTTGTCGCCGGATCACCACACCGGTGAGATCGTACTCGCACACTGGCAAGCCGCGAATCAGCACCTCGCGAGTTGCGAGGCATAAGAAGAGGTGTGCGTCGTGTCGGGAAACGGCCGCACACCAGGGCCCTCGTGGCGCGCCGCAAGTGCTTCTGCGAGCGCCGTGGCTGTTATTAAGAATAATTTAGCTTCGTAAGGCGATCTCATTAGTTTTGGGACACAAATGATAAATCCCGAACGTTCGGGAATTATTAGCATCCTTACTTAAGTATGTAAAAGGAAAAGTCTGGTAACCTTGTGTATCCGTACGCATTTTATAAGTACGTGCATATAGCATAGACTTAACTATATATCGCACTACACGTCTCTCTCTATAAATGCTTGCAGACTGTGCTACTACTATTACTTATGTACGTGCATATGCACGTTTTTTAACATTACGATGCGGTTTTTGTCAAAGTAGAAAAACAACACTAGTCAAGCTTGTGAAACGATTCAATGCAAAAGAAATGCAAAAATGCTCATTTGTTTGTTTACTTTTAACTTCCTTCTCTGTGGTTATTTCTCTATCGTACTTTGTATAGTATCTCACTAGTCGGGAAGGCATGCAAGTTCCCAAACCGCTTCGTATACCCTGTATCGAATTTTTGGCCTAACAAGTTGTGCCGTGCAATTGGAATTCCAACTTGAGCACTACTACTAGTAGTACCATGGGCCAGTTCTTTTAGGCTTCTAGATTAGTAATCCCATAACTACCACCTCTGTCCTGGTTTATTGGTCCCCATTGTAATCTGTGTCAAATTTAACTAATGAAATGTTTATGCATGTCACCGAAAATTATATAACTTTTGTTGACATGCACTAACATTTTATCAATTAAATATTTGGTCAAAAAACACAAATTACAATGGTGACTAATAAACCATGATGGAGGTAGTACTAGTTTAGAAGCCCAAATGAATGGGTGAGGCACCTTATGTTACTCTCCATTGTGACTAGTCTTATTTTTTAAGCTGCCAAAAGAACTGGCCCTAGAAGTAGTAGCTGGGCTTTCCCAGCTTCACGTTTTTACACTACGGTCAGTTGCAACTTCTCATATCCAGCTTCTTGGTGCTAAAATGTTTGGCTCGACTTAGAGTTTGCAGAGTTGGAAGCTGGAGGACATCAGAACAGGCCCTAGGAGTACTAGCTAGGGATCGAGTGTGTGAGATGAACCGGACAAAGTAAATGCTGAGAATTGAAATGCAAAAAAGACAGAGGGATGTGATGGTTGCTTGTCCATTTATTTTACCAGTCCACTTATTACTGGGAGTGGTGGGGTTTTGTGATATGACGGCTTTACTTCCGCGCCATGAGTGGGGTGAGACTCCCGTGCAACGCCGTCCTCTACACTAGTACTACCTCCATCGTGGTTTATTAGTCCTTCCACTACGTAGCCGGTGCCCGGCATGTTAAAATATAGTAGACTGGGCATCGATGCCCTGGTAAATTTATTTGGCACCAGCCTCACACTGTGTGGGTGCAGCCCGTATATAGATGGGACCCAGACGTACATAGAAAAATCAAAGCAAGCCAACCTCCGGTCAATCCTTCACGCAAGTTCCTCTCGTCTACCGTCAGAAAAATGGGGCCTCAGAGCATTAAGTACATATGGTAGTATATTTTATTGCAATGCTCAAATGGGGCATCAGAGCAGGAACTTGCTTCGGTTCTCAGAAAACTTTTTATGGCACCGCATTAGCTATGAAGGGCACCGGTGCCAAATAATGTAAAAGTGGATTTGGCACCTCTTTTAGCCTACATAGTGGAAGGCCTTAGTCCCCCATGTAATTTGACTGAAGATTTAACTGACAAAATTTTACTGCATGTCAACAAAAACTACATCGTTGGATTCGTTTTTGAATATAGTTTTCAATGATATAATTTTTGGTGACATGCATGAGCATTTATCATACTATATATAATGTTAGTTAAATTTATGGTCGTACTATATATAGTAAGGTGTCCGTGCATTGCACGAAACAGTGAAATGCATTGATCGATGAGTTATTTATTTTGAAAAAGTATCTGGGGGTCATCTCATATGTAACGAGTAATTGTTATACATGTTGGCTATAAGTTGGCTATAGATGACATGACACTTTCTTATAGTCAACAGTAGGCTATACTATTAAGTCAGTAGTACGCGTCGGTCCTAAAAAACGGTTTTTAACCCCTTTCCGCGACGGCATTTGGAACTATCGCCAAGTGAGTGTGGGCGATAGGGGGGTCCTTCCCACACGACCCAGAAACCATCGAGGATATGCCCTACTGGCACACACGCTCGACAAAATGAGGTCGTGTGCGACCGGCTAGCGCTCAAATACGGAAATACATATAGTAGAGCTAAAAAAATACAATTATACGGCGAAATTGTTTCCGGTCGCAAGTACATCCCACACAGTCAGTCCCCGCTAAACGTTTCCGTTTGTATGTACATCCCACACAGTTGCTCCAAGGAAAACGTTTCCGTTCACAGGTACATCACACGCAATTTTTCCTGTTAAACCGTTTGTGATAGCGTTGCCATTGCACACGATATTAATAATTTTATCGTTTGCATTATTGAATGCATCACACATGATGCGTAGAAGAAACTGTGTGGCAAAGGCTGTCCATCACACACACTTTTTATGTGGTAAACGTTTGCGCAAGGTGGCCTAACGCAAACAGTTTTCAAGAGAAAGTCGTGTGTGATAGTTCATTGATCCAACACAGTTTATTCCTGGAAACTGTGTGCGTTTCATGAGGTCATCGCCCACGGCATTTTTTAAACAACCGTTTGCAATAGCAAAACCCAATTAGCAGGCTAATTCGCCATTAGCAGGCTAATTGCCCTATTATTAATAATCCATTTATTAATCTAATTGACATTCATATTAAGCACATAATATAATTCATTTCCATATTAAGGAAGCCAAATTTCATAATTGAAATACATCAGAGTACAACATAATATAGCTTCAGCACTCAGCTATCCCATTACACAACTGCACCAGCACCAACTTTCACATGCAACATGCAAAACCTTTCGAAATTAGCATCATAGATGGTATATAAACAAATGCATCTCATCTAGAAAACTGCTGAAGTGGAAGGCGGACATTGAGATTTCATTCATGTTGAGGGTCTTTGCAACTTTAGGCCAGTGCCTGTGGATGATTGACCGTCGTCCTTCGTCCTCTTCAGGAACACTTCAATATTGAACCGTGGGTGTTGTATGAAAACCTTCCTTGCCTCCTGACCATAGAGGTGGTTTGAGAGGTAATCATCAGTGAACTGCTTTGGAAAGGCCTGAAAACATGGATATGCAAAAATATCTTCTCTATATTGGAAATGGGGAAAGGAAAAAATGGTAAGGTATAATAGTTAGTACCATCTTGTAGTGAACTGATGCCTTCTTTATTGTGCAGACAAAGAACGGACCATGCACGTGCTAACCTCGATTGTAAACCTTATTGCTTCCCATTGTTTCCCTGCAACACATATAAGGTAGTTAGTGATCAGGTTAAGTAAGGGTTCGCATGCTATCAGTAAAAGAGGTTGATAAAAAATAAGCACATTGCAGATTCATCAGATTAATTCAAGCCACATGGAAAACCCATTTATCCAAACCAAGCATGATTAAGAACTAGGAAATATATCACTTGTATATGTTTCTCAGGTATTAAGTGCAGCGAAATTTGATTTATTCCTCACATGCACAACAATAGAAAATTCTACCCACGACAATTGGACATCGCAGTGTATAATTGAACCAAGCAGTTAACTAAACACCACAACAAATGAACCAAACGTTAACTGAGCACCACATTGCACAATATAACATACTCGTAATAGAAGATCAGACAGTTAACCAAACCAAGCATGCTTAACAACTTGGAAATATTGCACCGTGAAGAATTGAACATCACATTTGCAGAATTGAACCAAGCAGTTAACTGAACACCACATTGCACGTCATATAGAACATATACACTATAGCAGAAGATTGCATGGTAAAAGTAGATTGCACAATTCACTAGAATTTGTTAAGGAAATGCAATAGCTAGCGAACTGAACATGGGTCCTTATAGTAAGCTAATAAGACAAGCTACTCATTGCCAGAGATATCGATGACGATTGGCTCCTTGGACATGGAAGAGGGCTAGGCCTCCGCATCGTGGGTGCCCTTGTTGTAGTGGTGAGTTGACTGAGCCGCTCCGGGCACAAACCTACTTGCTCTAGAGATGAGGTAAGCACATGCACACTGAAAAAACACCTCGTAGTCTTCGTCGAAGGCACCGATGGTGGCCTGGAGAAAACGCCATGAACTGTCGTTTAAAGCAGCCAACCGTGTTGCGGCGTCAGCGCTCGAGGCGTCAACGGTGGCCTCGACGGCGAGGTGCTCCTCCAAGATCTAGGGGTCGGCACGAATGGCAGCCATCGCGACCTCATCCGCGTGTGTGGCCGCAATTTGCTTCTCCACTGCCAAATGCTCCATGAGATCCTGTCTATACCACGCGCACCATGCCTTAGGGCTGCACTTATTTGGTGGAGGGGTCGATGATTTGGGTGGACAGTGTCGTGCTCGCGCCGATGATCGGGGCATGTGGGATGTGGAAGGAGGAGAAGGATGGGGGTCGGGTGTGGATTACCTGCTTCGATAGGCGAGGTCGAGCAGCGTGAAGGAGGGTCGCCGGTGAGGAGGCAGTGCTGCAAGCAAGGAGTGAAGGTTTCAACTTGGAAAGGAAGGCGGAAAGAGGGGAAATGTGGCTTTTGTTAAGGGGGAGGGGGCGGGGAGGTAGATATTTCAGCGGAAGTCGAAAATTTGGAATCGCTTCAGTGAAAAAACTGGCGCGCAAAGTGTCATTAGACACGGTCCCTTATTGAGAACTGTGTACGATATGTGAACATCACAAACAATTCAGATAGCTTAACCCATGCGTGTTCGATATGTCTCCAACGTATCTATAATTTTTGATTGTTCCATGCTATTATATTATCCTTCTAGGATGTTTAATGGGCTTTGTCATACACTTTTATATGATTTTTGGTACTAACCTATTAACCTAGAGCCCAGTGCCAGTTTCTGTTTCTTTCCTTGTTTTTGAGTTTTACAGAAAAGGAATATCAAATAGAGTCCAATTGACGTGCCAATTTTTGATGATTTTTTCTGGACCAAAAGAAGCCCCCGAATTAAAAGAGTTGGGCCAGGAGAGCCACGGGCTGCCCACGAGGGTGGGGGCGCGCCCTGGGCAGGTGTTGGCGCCACCCTATCTCGTGGACGGCCCGGAGACCTCCTTGACTTGTGCCCTACGCCAAAAAATCCTATAAATACTGAAACCTCCGGAAAATAACCTAGATCGGGAGTTCCGCCACCGAAAGCCTCTGGTTCCACCAAAAACCAATCTAGACCCTGTTCCAGCACCCTTCCAGAGGGGGGAATCCCTCTCCGGTGGCTATCTTCATCATCCCGACGCTCTCCATGACGAGGAGGGAGTAGTCCACCCTCGGGGCTGAGGGTATGTACCAGTAGCTATGTGTTTGATCTCTCTCTCTCTCTCTCTCTCTCTCTCTCTCTCTCTCGTGTTCTTGAGATGGCACGATCTTGATGTATCGCGAGCTTTGCTATTCTAGTTGGATCTTATGATGCTTCTCCCCCTCTACTCTCTTGTAATGGATCGAGTTTTCCCTTTGAAGTTATCTTATCGGATTGAGTCTTTAAGGATTTGAGAACACTTGATGTATGTCTTGCACTTGCTTATCTGTGGTGACAATGGGATATCATGTGATCTACTTAATGTATGTTTTGGTGATCAACTTGCGGGTTCCGTGACCTTGGGAATCTATGCATAGGGGTTGGCAGACGTTTTCGTCTTGACTTTCCGGTAGAAACTTTGGGGCACTCTTTGAAGTTCTATGTGTTGGTTGAATAGATGTTTCTAAGATTGTGTGATGCATATCGTATAATCATGCCCACGGATACTTGAGGTGACAATGGAGTATCTAGGTGACATTAGGGTTTTGGTTGATTTGTGTCTTAAGGTGTTATTCTAGTACGAACTCTATGATAGATTGAACGTTACTACGAACTCTTGAATAGATCGATCAGAAAGAATAACTTTGAGGTGGTTTCGGACCCTACCATAATCTCTTCGTTTGTTCTCCGCTATTACTGACTTTGGAGTGACTCTTTGTTGCATGTTGAGGGCTAGTAATATGATCCAATTATGTTATCCTTGTTGAGAGAACTTGCACTAGTGAAAGTATGAACCCTAGGCTTTATTTCCTATCATTGCAATACCGTTTATGCTCACTTTTACCACTTGCTACCTTGCTGTTTTTATATTTTCTTACCACAAAAACCTATATCTACCATCCATATTGCACTTGTATCACCATCTCTTCGCCGATCTAGTGCACCTATAAAATTTACCATTGTATTGGGTGTGTTGGGGACACAAGAGACTCTTTGTTATTTGGTTGCAGGGTTCCTTGAGAGAGACCATCTTCATCCTATGCCTCCCACGGATTGATAAACCTTAGGGCATCCACTTGAGGGAAATTTGCTACTGTCCTACAAACCTCTGAACTTGGAGGCCCAACAACGTCTACAAGGAGAAGGTTGCGTAGTAGACATCAAGCTCTTTTCTGGCGCCGTTGCCGGGGAGGTGAGTGCTTGAAGGTATATCTTTAGATCTTGCAATCGAATCTTTTAGTTTCTTGTTTTATCACTAGTTTAATTTATAAAAGAAAACTACAAAGAAAAATTGGAATTACGGTTACCTCATATGCTTCATCTTTTTAATATCTTTTGTGAAAATGATGGGAAGGAAAATTGTGCTCAAATGCTAGAAGAAGAATTACATAGAATGCTTGGCATAAAATATGTGCATGATGACCATGATTGCAATGTTGTTAGTATGAATTCTTTGAATTTGAATAACCATAATGCTAATGATATGCAAAGCCACAAGCTTGGGGATGCTATGTTTGATGAATATGATATTTTTAGTCCCCCAAGTCTTGATGAGCAAATTTATTATGATGAAGTCATGCCTCCTATTTATGATGATTATATTGATGAAAGTGGATTTGGAGAGGTCATGACTTTATTTAGTGATGAATCCACTATTTCGGAAGAGGTTCCAATTGATTATGAGAACAAAGTTGCTATCTATGATGATTATTGTGATGACTTGTATGCTATTAAGAATAATGATAACCATGAAACTTGTCATCATGATTTTAGTTTTCAATTGGATTATGCTTCACATGATAGTTATTTTGTTGAATTTGCTCCTCCCACAACTATGAATGAGAAGAATTTTGCTTATGTGGAGAGTAGTAAAATTTGTATGCAAGTAGATCATGAAAAGAATGCTTTATGTGATGGTTATATTGTTGAATTCATTCATTATGCTACTGAAAATTATTATGAGAGAGGATCATATGCTTCTACATATTGCAATAATATCAAGTTTCCTCTCTATGTGCTTAAAGTTTTGAAGTTATGCTTGTTTTCCCTTCCTATGCTAGTTGATTATCGTTCCCATAAGTTGTTTGCTCACAAAATCCCTATGCATAGGAAGTGGGTTAGACTTAAATGTGCTATTCATATGCTTCATGATGCTCCCGTTATGTTTCAATTCTTATCTTTTATGTGAGCATCATTATGCCTAGCTAGGGGCGTAAAACAATAGCGCTTGTTGGGAGGCAACCCAATTTTATATTTTTTGCTTTTGCTTCTGTTTAGGAATAAATATTGCATCTAGATTATGTTTAGATGTGGTTTTGTGTTTTAATTAGTGTTTGTGCCAAGTAGAACCTTTGGGAAGACTTGTGTGAAGTTTATATGATCTTGCTGCAAAAAACAGAATCATTAGCGCTCGCTAGAATGGTCATCAGATTTTACTGGAGCGTGCTATTTAGTTGATTCTTTTTGAAGATAATTAATAGACAAATTCCTCACCTTTACTAATTTAGTTTGAATTTTTTGGAATTACAGAAGTATGCAGAACCTGCAAATTATTACAGACTGTTCTGTTTTTGACAGATTCTGTTTTTTGAGTGTTGTTTGCTTATTTCAATGCATCTATGAGTAGTATTGGGAAGTATGAACCATAGAGAAGTTTGAATACAGTAGGTTTAACACCAATATAAACAAATAATGAATTCATTGCAGTACCTTTGAGTAGTGGTTTGTTTTCTTATACTAACGGAGCTCACGAGATTTTTGTCTAAGTTTTGTGTTGTGAAGTTTTCAAGTTTTGAGTATTGCTTTGATGGACTATGGAACAAAGAGTGGAAAGAGACTAAGATTGGGGATGCCCAAGGCACCCCAAGGTAAAATTCAAGGACAACCAAAAGCCTAATCTTGGGGATGCCCTAGGAAGGCATCCCCTCTTTCGTCTTCATCTATCGGTAACTATACTCGGAGCTATATTTTTATTCACCACATGATATGTGTTTTGCTTGGAGCGTCATTTTATTTTAGTTTGTTTTGATTGCTGTTTGAATAATACCCCAAGATCTGAAATTATTAAATGTTAGAGAGTCTTCACATAGTTACATAATTATTCAACTACTCATTGATCTTCACTTATATCTCTCGGAGTAGTTTGTTATTTGCTCTAGTGCTTCACTTATATCTTTTAGAGCACGGCGGTGGTTATATTTTGTAGAAATTGCTGATCTTTCATGCTTCACTTATATCCTTTTGAGAGTCTATTAAAACAGCATGGTAATGTGCTTTGGCTATAAAACTAGCCTTCACATGATAGACATCCAAGATCAATGTAGTAAAAACTTTCACGCTAAGTGCATTGAATATGATGAGAAGTTGGATGCTTGATAATTGTTTTGAGATATGAGGATAGTGATATTAGAGTCATGCTAGTGGAGTTATTATGAAATTGAGAAATGCTTGTGTTAAGGTTAGTGATTCCCGTAGCATGCACGTATGGTGAACCACTATGTGACGAAGTTAGAGCATGAGGTATTTGTAAAGTGTCAACCTTTGTGTGGAGGTCGGGGGCGCGCGATGGTTAACTCCTACCAACCTCCCCCCTAGGAGCATGCGTTGATTGCTTTGTTTTGATGACTCGTAGATTTTTGCAATAAGTATATGAGTTCTTATGACTAATGTTGAGTCCATGGATTATACACACTCTCACCCTTCCACCATTGCTAGCCTCTCTTGTACCACACAACTTTCACTGGTACCATATACCCACTATATATCCTTCCACAAAAGAGTCACCATATATCTTCCTCAAAACAGCCACCATACATATTCCTCAAAACAGCCACCATACCTACCTATCATGGCATTTCCATAGCCATTCCGAGATATATTGCCATGCAACTTTCCACCGTTCCGTTCATATGACACGCATCATATTGTCATATTGCCATGCATGATCATGTAGTTGACATCGTATTTGTGGCAAGGCCACCATGCATAATTTTTCATACATGTCACTCTTGATTCATTGCACATCCCGGTACACCGCCAGAGGCATTCATATAGAATCATACTTTGTTCTAGTATCGAGTTGTAAATCAATGAAAGTGTGATGATCATCATTATTAGAGCATTGTCCCATGTGAGGAAAGGCTAAATGAAGAAAAGCCCCTCCAAAAAGGGGAAAGGCCAAAGAAAAAAAAAGAAAGGCCCAAAAAAAAAAGAAAAAAAGAAAGTCCCAAAAAAATAAAAAAATAAAAGGAAAAGAAAAAGGGGCAATTGCTACTATCTTTTTCCACACTTGTGCTTCAAAGTAGCACCATGTTCTAGATGATAGAGAGTCTCATGTTTAGTCACTTTCATATACTAGTGGGAATTTTCATTATAGAACTTGGCTTGTATATTCCAACGATGGGCTTCCTCAAATTCCCTAGGTCTTCGTGAGCAAGCAAGTTGGATGCACACCCACTTAGTTTCTTTTGTTGAGCTTTCATACATTTATAGCTCTAGTGCATCCGTTGCATGGCAATCCCTACTCACTCACATTGATATCTATTGATGGGCATATCCATAGCCCGTTGATACGCCTAGTCGATGTGAAACTATCTCCCTCCTTTTTGTCTTCTCCAGAACCACATCTCTATTCCACATAGTGCTATGTCCATGGCTCACGCTCATGTATTGCGTGAAAATTGAAAGGTTTGAAAGAATAGAGTATGAAAACAAGCGCTTGGTTGAAACCGGGGTTGTGCATGATATGAATATTTTGTGTGATGAAGAGGGAGCATAGCCAGACTATATGATTTTGTAGGGATAACTTTCTTTAGCCATAGTATTTTGAGAAGACATGATTGCTTTGTTAGTATGCTTGAAGTATTATTATTTCTTATGTCAATATAGACTTTTGTCTTGAATCTTTCAAATCTGAACATTCATGCCACGATTAAGAGAATTACATTGAAAAACTATGTTAGGTAGCATTCCACATCAAAAATTCTGTTTTATCATTTACCTACTCGAGGACGAGCAGGAATTAAGCTTGGGGATACTGATACGTCTCCAACGTATCTATAATTTTTGATTGTTCCATGCTATTATATTATCCTTCTAGGATGTTTAATGGGCTTTGTCATACACTTTTATATGATTTTTGGTACTAACCTATTAACCTAGAGCCCAGTGTCAGCTTCCGTTTTTTCCTTGTTTTTGAGTTTTACAGAAAAGGAATATCAAACGGAGTCCAATTGACATGCCAATTTTTGATGATTTGTTCTGGACGAAAATAAGCCCCCGAAGTAAAAGAGTTGGACCAGGAGAGCCACGGGCTGCCCACGAGGGTGGGGGCCGAGCCGTGGGCAGGTGGTGGCGCCGCCCTATCTCGTGGACGGCCCGAAGACCTCCCTGACTTGTGCCCTACGCCAAAAAATCCTATAAATACTGAAACCTCCGGAAAATAACCTAGATCGGGAGTTCCGCCGCCGAAAGCCTCTGGTGCCACCAAAAACCAATCTAGACCCTGTTCCGGCACCCTGCCGGAGGGGGGGAATCCCTCTCCGATGGCTATCTTCATCATCCCGGCGCTCTCCGTGACGAGGAGGGAGTAGTCCACCCTCGGGGCTGAGGGTATGTACCAGTAGCTATGTGTTTGATCTCTCTCTCTCTCTCTCTCTCTCTCTCTCTCTCTCTCGTGTTCTTGAGATGGCATGATCTTGATGTATCACGAGCTTTGCTATTCTAGTTGGATCTTAGATGCTTCTCCCCCTCTACTCTCTTGTAATGGATTGAGTTTTCCCTTTGAAGTTATCTTATCGGATTGAGTCTTTAAGGATTTGAGAACACTTGATGAATGTCTTGCACGTGCTTATCTGTGGTGACAATGGGATATCATGTGATCTATTTGATGTATCTTTTGGTGATCAACTTGCGGGTTCCGTGACCTTGGGAATCTATGCATAGGGGTTGGCACACGTTTTTGTCTTGACTTTCCGGTAGAAACTTTGGGGCACTCTTTGAAGTTCTATGTGTTGGTTGAATAGATGTTTCTGAGATTGTGTGATGCATATCGCATAATCATGCCCACGGATACTTGAGGTGACAATGGAGTATCTAGGTGACATTAGGGTTTTGGTTGATTTGTGTCTTAAGGTGTTATTCTAGTACGAACTCCATGATAGATTGAATGTTACTACGGACTCTTGAATAGATTGATCAGAAAGAATAACTTTGAGGTGGTTTCGTACCCTACCATAATATCTTCGTTTGTTCTCCGCTATTAGTGACTTTGGAGTGACTCTTTGTTGCATGTTGAGGGCTAGTAATATGATCCAATTATGTTATCCTTGTTGAGAGAACTTGCACTAGTGAAAGTATGAACCCTAGGCCTTGTTTCCTATCATTGCAACACCGTTTATGCTCACTTTTACCACTTGCTACCTTGCTGTTTTTATATTTTCTTACCACAAAAACCTATATCTACCATCCATATTGCACTTGTGTCACCATCTCTTCGCCGAACTAGTGCACCTATACAATTTACCATTGTATTGGGTGTGTTGGGGACACAAGAGACTCTTTGTTATTTGGTTGCAGGGTTGCTTGAGAGAGACCATCTTCATCCTACGCCTCCCACGGATTGATAAACCTTAGGTCACCCACTTGAGGGAAATTTGCCACTGTCCTATAAACCTCTGCACTTGGAGGCCCAACAACGTCTACAAGGAGAAGGTAGCGTAGTAGACATCAGTGTTGAGTTTGAACGTCAAAAATTTTGGTTCGAATTTCCCTGGTTACAGTGGTCATCCACGTCATTGCATAATTTCGGTACACAAAGGAGACTAACTTCTTAATCGAGCAAGTTCAGCAATTAAACAGAGCTAGCTGACCTAAACATTACTCTAACAAATTAAAGACCAACACTCTTAATTAAACAAAACAAAGAGTACTACTACGGCTGGTGCTCGTCGATCCCCGCCGCCGCCTCCATGTCCAGCTTGCGCCCGACGGTCTCCTGGGGAAGGGGCTCCATGGCATCAATTGCACCATACTCGGCAAGCATCTCGCCATCCACGTCCGCCATATCTTTGGCATAGGCCGCCACGTGATGGGCGTGGGCGGCCGCGATCTGGGCTCTGGCGGGCTCCATCGTGTCAAGGTATGCCGCGCAGGAATGGACGACTGCTCGAACTCTCTCGGCGATTGCTAGCTCTTCGGTCGTTGGTTTCCGACCATTGTCGGAGAAGCTTAGTTCGATTTGTGCGGTGACCGCCACGAGCTGGGCATCGACATCCTCGACATGGTAGTGGGCGACCTCCACCAGGGCTAAGGCCGCCGCTGCGGAACGGACAACTGCTGTGCCGCTCTCGTTAGTGGCTATCCCCGAGGCAGATGCTGCTGCCACCGCGTGAGAAGCAACATCGACCGTTTGGGCTGCCTTGGCCGCCCGGACACAGACTGCGATCGCCCTCACGAAGCTTGTTAGCACGCGCCTGGCGGCTGCAGCCGCGCTCTCGCCGAAATGGGCCGCCGAAGTTGCCCTCACGACGTGGGTCCACGTCGCCATCTTTCATCGGCAACGAATGAATAGTGAAATGATATTTGGGGAGTGAGCTAGTGTGCTTGACACGCCGGCTGTGGACTATAGCCGATGCACCTTCTCGCGTGAGCCACAGGCGTACTATACACCGTCGGTGCTCCAAGATATTTTGTGTCGCATCTCACACGGTTGGTGATAATAAACTGTGTGCGATCTACTTGATTTATCGTCTTGATTTGAATTACTTAATGGGGTCATAGCTACAAAGGATGGTGTTTGAATTGTTAGAACTTTTATCTGCAGTGAACATGCAACTATAGGTGTGTCGTCAAAATAATTGGAATTATTCAGGGTTCGTTTGGACATTTTTATACATTAACTTGGTTTTCCAGGCATTTTATGCACATAATTCTAATTTGAACTACATGCACATGCTCCAGTGCATATAAACTGGTTGAAAAAAATCAAATATGTGTCCTTGGTTGAATGCTTAGGTCCCATATAAGAAATGGGAATGAATGTCATACACCCTGGCACCGGCACTCGGCCGCAAACATTGAGATACATGGCTTTTAATTTATAGTAAATCCAAAACTCGTCTGAAATTCATGAAACCTGGCATGCTATCATGGAGCGGCATCAACATGCTGTGGTAAAATTTTGTCCCATTTGGGGCAGGTTTGGGTATAAGCTTCTCTCAAACCAGAGCTTCTCACAACAATCATGATTGTTTCGGTAGGGAACGTGCCACCTTTGGGGACGAAACGATATCCGTCGCCTCTTATTGCTTTCAAAAAATTTCGAGTGTCAACATAGAACAACATGAGGGGTTTGTTAAATTTTGGAATTTTTCGTTGTTTGTTTGGACATTTTTATACATTAACTGGTTTTTCCAGGCATTTTATGCACATAATTGAAATTTGAACTACATGCACATTCTCCAGTGCATATAAACTGGTTGAAAAATCAAATATGTGTCCTTGGTTGCATGCTTAGGTCCCATGCAAGAAATGGGAATGAACTTCAAACACCGGGGCACCGTTGATTGCCAGCAAAACATTGAGATACATGACTTTTAATTTCTAGTAAATCCAAAACTCGTCTGAAATTCATGAAACTGGGCATGCTATCATGGAGCTGCATCAACATGCTGTGGTAAATTTTTTGTCCCATTTGGGGGCTGGTCTGGGTACATGCTTCTCAGAAACCAGATCTTCTCACAACAAGCATGATGGTTTCGGTAGGGAACGTCCCACCTTTGGGGACGAAATGATATCCATTGCCTCTTATTGATTCCAAAAATTTTCTCGTATCAACATAGAATAACAGGAGAGTTGTGTCATTTTTTGTGATTTTTTGGGGTTCGTTTGGACATTTTTATGCATTAACTGAGTTTTCAATGCATTTATGTGCATAATTCAAATTTGACACATGCTCCAGTGCATATAAATTGGTTGAAAAATCAAATATGTGTCCTTATGTGCATGCTTAGGTCCCATGCAAGAAATGGGAATGAATTTCAAACACCAGGGCACCGTTGATTGCCGGCAAAACATTGATATGCCTGGTTTTTAAATTCTAGTAAATCCAAAACTCGTCTGAAATTCATGAAACTTGGCATGCTATCATGGAGCGGCGTCAACATGTCGTGGTATTTTTTTGTACCATTTGGGGCATGTTTGGGTATATGCTTCTCACAAACCAGAGCTTCTCACAACAAGCATGATGGTTTCGGTAGGGCACGTCCCACCTTTGGGGACAAAACGATATCCATTGCCTCTTATTGCTTCCAATTTTTTTCTCGTTTCAACATAGAACAACAGGAGTGTTGTGTCAATTTTTGTGATTTTCGGGGTTCATTTGGACATTTTTATGCATTAACTGAGTTTTCAATGCATTTATGTGCATAATTCAAATTTGAACTACATGCACATGCTCCAGTGCATATAAATTGGTTGAAAAATCAAATCTGTGTCCTTATGTGCATGCTTAGGTCCCATGCAAGAAATGGGAATGAATTTCTATCACACGGGCACTGTTGATTGCTGACAAAACATTGAAATGCCTGGTTTTTAAATTCTAGTAAATCCAAAACTC
Organism: Secale cereale; assembly: GCA_902687465.1. Lineage (NCBI taxonomy): Eukaryota > Viridiplantae > Streptophyta > Magnoliopsida > Poales > Poaceae > Secale > Secale cereale. The sequence continues at coordinate 128,165,576 of LR738709.1, read as the reverse complement.
GTCCGGTGCGCGGGTTCACCGGGAAGCGTGTGAGATGTTCAACGCAGGATTTGTGCATCTCTTCAATGCAAATGGTTCAGTGAAGCAGTAAATTTGCATAAAATAAACCAAAAAATATACGTGCTGGCACACGCCCCGTGTGCCGTGCGAGCAGGCGTGAGTTGACAGGACGCATGCGAGCGGTCCGCCGCGCAGGCATACCGGGAGGTGTGCGTGGAGGTGTGTGTATTGACGGGGAGGCTGTCCGTGTGAAAACCGGTGGATCTCGGGTAGGGGGGCCCAAGCTATGCATTTAGAGGATCGGTGGTAACAGGAGACCGGGGACACGATGTTTACCCAGGTTCAGGCCCTCTCGATCGAGGTAATACCCTACTTCTTGCTAGATTAATATGGATGAATATGAGTATAGGAGTTGATCTACCTCGAGATCGTAATGGCTAAACCCTAAAGTCTAGCCTATGGGGGTATTGTGATGATGATGATCCCCTCTACAGAATAAACCCCTCGGCTTAGATACACGCCAGAGGGGGCCTAAGGTTACAAGGGTGACTTGGGGAGGAAGTATCTGATACATCCGGACTCTACACTTGCCTTTCTATGTACATAAGATTCCTGACCGAATACGGGGGAAGGTCTTCCGCTTCTTCTCTATATGGCCGATCAATACGGCCCAGCTTCATCGACCCGGATGCCTGAGGACCCCTGAATGTAGGACTCCCTCAGTAGCCCCCGGACTTGCCTTCAAGGAAGAGATTGTGTCCGGCTTCATGTCTTCGGTCTTGCAAGGTGAGTCCTCCTGGATGATAGTTCGGCTTCTTTAAATGTTGTACTCCGTCGATTCCTCGCTGCCGTCGCCTTGGCTTCCATGTGTCCAACGAATGCGAATCATCTGGGAAATTTTACAAATACCCCATTGACGGTGTAGAGAAGGCGCCTATATAAGAAGATAGATCCCAGTTGCCTCTCCATCCCATTCCACGTGGAAGAAACCCTAGTGCCTGCAAAAAAATTTCAAACATGGCTGGCGCCCCAAGCTCTTCCTCGCGCCCCCACGGCCCTCGTGCAGGAGATTGGAAAAGCTGTTTTGTGTCCCATGCACGTTTGTGGACACTTCAAGCTCAGGGATATCTCCCTCCAGAGGATCTAGTCCCCGTACGGGCCGGACTAATGTCTGTCGACAATCAAGCCCTGCTAGAGAGTTTCCCAACCCCTCCGATGGAGAGCGGGTATGTTTTGTTCCCTTCCTTTTAAGAGGCGTAGGGTTCCCCATCCACCCCTTCCTTAGGGGACTCCTGGAGTTCTACGGTCTTCAACTGCATGATCTTATGCCGGGGTCCATGATGGGCCTCGAACCCCTCGTCGGTTACCCCAAGTGGAAGGTGTAAGATGCAGTAAGTAGAAGTGTTTTCCCTTAGCAAAGATGCCAAGGATCGAATCCCCAGAGACTTCTAGGTTCAACAAGTAGGTGTCAATTGCTACGGCGCCAGATTAGTAGCAATCAACGTGGACCTGCACACAGATACAAATAACTTTGCTCCCAACGAGTACAGAGAGGTTGTCAATCTCTCCGGCCTTGTAGTTCACAAAGGGTTAAAAGCAATGATAGTAGTGATAGATAGTTTTTGCGATAGTAAGTAATAACGGAAAGTAAATAGTGGATGTGATCAATGATGGTAATATGGTCCGGAGTCTCATGATGTTCACTAGTGATGTCTCTCTCCCAAAAGACGATAAAACAACTATGTGAGGTAAACAAATTACAGCTGGGCAATTGACAGGACTACGAACACAAACCAATGCTGACTACATTGCAAGAAAGGTTGAGGTTCAAAGCATGGGCGGTACGCCAACGTATGTAGACCGAAATCCATCAATATCTACTACTAATCATCCACCTTGAGATATCTATCCAGAACATCTCGCTGGTATTAAGTTGCGAGTCCCACCCATAGTGTAAACTCAATGCAACAGACAACTGCATTAAAAGAACTTTGTGTAAAGTAAACAATCCTTGCACCCGCGGGCACAAGCACCGTTGTTTTCCCCCTTGTGGCAACAACACATCTCCTAGAATCATGTTTCTGTCACTCAAGCTAGTCATCGAGGGGCATGAACCCACAATCGAGCATAACGTTCCCTCTTGGAGTCACTACCTATTACTCGGCCAAAGCAATAAATAACAACGGAGAACATGCAAGAATTACTTATGAACTAAAATATAAAAGAGGTGAATCAAATATATTACTCAAGATCAATCTGAACATAATCTCATAATCCATCGGATCCCAGCAAACTCAACATAGCAACAGCATAAGGATTACATAGGTGCCTCGATCATGTAGGGCAGCTCACGAGGACTAATTAGTGAAGCACAAGAACGGGAGGAGAACATCACATAGCTACTGGTCATGGACTCATGGTCCAAGGGAGACTACTCACGAGTCATCCGGGAGGCGTCCATGGTGGTGGAGAAGCTCCCGGTGGTGATCCTCCCCTCCGGCAGGGTGCCGGGAAGAGTTCTCCTGGTGCTCCCGATCTTGGAAGTGGCGGCGGCGGCGGAACAGAGATGGGATCGCGAAAAGAGTTCCCGTTGTGAGGGTTTCGGAGGGTCCTTTAAATATATGCCAAAGTAGGGCACCGGGGGAGCCTCGGGGGGCCCAGGCGCCCCCCCGGCGCGGCCCAGGGGGGGCGCGCCCACAGGGCGCCTGGAGCCCCCTGTGCCCCCCCAGGCTGTCCTTCGGACGCAGTGTTGTTTCCGGAACGCTGATTTTTTATATAATTTTTCTGGATTTTTCTTGGCAGTTCTCGAAACGTGAAAACCTGAAATACAAAAACAGCCGAAAACAGAAACTGGCACTGGGGTGCACTGGATTAGTAAGTTAGTCCAAATATGATCAAAAGTGTATGGAAGTGTATGAATATCATAGCAATATCACCCAAAAGTGGCATGGAGCAAGCAGAAATTATAGATACGTTTTGGACGTATCAACATCCCCAAGCTTAATTCCTACTCGTCCTCGAGTAGGTAAATGATAACAAGAATAATTTCTGAGGTGACATGCTATTAACCATATAGGACTTTTTCATAGTCACATGACAAAAGCTTACTGAGACAATGATTCTAAAGTAATTAAGTTGCCTCATGAGAAAATCACAAATGACTGAAAGTTTTACAATATGAAACTGAAACATCAAAAAGATTTGCAATGAACATGATGTGCAAATATGATAAAGTGATATCTAGCTTGCCCCCTTTAGTGATGCAAAACATAAATGCAAGGGCACCTTCAAGGTTTAAGTGACGACTAGATACAATCATTTCAGAATAAACGATATCACAATCATGCAAAAGACAATGCTACTTTGGGACAATGCACATTACACTCAGAATGACAATCATGCTCTCAGTAGTTGGTGCTTTAACATAAAAGTAAAAGAATGGTTATGTGCTAGAACTTTTTATTTTGAAAACATGGAAGCAATTGTGTCAACGGTAGTAGTACTTCGTATGTGTCATGCATAAGACATCTTATAAGTTGCAAGCCTCATGCATCGAATACAAATAGTGCTCGCACCTTGTCCTAATTAGCTCGGATTCCCATGGGTTATCATTGCATTGCATATGTTTCAACCAAGTGTCACAAAGGGGTACCTCTATGCCACCTGTACAAAGGTCCAAGGAGATAGATCGCATTTGATTTCTCGTTTTTGATAGATCTCAACTTGAGGACATCCATACCGGGACAACATAGAAAATAGATGATGGACTCCTCTTTAATGCATAAGCATGTTCTCATAAGAGATTGAGGATTAAGGTCCAAGCTAAAACTTCCACCATGATACATGGCTTTGGTTGGCGGCCCAATGTTCTTCTCTAACAATATGCATATTAATTCAACCCACGGCAAATCACCCTTACTTCGGACAAGACGAACATGCATAGCAACTCACATGATATTCAACAAAAGTGTGACAGTTGATGGCGTCCCCAGAAACATGGTTACCGCTCAGCAAGCAACTCATAAGAAATAAGATACATATGCAACATATTCTTTACCACAATAGTTTTTAGGCTACTTTCCCATGAGCTATGTATTGCATGGTTAGTTTGCTTAGTACAGGTGGAGGTTAGCAAAAGACTGGGAGCGACCAACTAAGAGAGCAATGACGGTCATAATCATGCAGAGCGACAAAGCAATATTGAATCAGGCATGGTAGTTATATCGCTACTCAGAAACAAAAGATCATCAAGGCTTGACAGACTTTCTTTACAGTCTTGAATATGCGTGAGCATACGCCAAGTCAATCAAAATAAATTCTCGAAGGAAGATATTACTAAACCATACCACATCATAGGCAAACAAACCAAGTTGGTACTCCAATAACACATTGGGAACCCCCCCAGCTATTTGAGATTAACCATAAGAAAACCTAAACTACTAAGCACCATCATGCAAGTAGCATCTTTATCATAGACACATTAACCAATGCAACGGAAGCAAACTCTCTTAATAAGGTGAGCATGATAATTAAAGAGAGTTCAAGCAACCAACTAAATAAAAGCTCTTGAAAAGATAAGCATGAATACTAAGAGCAGAGCCCGATAGTAGCTATTAAAAGACAAAGAACACACACAACATAGATAGACATGAAAATTCTATGTTATGTTCTAGGTAGAAGTGGAGCGTGTTTCTCTCTCACATAAAGGAATGCTGGGTTCCGACTCGTTATGAAAAACTAAAAAGAAAACTAAAAGCAAGACGCTCCAAGCATAGCACATAACACATGAAGTGATAAAAATATAGCGAAACGAAAGACGAACTGATAATGTTGATGGAGAAGGGGATGCACGGGGGCATCCCCAAGCCTAGACGCTTGAGTCTCCTTGAATATTTCTTGGGGGTGCACGGGGGCATCCCCAAGCTTGAGCGCTTGACACTCCTGAATCTTTTTATCATCTTCCCTCGCACACTTGAAAACTCCCTTCATACATAACTCATCATAATCTGATTAGCGAGGTTAGTACCCTTAATAAAATAATTATACCTTGCTGGAAATAAAGATATTCTTGAAGTTCTACTGTTTCTCAAGATTGCCAAAAGGTTTTTGCAAAGAAAAAGCAAGCTCTTGATTTGCAAAGTGAAGGAAAGGCAAAACAGGACAGAATCTGTGAAAAACAGAACAGCAGATAGTAATTAATCTGTTCGGGATACTTCTGGAACTCAAATCAAAAAACTCAGAACAGACGCACGAAAGACAATTATATAGAGAACGCTGTCGAAAAAATTCAGACCAAAAAGATGACCTGGTGATTTTATACGAATTTTTCTATCCAAGGACAGAATCTGTTTCCTGGACAGCACCTCACAACTTTTGAACTTTCTAGCAATCGGAGGCTATACTTGGCACAAATATGAAAAGCAAAGATACAATGATGATGCTACAGCAGTAAACAACATCAAGACACAACAAAAGCAAAAAATTTATTCATGTGGGCTGCCTCCCAAAAGCGCTTTCTTTTATGCCTTTAAGCTAGGCATAATCTATAGAGGAATCAATAATCATCATAATAATCGGAGTTATAAATTGTTTCAAATGGTTCCTCAAAAAGTTCATTCTTGTTCCTTCTAGGAAAGGGGTACACACCTTTTGCCTTCCCGCGTAAGCGGATTTGTCCCTTACCTATATCAATGAAGCCTTTAACTGCTCGAAGGAAGTCCCTTCCAAGCACTATATTTCCTTGGTTTGGCTCCATGATGAAGAAATCAATCATTGCAATCCCTTTAAGGAATTTAACTGGCACGTCTTTTATTCTTCCCTGGATTTCAGAAATATCTCCATTAGTGTGTTCATGATAAGATGGTAATCTATCCATGTTAAATTTTAAAGAATCATGAACAATTTTTGGCATAGTAGAAACCATACACCCAACATCACAATAAGCAAGGAAGTCTTGATTAGAGATGCTAATCCTAACAAGAGGCTCCCAGTCATTATCTACTTCAAAAATATCTCCCTTATTGGGTTTAGGTTTCTCTACCTTCAATAAGTCTAGAGCATCCATTCTCTTTTCAATAGTAGCAAGTCTATCTATGACAGTATCAAAATTATGATCATAAACAAAGTAACTAGATAGACCATGTATAATTTCAAGGGCTCTAGCTTCATCACATTCTAGGAAATCTCCCTCAGCTATAATGTCAAGGGAGTGTTTACACCATTTAAAAAGACCATGGTAAAAGTTTCTAAGCACAATTTTTACAGGTATCCAAGGCATAATTCTTCTATGTGCATCAGAAATTCTGTCCCATGCCTTCTTCATATTTTCTCCATCTCTTTGATGGAAATCTAGAACTTCTGATTCCCTCAAAGCACCAAATCCTAACATGTTTGGCTAAACAGAAAGGACTACTAATAAAAAGGCAAATAATTTTTGTGATTTTGATAAAAGGGAACCAAAGCGAAAAATGAAAGGTAAACTAACAAGACTAAAAAGAAAAGGTAAAAGATAGCATGCAACTCCCCTATCCTGAAGAGTGGAGTCCCCGGCAACGGCGCCAGAAAATACTCCTTGATGGGCCTCGAACCCCTCGTTGGTTACCCCAAGTGGAAGGTGTAAGATGCAGTAAGTAGAAGTGTTTTCCCTTAGCAAAGATGCCAAGGATCGAATCCCTAGAGACTCCTAGGTTCAACAAGTAGGTGTCAATTGCTACGGCGCCAGATTAGTAGCAATCAACGTGGACCTGCACACAGATACAAATAACTTTGCTCCCAACGAGTACAGAGAGGTTGTCAATCTGTCCGGCCTTGTAGTTCACAAAGGGTTAAAAGCAATGATAGTAGTGATAGATAGTTTTTGCGATAGTAAGTAATAACAGAAAGTAAATAGTGGATGTGATCAATGATGGTAATATGGACCGGAGTCTCATGATGTTCACTAGTGATGTCTCTCTCCCAAAAGACGATAAAATAGCTATGTGAGGTAATCAAATTACAGCTGGGCAATTGACAGGACTACGAACGCAAACCAATGCTGACTACATTGCAAGAAAGGTTGAGGTTCAAAGCATGGGCGGTACGCCAAAGTAAGTAGACCGAAATCCATCAGTATCTACTACTAATAATCCACCTTGAGATATCTATCCAGAACATCTCGCTGGTATTAAGTTGCGAGTCCCACCCATAGTGTAAACTCAATGCAACAGACAACTGCATTAAAAGAACTTTGCGTAAAGTAAACAATCCTTGCACCCGCGGGCACAAGCACCGTTGTTTTCCCCCTTGTGGCAACAGCACATCCCCTAGACTCATGTTTCTGTCACTCAAGCTAGTCATCGAGGGGCATGAACCCACAATCGAGCATAACGCTCCCTCTTGGAGTCACTACCTATTACTCGGCCAAAGCAATAAATAACAAAGGAGAACATGCAAGAATTACTTATGAACTAAAATATAAAAGAGGTGAATCAAATATATTACTCAAGATCAATCTGAACATAATCTCATAATCCATCGGATCCCAGCAAACTCAACATAGCAACAGCATAAGGATTACATAGGTGCCTCGATCATGTAGGGCAGCTCACGAGGACTAATTAGTGAAGCACAAAAACGGGAGGAGAACATCACATAGCTACTGGTCATGGACTCATGGTCCAAGGGAGACTACTCACGAGTCATCCGGGAGGCGTCCATGGTGGTGGAGAAGCTCTCGGTGGTGATCCTCCCCTCCGGCAGGGTGCCGGGAAGAGTTCTCCTGGTGCTCCCGATCTTGGAAGCGGCGGCGGCGGTGGAACAGAGATGGGATCGCGAAAAGAGTTCCTGTTCTGAGGGTTTCGGAGGGTCCTTTAAATATATGCCAAAGTAGGGCACCGGGGGAGCCTCGGGGGGCCCAGGCGCCCCCCCGGCGCGGCCCAGGGGGGGGCGCCCACAGGGCGCCTGGAGCCCCTGTGGCCCCCCCAGGCTGTCCTTCGGACGCAGTGTTGTTTCCGGAACGCTGATTTTTTATATAAATTTTCTGGATTTTTCTGGGCAGTTCTCGAAACATGAAAACCTGAAATACAAAAACAGCCGAAAACAGAAACTGGCACTGGGGTGCACTGGATTAGTAAGTTAGTCCAAATATGATCAAAAGTGTATGGAAGTGTATGAATATCATAGCAATATCACCCAAAAGTGGCATGGAGCAAGCAGAAATTATAGATACGTTTTGGACGTATCAGTCCATCCTGCATATTGCGGGTTTTGTCGCTTTATGCAAACTGTTTTTGGGTTGCGAGCCTCACTTTGAGCTATGGAGAAAGTACTTCTGCCTTGTCCCTCGATCGGAAGAAGGATCCATATTTGAAGTTGGGGGTGCCGAAGTATGGGGGCGCTGAAGTATGGCGCATAGCCGGGATAGGCTATCTGCCCGGTACTCCGAAGAAAGCATCCGAAGAGTGGCCTTCAGAGTGGTTCTATATTGAGGACGTCGCTCTGCCGGATCCAGTCCGGCGCGGACTCCCCAAGTTTTCCAGCGCTCCACCAAAGAAGCTCTACAATTGGTGTCCTCACAATCCTTCGAAAGAAGAGAGAGCGGAGGTTAGCAGACTGACTGGTAAATCAAATTGCTCGCCAATTCAGGGCTAACCATAATCGAAGTGATGGCTATCTCAATGAAGCGATGCGTGCAGCCACTTCAAGCTAGAGGATTTCCAATATGGCACTATAATGGCCAAGATGATGCCTCGCGCTACTTACGCCTGGGTCTAGATGACCATGCCGCTCTAGTCGCTGTCCCGGAAGATCTCTATAAGGGAGAGAAGCAAGACTTTATTCGCGTGATGTGCCGGGAGGGTTTTTTAAAGTACAATCCTCATGACTGGGTGAGTTTCTCTCATGACCGTCCATTATTATTATCATAATATATTATCCGAACTGAATTCGGTTTCTCCTAATAGGAGTGGAGGAAGGTGATCGAGGGGATTAACAGTCCCGCTCCTCAGCCAGAGGACTAGTTTCAAAATGCGGGCCCCGGATACGATGAAGATCCGGACGTAGGTATAGAGCTAGAAGAAGGAGTCTTATACCAAGCCTGCCGTGAGGGTCCCCTGTTGGCTATAGTAGCCGATTACCCATGCCTTATTCCTTCCTCCCGGGTAAGTATTTCACGACATATCTCTTCAAAAGAGAAGATTCCTAATGCGCCTTTACCCATTGTATTCTATCATACTTGATCAGGGACGACGCTCCTCACGCCGAACTATGCGTAGACCGCCAACCCAGAGGGGGGCGCCTGCGTCGGGCGAGGTCTTGAAGCGAAAAAGGACCGTGAACACCAGCGGACTTTCAAAGAGGTATGTTTGTTTTAACATGTGCTGGGTGGTGAAATCGGCATTATAACTTTCCGCTTTGTTTCTTCCTTTTAGGAGGAATACACATCTGACTGTCTTCGGAGGCAATGCAGGACAAGCTCCAGTCAATCCGGTACCAGACCTGTCAGGGGTAAATGTTAATTCGGTGCCGGATTGTCCTCTATAGGAGGATTCAGATGAAGTGTCAGCTACCAATTCTCAAGTGGAGGTTGCGATGATTCACTGGCGGCGAAAAGCAGCCATGCGTGACCCCGCTTTTTCTGAGGAGGTGTTTAACGCCCTCAACTCTGCAGATGCCTATATCCAAGCCACTCAAGACGGACTCATCGAGGCCACTCATCAGCTTTCAAAAGATATGTGGGTAAGTGTTTATTTTGAGTGTTCCCATGCCAGTAGCCCCCGAGACTTAAAGCAGTTCGTACAACTGATTTGAGGATCATTGTGTTTTATAGGTGCTTCGAGAAAAGAATAACTCTTTATCCAAAGAACTTGAAGATTGCCGGACCCAACTTGCCGAATTGAAAAATTCGAAGGAATCCGGAAAGGATGCTGGTGGTAAGAATAATTATGTCTGGAAGCTATGATAGTTCTGCTGATTACTCTTATGTATGTACTAATTTGTAATATAACAACAAGACCGACCGACCAACTGGAGAGGGAGCTAAGAGCTGCCTTAGCGGACAAAAAATTTGCCGAAGAGGAAACAACCACTGGCGAACATGCGTGCACTGACACAAGCTATGGAGAAAAGGAACCAAGCGCAACATAGAAATATTAGGCTCGAACACGAGCTAAAGGGCGTAAAGGCCCAACTCTCAAGCGCCTTGGAAGAGAACACGAGGCTAAAGAACGACATGTTTAGTATGTCTCTTATACCTAGCTCTCCTTATAGTCTCTTATTTTGGAAGTTTCCTATAAAACTTTTCCTGCAGGTTTGTTAACTGGGCAGCCTGAAGGCGAAGTGTCTGGTTTTGAGGGTGACGTGCTGCAAGAGCTTTCCAGGGTCCATGAATGGGTTCGAAAGGCCATGCAGAGTATGGCCAGAGCTTTATGGCCTGGCAACTCACCTCTAGAAACTATGGAGGACTTGGCGGATCTGTTCAAAGAGGATCGACGCCGCTTCGAACTATGGAAAGCATCAGCATGCCGCATGGGTGCTCGGGAAGCCTGGGCCATGGTGAAGACGCGCTACACTCGTCTTGATCAAAATCACATGGCCCGTGTGGGACCTCGAGGGTCCGATGGACAAGAAATTCCTCCACATCTGGTCCATGACCAAGTAGAGATAGCTGCCAAGCTTTCCCAACATGACTGTAAGCTAGACATCCTGGTAGAGGGAATAGAAAATGAGTAGTCGTTTGATTCTATGTATTAATGTACTTTTAGCATCAAACTTATCTCCAGCCGAATTTATGTGAAGTTTGTCATGGCCGACCATCTGCTTTAACCTCCATAAACCCAAAGGCTGGCGTGCTTTCGAATACTATATCTGTGTTAAAACACGTGATATGTTCGGAAACCAAGCATTCTGGTCATAATTGCTTGAGCAGACGAACTGTGTTCGAGGAGTTATGTTATATTACTATTTAACGTAAGAAACATCTTCCAAAGAGAATAGTTCTGTTAGGGGTTCCTTTCCCTTGGCCGGCATGCATAAAGATGCGGGCCTAGGTTTTATGAGAAGGATAGTAGAATGCCATCCCTTGTGATAGTTTAAAATACGCTTTAGAATGCGATATGTCGTATATCCGCCGACCAATTATTCCCTTAAGAGCGCTAGCTTTCGGCTTCACCCAGTCTGAGGTACATATCTGGATTACCCGGTTGTAACAATCGCAGAGGTGCTCCCTTTACACCCTAGCCGAACAACCGGGAATGTAGGGGTAAGCATAGGAGCCAGGCAACCCAGCTTGGCCAAGACTTAAGTCATATCGATGCATATCATGGCAAGGAAGAACTGTAAAAACAGAAGACATTTTAAGCAATAAGCTTTATTTATAATGGGCTTCGTTAAAGAAGCCCCCAGGTATATTTGGGGTATATACATTCGAAGATGTACTTATCCTGTGGCCGTTCGGGTGAGCCGAATACTTGCCAATGAAAGAAAAATATAAAAGGGAAAAAGAGAAAAGATGAAAAAGTAAAAGACAAGACCTAACTTGTGAGGAGGAAAAAAATTGCTACCATACTATCCATAAAATCGTCGGAGCCTGGCAGCGTTCCACGGGTTCGGCTCAAGGCGGTTATCCTGTGCATTGCGAAGGCGATAGGCTCCATCGGAGAGTACTTCGTCGATAATGAAGGGCTCCTCCCATTTTGGTTTGAGCTTGTCCTTTTTATTCTCCGGGAGGCATAAAACGAGTTCGCCGACGTTGTATATCTTGGCCCGCACTTCTCTGCTATGGTATCGCGTGGCCTATTGTTGATAGAATGCTGAACGCGCTTGCGTTGTGTCGCGCTCCTCTTCAAGTCCATCTAGGTCATCCTACCGATCTAGATCGACTTCTCTCTCCTCGTACATGCACACTCGAGGTGAGTCATGAATAATGTCGGAGGGCAGAACAGCCTGCGCGTCGTACACCATGAAAAAAGGTGTATATCCGGTCGTACGATTGGGTGTGGTCCGCAGCCCCCACAGTACGGAGTCAAGCTCTTCGACCCAGCGTTTATCAGACTTTCGTAGGGCGCACACTAGTCGGGGTTTAATGCCGCTCATTATCAGACCATTGGCTCTTTCGACTTGACCATTTGTTTGAGGATGGTATACAGAAGCATATTCAAGTTTAATACCTAACTTTGTGCACCAATTTTTTACCTCGTCAGCTGTGAAATTGGAGCCATTATCTATGATAATACTATGCGGGACACCATAATGGTGTACTACGACGGATATAAAATCTATCACAGGCCCATGCTTTAGCTGTTTTTACTGGCTTGGCTTCTATCCATTTAGTGGATTTATCTACCAACACCAATAAGTATTTCCTTTTATGATTCCCCCTTTAAGGGGTCCGACCGTATCAAGCCCCCAAACCGCAAAAGGCCAAGTAATGGGGATTGTTCTCAGAGCGGTGGGAGGCATGTGACTTTGATTTGCAAAGAGCTGGCATCCAACGCAGTGTTGGACTAAGGTTTGGGCATCTGCTCGGGCCGTGGGCCAGTAAAAGCCAGCGCGGAAAGCTTTGCCTACGAGCGCCCGTGCTGCGACATGGTGGCCGCCCATTCCAGCGTGTATGTCTGCAAGAATTTTCCTTCCCTCCTCTTCGGAGATGCACCTTTGTAGAATACCAGTTGTGCTTTTCTTATATAGTTCACCTTCATGAACTTTGTAGGCTTTAGAACGCCGGACTATGCGGCGGGTCTCATTTTAATCATCAGGGAGTTCTTGCCTTTTAAGGTAAGCTAGGAAGGGCTCTGTCTAGGGGGCTATGACGGCCATGACTTCGTGAGCCGAAGGAGTTATCTCCATGTTTGAGTCTCCAGTGACGTATTGATTGAGTTCGGCTGGGGGTGTGTTCGTATCTAAATTCGTATCACCGCTCGCGTCCTGCCATGTGAAGCTATTTGATGTCTGACTCAGGCAAAAAGAAAAGAAAGAAGAGAACGAAAGGAGAACAGAACTTTGTATTTGGTAACTCTCCTGTAGTTATGTTTAACCTTGAATGCAGTTTATAGATTCGACAGCAATAGTCCCTCGGACTCAAAAAGTAATAACGAAAAAGGCTAATCCAATAGCAGATTCCGCAGCTGCCACTGTTGGAACTAATGAAGCAAATGATTGACCCATCATATCATCCAAAGAAACGGAAAATACCAAAAAGTTCAAATTGACAGCTAATAACATTGATTAAATTGGATGGCTTAAATAACCTTTCCACCAATGTTATAGGTGGGACGGGGTCACGTTTAGCGCCCATACGAGCGAGTATGTCAGCGGCCTGGTTATTATCCCGGGCTACGTGATGGAATTCCAACCCCTAAAATCGAGCCGATATTTTCAATATAGCATTGCGATAAGCTGCCATTTTTGAATCTTTCGCATCAAAGTCTCTGTTAATTTGGGAGATAGCGAGGTTTGAGTCTTCGCATACCTCGAGGCGCTGTATGCGCATGGATACAACAAGGCGGAGACCGTGTAATAGGGCTGAGGGAGTCCTGGACTAAGGGGTCCTCGGGCGTCCGACCTGTTATCCATGGGCCGGATTGATGGGCTGTGAAGACGTGAAGGCCGAAGACCGTACCCGTGTCCGGATTGGACTCTCCTTGGCGTGGAAGGTAAGCTTGGCGACCAACTATGAAGATTCCTTCTTATGTAACCGACCTTATGTAACCCTAGATCCCCCCGGTGTCTATATAAACCGGAGGGTGTTATCCGGATAACTGACACACATTACCATAGTTATACAGGCTAGGCTTCTACGGTTTAGCCATGACGATCTCGTGGTAGATCAACTCTTGTAATACTCATATTCATCGTGATCAATCAAGGAGGAAGTAGGGTATTACCTCCATAGAGATGGCCTGAACCTAGGTAAACATCATGTCCCCAGTCTCCTGTAACCATCAACCTTAGACGCACAGTTCGGGACCCCCAACCCGAGATCCACCGGTTTTGACACCGACATTGGTGATTTCATTGAGAGTTCCACTGTGACGTCGACGAAAGGTTCGATGGCTCCCCTTGTCCTTAAAGATAACATCACCTCCTCGGGAGTCCCGGCCCTGGCCAAACCCTCCGGCTGGGCAGCTTTACCATGATCGCCCGTTCGGCCGCTGAGCCGACGAAAAACCTCTAGGGCCATCGAAAACCCCCTTCGCATCAACTTCGAACACTCCAAGCAGACGGATCCGGTAGAGTTCTCATCCTTGAACGAGCTCCTAGATCGCATCGCCGCTTTGGGAATCGCCACAGATTATGATCGGATCGGGCTTAAAACCAATCAAGGAGAAATTGAAACTCCACCGGTCACCCATCAGATAGCGGTAGTCGAGGAGTAGGACGACGAGTCTTCTTCTATATCGAAGACGGACTATGTTCGGATCACTGATCAGGAAGAGCCGGATACCCTCCAGTGAAAGGATGCGACCAGCCCTCCGAACATATAATCGGACGGCAGTCCTAAACAATCAGAAGATACTCCGGAGCCCGGACTGTTGAGTCTGGGAGGTCTTCAGACTCCAGACAATCGGTCGGGTCAGGGTTCAGATTTAATTCCACCCACCCACCCAAACATAGACGCTCTCATGAGCATAAAACAGAAGTCTCAGGAAATGGTCCAACACTTCTCGGCCAGATTCCTCCTTGTCAAAGACAAGATAAAAGATTGCCGCGATGAGGACGTGATATCAGCAATCTACAACAACTGCTTTGACGAAGGAATTCTCAACGCCATCAATCGCCGCCACATACTAAAGTTCGCCAACTTAGCAACTATCGTACAGAAGTACATCGTGATGGAAAGCACCTGGAAAACTCACGCAGCTTGCTGGGAACTATCGGCCCCAACTCGACTCCTCCTATAGGCGAAGAGGGCACACCCTCGTGGCACGCCCAGTTCAATAGTCAAGAAACATAAACCCATTACGCGGCAAGACACCGTTCTAGATGGATGGCTCGATGGCCCATGCATAACACACACGACACTTGATATCGTGGCAACCCACAGCCTTAGAGCATGTTGGATACTCCGGCGGGTAGCCAAGAGCGGCGAGGACATCCTTATCAAGGACACCCCAGAGCAACACCCTCCAGAAAACAACGACACAAGAGTATTGACGGTCTTCGAGACATTCGCTTCAAACAACAAGCGCAAAAGGGCACTTCACGACTTCGCCGAAGTCTGCCAAATTGCCGCAATAAACCCTTGGAACGACACGGCTATAACATTTAATGCTAGTGACGAACCGAGGTACAAGACAGTCCGAGCGCCAGCCGCACTAGTCCTCAGTCGCATCATGGACGGGTTTCGACTTGCTAAGGTCCTCATGGACGGCGGCAGTGGACTAAATCTCATTTATGAGGACACACTCCACAAAATGGAAATAGACGGGAGCCGCATCAAGCAAAGTAGCACAACCTTCCGAGGAATCATTCCCAGTTGGGAGGCGCAGTGCACGGGCAAAATCTCACTTGACGTGGTATTTGGCACGCCGGAGAATTATCGGTCCGAAGAAATTACTTTCCAAGTGGCCCCTTTCAGCAGTGGATACCACGCCCTGTTGGGGCGGGATGCTTTTACACGCTTCCAAGATATACCTCATTACGGGTATATGAAGCTCAAAATGCCCGGACCAAACGGTATAATCACTCTTGTCAATGATCCGGACATAGCACTCCATGCTGAAAACAAAACCGCATCCCTGGCCCTTGAGGCATTATCCGAAGCCCTCGCGGCCGAGGAGTTAGCCGCACTACGCTCCACGGTGGACAGGGACGATGTGATCCCCGACAAATGCCCCAAATCCACCTCCTTCAAACCAGCAGAGGAAATAGTAAATTTCAGATCCACCCAACGGACCCCAAGAAGACAACATCTATCGGAGCGCAACTGAACCCAACAGTTGACGCCGCACTACGAGAATTTCTGCGCAAAAACTGTTACATATTTGCCTGGCACCCTTCAGATATGCCAAGGATCCCACGCAAGCTGGCCGAACATAGCCTTAATATATTAAAGGGATTTAAACCGGTCAAACAAACACTGCAGCGCTTTTCTGAACCCAAGCGACAAGCCATGGGGGAGGAGCTGGCCAAGCTTATCGAGGCCAGATTCATTAGAGAAATCAAACATCCGGACTGGCTGGCAAACCTGGTGATGGTACCAAAGAAGGACAAATCCTGGCGCCTATGTGTCGATTTCAAAAACCTCAACAAGGCTTGCCCTAAGGATCCCTTCCCCCTCCCCCACATTGATCAAATCATTGACGCCACCGCAGGACTGACTCGCTGTGCTTCCTCGATGCATATTCCGGATACCATCAAATCAAAATGAAGGAGTCTGATCAAGCTGCAACATCGTTTATTACCCCATATGGGCCATTCTGCTTCAACACCATGCCCTTCGGGCTCAAGAACGCCGGCGCCACATACCAACGCATGATTCAAACATGCCTGGAGAAGCAGATCGGCAAAATAGTAGAAGCCTTCATCGACGACGTCGTCATCAAAACTAGGCACGTCGAAACACTAATAGACGACTTACGTCTTACATTCGACAACCTCTGTGCGTATGACATTATGCTCAACCCAGAAAAATGTGTCTTCGGCGTCCCCGTTGGAAAACTGCTGGGCTTCATTGTTTCCACTAGAGGAATAGAAGCAAATCCAGCTAAAATCCGAGCTCTGTCACAGTTGGCTACGCCAACAGACCTCAAACAAGTCCAAAAACTAGCTGATTGCGTGGCAGCGTTAAGTCGCTTTATCTCCAGATTAGGAGAAAAGGCACTACCACTCTATCGCCTCTTAAGACGCACCGATAACTTCGAATGACAGACGCGGGGACCGGCGAACTGGAGGAAATAAAGGCCCTCCTAGCAGGCAACCCAATCCTGGCCGCGTCAAACGCCGGCGAACCCATGTTGCTATACATATCGACAACACATCAGGTGGTGAGCGCCATGCTCGTCGTCGAACGAGAACAGGACAGCCACAAATTCCCACTTCAAAAACCAGTATACTACGTATCTACTGTCCACACACCATGCAAATCCCGGTACCCCAATTATCAAAAGATAACATACGCGGTCTTCATGGCATCCCGAAAGCTACGACACTACTTCCAGGAGTGGTCAATCACGGTGGCCTCTGAAGTACCACTGAATGACATAATAAACAACCGCGATGCCACGGGCCGGATTGCCAAATGGGCCATCGAGCTACTTCCATTTGACATAACATACAAGCCACATCGAGCCATCAAATCCCAAGTACTGGCTGACTTCGTCGCCGAATGGACAAAGGTCGAACTCCCTAAAGAGTACGTCACATATTCCAATTGGGTAATGTACTTTGACGGCTCCAAAATGTTGACTGTGCTGGGAGTGGGCATCGTGTTAACGCCCCCACTGGAGATATCGTCCAGTATGTGCTCCAAATACTATACTGTAACACCCCAAGTGTAATACTTCCTTATATGGCAATGTAAACATTTACCATTTGATCTTTGTCCTTTCCTTGGGGGTTCTTTTCTATTATGCCTTCTCATTTGTTTTGCATTGTCATATTTTCTTTTCTTATGCATTCATGCATTACTTCATCATCATCATTGCATCATGGCCATCATTGCATCATTGTGCATTGCTCTCCCTTGATGTCAAGTGTGTTCCTCTTGATCTTGCTAGAGTGGTTTGATGCAAGATCATGCCAATCCTTAAACCCCCTTTCAACTTGCACTACTTCCCCTCCTTTCTTTCCCTTTCTTTAAATTTTGCAAGTGGCTTTACCTCTTCTTTTAAATGTCCATATCCTCACTACTTCTTTGGTACCTTGTCCTAAGCCACTATGCAAAACCTCACCTTATTTGGAAATGATTTGGTCAGGTTCAAAAATGACAGAAGTTTGAACCATATTCAAACTTGTTTTATTTTTCTACCTCTAAAAATGTCCAAGTCATTTTTATAAAATAGGGCATAATTCCAGAAGCTAGGGAATATTCTTATTTCCTCCTAATTCCTTTTCTTTTGACCTGGGTTTTCCCCTTTTGTTTTCTGCCTGAAGACAATGAAAAAGGAAAAGAAAACCAGCAGCTGCGCAGCCCAGCAGCCAGCATCCGCAGCAGCAGCCGCCTGGGCTTGGCCTTCCCCCTCGGCCCAGCTAGCAACCAGCCGCAGCAGCCCAGCTAGCTCAGCCCGCACGTCCCTCACGCCTTTTCTCACCCACACGCACACTCGCCCCCTCTGCTGCGTCTCCACGTGGACCACCTTTCTTACTCCTCCCGTTCGGGCCATGGGGACCGCGAGCACGAGCGCGACGTCGTCCGTTCCGTCGCCTCGCCCCCTCTTAAGCCAACCCCTGTGTCCACCAACCCTCTAGGGTTTACCTCTTCCTCCTCCCGCCGCCAAGTGAGCTGAGAGCCACCAGATCCGTCGCGCCATCTCCGTCCCGAGCGCATCTGAGCGCACGGGCTCATCGTCGGCGTGCTCCTCATCCTCCGCTGCCTCGCCAAGGGTGTCCTTCTTCTTCCCCGACGTCGACTATGTCCTCTACGCCTGCTACACGGAGCTGAAGGCCACGACTACTTCTTCTTCTTCCTCGACTTCGACTCCGGCCACCGCAAGTGTTCGATCAACGTTGTTGTCGACTCCGTCCTCCTCCCGGCCAGCCGAACACACCACCATGTTCGTGGTGAGCCTGTGCTTCTCCCCATGCCTTTTCCCCCTTCCTTGGCGCCGTCTAGATGCTAGTTCACCGAGCACCCGAGCTCATCACTGTCCGACCTCATCGCTGACGAGTGCTCCGACCTCCTTAGCACCGAGGCTTGCACCCATCATCTTCGCCTCGCCGCGTAGGCCCTGCTAGATGCATCCGCCGCCCCGTTAGGCTTTGTTTAGGCCTCGCCGTAGCTCGTCACCACCGTTCTGCTTGCTGCTCGCCGGCGTCGCTGTAGTGCTCGATAGGTGCAGCTAGCGCATGTCGAGGATGCGGTGTTCCTCCAGGAATGCATCGCACACACCCGCCGCTCCATTTGGTCGCCGGAGCAGCTCCGACGGGCTCCTCCGACTGCCCCTGTTCTCCGTCTGCTTCTGCTTCAATAGTTAAGTCAAGCTGTGGTGTTCCTCTTCTCTGTCAGATACACACAGCTAGCCCAGTGGTCTGTCTATTGTTCAGTTAATTCAGAGACCTGGGTTTGAAACCCCGCCAGGCCCCTTTTTGCTTTCTTTGTCCCGCTGACAGTCTGACCCCACATGGCAGCCTCCCAGCGCACCCACACACACTCCCGCACCCACACAGGCGCCGCATCAGCCCCCTGGACCCACTAGTCAGTGGCTACGGCTAGTCCAGGCTTGGTCTGCTTAGTTCCTTTTCTTTTTTGTTTTGTTTTAAATCCAGTTTTTGTTTATCTTTTGCATATTTTTCATATCTTTTGATATATGCATCTGTTCAAAATACTTTATATATAAACTTCTTAGTTTTCCGTGTAGATTAATTATTTGCAGTTTGTTGCCATGTTAACAACATTTAAATTGTTGTTTGAATTATTTTGAGTTTAAAATATGTTCAAACTTGTTAAATTCATAACTAAATAACCATAGCTCCAATTTTGACAAACTTTATATGTATTTGGGGTGAAAAAATGTGTAAATTAAGATGGTGCTGTTACTTTGTATGTTTAACAACTCTAAAATATGTTCGCATCAGATCTGTCCTATATGTGTTCTTATGTACATGGGAGTTTCCGGAAATTGTTGTTTGTTCTTTCCGGCCCATTTAAAATGCTAGCATGATATTATTGGTCCTAGTTGCACCCCTTGCCATGTTATACCACTTTTAAAACTTGTTGGGTGCTTGGTTAATTCAACTACATAACCACTTGTGACTATGTTTGTTCTTGTTTCCTTTTGCATGATGTGTCCCTACATGTTTTATGATCTTGCTTATTGTCTTGTCACATGTGCACCCATCATGTTTCTTTGAGATGCATCATATCCTGCCCATGCTCACATGCATCATATCTTGCATCATGTGTTTGAGCATTGCATGATGATTGATTGTTGTTCTGGTGTTTGTATTGTTGTGTTGGTTAGAGCCCGGTGATGATTCGAAGTTCGAGGTTCCTATCGAGACTGAGTTTGAGGAGCAAGGTTACGATCCCTCCATGGACTTAACATGCAAGATGACCATTCCCCGATATCACCTCTATCTTTGCCTATGCTAGTTGTCTCGCTCTTTAGATATGCCTCGATGCCTATTCCTATTTGCCAGCCTCCTATTTGTTGCCATGAAACACTCTAACCGCCTTTGTGACAGCCTGATTTTTCCCTCTTTTATCTACCAAAGCTTTATTTGAATTTATTTCAAACCTTGGGATTTTTGAATCATTTCATATGGACTTAAAACACTTGGGTACCCTTGACTTTCACCCAAGTGCCTCCTATCCATCTCAAACTACCATATACCTCTGGACCACTCTAATATACTTCATGGAATATTTTTCTTATTTGAAAAATATTCATTTTACTCCCCAAAACCCTAGCTAAATTCTTTGTGCTCCAAAGCAACCCCTAGTTTTCTAGCTCATAAAATTCTGAGGAAATTCCTAAATATTCTTTGGACCCTAAGACACATTCCTGAGCAAAAATATTGCACTACTTTTTGGAATATTTATGCTACAGAAAATCTTTTCTATTCTGGACAGAAATGGTAGTTTCTACAGCAATTACCATTTTACTTGCTCCACTTCTTCTGAAACTCCTTGTGCATCTTCACCTTAGTAACTCTTGGCTAGCCTCCAAAGCACAGCCTCCAACTATTCACCATTTTACCTCAGTAAGCTCTCAAAGTTTCTGTCCAGAAACTTACCAGGCTAGTTACTTTCATCCTACTATGTCTGGAATTAAACCAACCACGGGTAACTCTCCTATCTACCACGAACAACACGCCAGACACGATTTTTGGCACCAAGTCATCCAGTAGGCAGAGTTCGCGCGGTGACCACGCGTGTACACCATGCCATGGCAGTCAGTCGACACGCTCTGGATGCCACCGAGCGCTCTGTAGAGCGCGTGCTCGCTTCCGCGCCTGCCCAAGCGTGCCAAACCTTGCCACCATCATCATCTTCATCTCCACAGTCCACCTTTGGCGCTCGCCGACGCCGAAGCTTGCCGCAGCGAGAACGGGCGCGGTCCGGCCAAGGCACAGTGCGGTCCGCACTGTGCTCGTCGCCACCCCCAGCGCCCCTGTGCTCGTCCCCGCTCGGCCACAGCTCCCGCGTGACTCCGTCTTCTTCTCCCCCCTCTCACTGACGCCAATTCATCGCCGGGCGCAGCCAGGTGTCGCCGGCGGAGCACCGTTTCCCCCCTCTCGCTCGTCTATAAATAGACCCTCTCCCAGCCGCTCCGAGCACCCAAGTCCACTCCCACACGACCACTGATCGAGTAGAACCCCCGTGGCCCGACCGGGCAGGCCTCAGGCCACCATTCCTGAGCTCGAGCTCACCGGCGATCCCCCTCGGGTCGTAGGGGTAGCTCTTAGCCCACTCCGCCCAAGGCGACCTCGCCAGAGCCTCCGCCACTCTCTGGTGGAGCCTCTTCACCTAGCTGGAGCTGCTGAAGGCACCGTAGCTTGCCGTCTTCTTCAACTCCGGCGAGCCCCCTGTTCTGCCTCCGCCTCCGAGCTCCATTCCTACGCCGTCCGTCCACCTCTAGCTACCCTACGGGTATGGGCAGGTGCGCCTCGACCCCCTCCGTCGATCTATCCTTTTCGTTTGAGCCAACGGGCAGCGTCGTCGGCGTGCGCTCTGGCGAAGCCGCGGCCGCCTCTGCTCATTCCCCTCTCTCCCTCTCACCTGACTAGCGGGGCTGATACATCCAAAATGCATCACTATTTTGTATCATAATTTATCCTTATTCATTGATATATGTCACGTTACGGTGATGTTCTTATGTTGTTTTGGTCTATTTTACACAGTTTGCAAACTCTCCGATGCCGGAACAGCAGACGCAGGATTCAGCAGTAAAAAGTGGACGCTGAGTTGCTGAAGAAGAATACCTCCAAATTACCTGAAAATTGACGGGAGATATTTTTCAGATGAATCACGAAGACACGCAAAAGGGGAGCCAGAGGGGGGCCACAGGGTGCCCAGGCGGCCTGGGGGCGCCCCCCTGGCCGCGCCGGGGGGGCGCCTGGAGCCCCTGGCCCACCTCCGGATGCCCCCTTTTGCCTATATACTCTCCGTTCTCCGAAAACCCTAAAAAGAAGACTTTATACGGAGTTCCGCCGCCGCTCCGAGGCGGAAACCTACAGAGAAGAAAAGGGAATCTCTGGAGGGCAGATTCCGCCGGGGAGATCACCTCCCGGAAGGGGAGATCGTCGCCATCGTCATCACCATCGTCACGGGCATCATCGAGATCATCATCAACATCATCCCCAACACCAGCACCATCTCCATCTTCATCCAAATCTCATCTTACAATCGCAACTCATGTTGTAACTCGTACTACCTATCCTCTCTACTCCATCGGTGTTGATTACTACTTTGTGGTGAATGCTATTGAGTTTTGTTGGAGAAATATTATTATGTCCAGATTGTTTATCACATATTTATCCGCACTGATCATGATCTCTTTTATGTCTCGTGAGTAGTTACCTTAGTTCTTGAGGACATGGGGAAAGTCTTGTTGTTAGTAGTCATATGCTGTTGAAGTAATATGTGTTGTTTGATACTTAAGTTGTGTTGTCATTCTACTAGTGGTGTTGTGTGAGTCGAACACCCAACACTTCGCCTTATTAAGGACCTAGGAGAATACATTGTGTATAAAGAATGCTTATGGTGGGTTGCCGGAGTGACAGAAACCTGAACCCCAGTTCGCACGCTTTTGCATAAGGGAATAATGGATCCTCGATCGTATTGCTATGGTTAGGCTTTTGCCTTAAATTCTATCTTGTATTTTGCGGATGCTTGCAAGGTGTTTAATCATAAGAGTGCATTCATCTTAGTCTAGAGAGTGCACTAGCATAGATTCACCCACTCAACACTTATCAACACATAACATAGTATCGATACGGAATATGGTGAAAGCACATGACTACCTCTCCCGTGTGTCCTCAGGAACGCTTTAGTCTTTATAAGTTCAGTTACTAGGCCTCTCCTTTGCTAAGAAAGGATTGGGCCACTTGTTACTCTCAGTACCTTTTACATTACTTGCTTTTACTTTCCCGTTGCTTATACCGAGAAAACCCCTAAAAGTTATCTTTCAGTACTTGCAGTAAATTCTTGCTCAGAATCGCTTATCAATACCTTCTGCTCCTCGTTGGGTTCGACACTCTTACTTATCGAAAACGCTGCAATAGATCCCTTACGGTTGTGGGTCATCAAGTACCGTTTTCTGGCGCCGTTGCCGGGGAGCGTAGCGCTATTGGTAAAGTGAAACTGGTAAGAAAGTTTTTTTTATAATTCTGTTTTTATTTTTGCTATTTGCTGCTCCTTGTCCTTATGGACAACCCTATTATTGGATCGTTGCTTGCGGGAAGACGCCCCACACCTGTGATGGTTGATCCTCCCCCTACTGAAATTGTGCCTTATAAAATACCAGCTGGTATTATCGATTATGTTTTGGCTAATCGTTACGCAGGAGACAGACATCCCGGTGAACACTTGCTATATCTGTCACAATTATGTTCATTATTTAAGCTTGCAGGTGTATCGAGGGAGTTTGTCATGAGGAAATTGTTTGTCGTATCACTTATAGATAAAGCTTCAGATTGGTATGGGCTTCTCGATAACTCACACTTGCTGGACTGGCAGGAGCTTATGTCTCTCTTTTATACTAAGTTTTATCCTCTTCATGAAATTCATCGAGACAGGAATTATATCTATAACTTTAGGTCTCGTGACGGAGAAAGCATTGCTCAAGCTTGGGGGAGATTGAAGTCCCTAATGCTCAAATGCCCTATTCATAAACTTCCCAAGGAAATTATACTTACAAATTTTTATGCCAGGCTTTCTCGTCAGGATAAGGAGATGCTGGATGCCTCCTCTAGTGGGGTGTTTCAGAAGAAGAGTGTTGAAGAAAGGTGGGATCTCCTTGAAAGAATCCAGAGGAATACCGAAGATTGGGAAATTGATAAAGGTATTGAACCCGCTATAAATTATGAACATGATTATATTGAGAGCTATGTGGAAACTGATTACTTCAATACTTTTTGCTCTAAGATTGGTCTTGATTCCCATCTAGTGATTGATTTGTGTAAGAATTTTGCCTCTCACGTTGATTCTTTTAAAAAGAAGAGAGACCAACACCATGAACCTTTTAAAGAACCACCTATTGATATTTATGTTGCTGACCCTATTTTGCCTGCAGTTATATATGAAAAGCCTCCTTTTCCGACGAGGATAAGGGAGCACTCTCTTGTGACAGGCATAATAAATAAAAGTGAGAGAAGAGTTGATGAGCCTGAGGACCAGATCAGGGTCGATCCTCAAGTTGCATTGATTAAAGACCTTGCTACTAATGATGTTTTGGATTCCAATATAAATTTTTGTGCTGTTTCCACTAACCTTGTCACAGCCAAGAATAAAGGCCCAATTTCAAGTACTCCAGTGGTATCTGTTAAAATAGGAGATCACAATTATTATGGGCTATGCGATTTGGGATCGAGTGCAAGCGCTATCCCCTATTCACTTTATGAAGAAATCATCGGTGAGATTTCCCCTTGTGAACTCGAAGAAGTTGATGTTACTATTCATCTTGCAAACAGAACAACTATCTCTCCTATCGGAATTGTGAGGGACGTTGAAGTCCTATGTGGAAAGGTAAAATACCCTACCGACTTTCTAGTACTTGGTTCAGAGAGGGACAATTGTTGTCCAATTATTTTTGGTAGACCTTTTCTTAGAACTTGTGGAGCTATAATAGATTGCAAGAAAGGTAAAGTTTCTGTTGAATTCGATGGTGAGCCATACAAATTTAATTTTTCTAAGTTCTCTAAGTAGCCTCGTGGTACTGATTTACCTAGTGATGATAAAATTATTGAAAGTATTGCCTCTATTGCTATTCCCCCTAATGATCCTTTGCAGCAATACATGGAGGACCACGAGAATGATTTGCATATGCAGGAAAGAAATGAACTAGATGAAATATTCTTGAGGCAACCTGCTATCCTGAAGCACAACCTTCCGGTTGAACCTTTGGGAATTTTATCAAAACCGAAAGAAGACCCGATGTTCGATCTTAAACCTCTTCCCGATACGCTCAAATATGCTTATTTAGATGAAAAGGAAGTATATCCTGTTATTATCAATTCTAACCTTTCAGGATATGAAGAGGAGCGATTATTGGAAGTACTTCGTAAACACCGAGGCGCAAT
The DNA here is from genome assembly GCA_902687465.1 of Secale cereale. Classification (NCBI taxonomy): domain Eukaryota; kingdom Viridiplantae; phylum Streptophyta; class Magnoliopsida; order Poales; family Poaceae; genus Secale; species Secale cereale. The sequence goes on along the minus strand of LR738709.1, from coordinate 128,140,199 downwards.
TGGCTACACCCTTGATGACCTTAAGGGGATTAGTCCATCTATCTGTCAACATACTATCAACCTTGAGCCTGATGCTAAACTAGTTGTAGATCATCAACGACGGTTGAACCCGAAGATGATGGATGTTGTGAGAACTGAGATTCTCAAGCTTCTAGCCGCATGTATTATCTACCCTATAGCTGATAGTAAGTGGGTAAGTCCGGTACATTGTGTTCCTAAGAAAGGAGGTACAACTGTGGTTCCTAATGATAAAAATGAATTAATACCTCAAAGAATTATTATTGGATATAGAATGTGTATTGATTACATGAAGTTCAACAAGGCAACTAGGAAGGATCACTACCCGTTGCCGTTCATCGACCAAATGCTCGAAAGGTTATCCAAAAATACCCACTTTTGTTATCTCGATGGTTATTCTGGCTTCTCTCAAATTCATGTTAACACTGCCGATCAAGAGAAGACCACTTTTACTTGTCCCTTTGGTACTTATGCTTACAGGCGTATGCCTTTTGGTTTATGTAATGCCCCTGCTACTTTTCAAAGGTGTATGTCTGCTATCTTTCATGGTTTCTGTGGGGATATTATGGAAGTCTTCATGGACGATTTCTCCGTCTATGGAACTTCTTTTGACCATTGTCTTCACAACCTTAATAAAGTTTTGCAGAGATGCGAGGAGACAAATTTGGTACTCAACTGGGAAAAGTGCCACTTTATGGTTAATGAAGGAATTGTTCTTGGTCACAATATTTCCGAAAGGGGAATTGAAGTGGACAAGGCCAAGATCGAAGCTATTGAGAGGATGCCCTATCCAAGGGACATCAAAGGTATTCGCAGTTTTCTCGATCATGCAGGTTTTTATAGAAAATTTATTAAAGACTTTTCTAAAACCTCAAGACCCCTCACTAATCTTCTCCAGAAGGATGTTCCTTTTGTATTTGATGAAAATTGTAAGGAAGCTTTTGAAGTCCTTAAGAAAGCTTTAATAACTGCTCCTATAGTACAACCACCTGACTGGAATTTACCTTTTGAGATTATGTGTGATGCAAGTGATTTTGCTGTTGGAGCTGTTTTAGGACAAAGAGTTGATAAGAAATTAAATGTTATACATTATGCTAGTAAAACCCTTGATAGTGCTCAAAGAAATTATGCTACTACTGAGAAGGAATTCTTAGCTGTAGTTTTTGCTTGTGATAAGTTTAGGCAGTATATTGTTGATTCCAAAGTTATTATTCATACTGATCATGCTGCCATTAAGTATCTTATGACAAAGAAGGATGCCAAGCCAAGGCTTATCAGATGGGTACTCCTTCTTCAAGAATTTGATTTGCAGATTGTTGATAGGAAAGGGGAAGACAATCCGGTGGCGGACAATCTTTCAAGGATGGAAGATATACCGCACGACCCCATCCCAGTTAACGATAGTTTTCCAGACGAGCAACTTGCCGTTGTAAAAGTACAATCTCTTTCCGATCCTTGGTATGCAGATTATGCTAATTTTATTGTTGCAAAGTATTTGCCTCCAGGTCTAACACTTCAGCAAAGGAAGAAGTTCTTTCATGATTTGAGGCACTACTTTTGGGATGACCCCCATCTTTTCAAAGAAGGTCCCGACGGGATCGTGAGAATATGCATTCCGGAACATGAGCAGAAGGACATTCTCAGACGGTGTCATGATAGTCCCTATGGAGGACATCATGCCGGTGAGAGGACTGCACATAAGGTTCTTCAATCAGGTTTTTATTGGCCTACTCTCTTTAAAGATGCTAGAAATTTTGTTTTAGCCTGTGATAAATGTCAGAGAGTTGGTAACATTAGTAGAAGGAATGAGATGCCTATGAATTACTCACTAGTGATTGAACCTTTCGATTGTTGGGGTTTTGATTTTATGGGTCCTTTTCCTTCTTCGCACAAGTACACTCACATTTTAGTAGCTGTTGATTATGTGACCAAGTGGGTTGAAGCAATCCCCACTAAAAGTACTGATCACAAGACATCTTTGAAAATGCTTAAAGATGTTATATTTCCCAGGTTTGGTGTACCAAGGTTTGGTGTACATAGCAGGAGACCCTGTCAATGTTGATGTGAATATAATATACACAACAACTCACGAAGAACATGTTGCAGCCCTGTTTCAGACGCCAGCAGAAGCAGAATAAAGAAAAGGTATGTAGTACGGTAAGGAAACACCGCAAACCATCATAAAAGTTCCGTATTACGAGTTTTTGCAAAATTAGTAAAATTCTGAGCCGAAGTGGAGTCGGAGACGAGCTCCAGGGGGTCCAGGCGCCCCCCTGGCGCGCCCCACCTCCTGGCCGCGCCGCCAGGGCGCCTGGACACCCGGGAGTCCGCCTCCGACCCCGCTTTGGTCCGTTACCTTCCTTTCTTTGCATAAATTTTTCCTATATATTTGCCCGGATTGTTCCGGCAACGTATCTTGCGATTTCGCGTGTTTTCTCTTCGGTCTGTTTCTGCCAGGGAATCTTTCAGCTGAATTTAGGTGCCATGGCTTCTCCAAGTTCCCCCAAGGACAAGTTCGTCATCAACCCTTACCTCGCTGAGGTGAAGAAGCACCCTCAGGTTGTTCAGATGAAGGACGGCGTCCTTCATCAAGAAGATCTGAAGGGACCTATCAAGGAGGGGAGCATCCAGGCCAGGCTGGAAGAAGTGGAACAAGAAGTCTTCGAGTACAAGAAGATGATCGAGCGTGGTGTCGAAGCTAACTTTGACATCACCAACGAGCTGAAGACCTACTTCCTGAAGGAGATGAAGGAGATGAGGAAAAGCATCACCGCGCCTGAAGAAAGAATTATAGAGCTCCAAGGGCAAATTAATGATCTACATAACCAGAACTATGAGTATGAACTAAGGTTTATGCGCATGAGTATGGGTGCTGAATGCAGGATTCAGGAGATGAGCCTCTCATATGAGACTTTAGCAAGATATCCATGGAAGCGTTTCGCCAAGGACTACGTGATTAACGCCAACAAACATGATGAGTGAAATCTCCTTGGGTAATGGCATTCCCTTGGCTTGTTTCAAGCTTGGGGGAGTGCCCGGTATCTTTATCTTTACCTTTTGTCTTTTAGAGTCAAGTAGGGTCGTATCATGTCTAGGGAGGTTATTATATGAGATAGGTGTGTGCATTGACGTCTATCACTCCTTCGGTGAAGAATTGTATTCGTGAGTGTGGAGTCGTCCATGATGGAATATTAATGAGAAGTTTATTGGTTCCTTTTGCTGCACTCGGTATTCTCTTCACGCAATCGACCTTATATGATGATTCTTATGGGGAGTATTGACCTTATGTCAGGTATGGCTATGAAACTTTATTTAATCTTGGCAAACATAGCTTTGGTCATAACAACAAGCATGATTTTCTTAAATTATCAACATAGCCAAAACTTTATGTTATTATGCTTGAAGTGTTATGCTGACAAGGAAGACAACTTGATGTGTTATGCTTATTTCAATGTTCATGCTTTATATTGCTTTGCATCTTAGTCATCATCAATTGTCTGTTCTCTCAAAACCTTTGCTAGCCTAACTCTATACTAAGCGGAATTCTGCTTGTGCATCCATACCCTTATGCCAATACCTTCCATATGAGTCCACCATACCTACCTACTCGTGGTATTCCACTACCACCTCCTAAAAGTATATAATTTATGTGTTATCCTTAAATGTTCAAAATCTTTTATTTTGTGCCTCTGTTTTAGCTCATGAGGAAGTAATAGCTAATTCATAGTCTTTTTGAATTGGACAAGCTTCACCCCGGGATTTCATGTCTAATGTGCAAACCCATAATACGAGAAGGAACTGGCAAGGAGTGCGCCAGGCTTAAAAATAATTTAACAAACAAACCCTCCTTCACGCTTTGTTCATGAGAAATCAGAAAACTTTGGCAGTGATAAACAAAGGAGAATAAGAGGATGTTATCATCCTCGTGCAGGAGCCGTTCCTCGAAACTTGTCCAGCTCAAAAAGCAATTGAGTTATCTATTAGCATTCGTTGACAAATCATGCACCCCTAAAAACTTGTTTTCATTCTGTTTGATTTGAGGATAGCACATGAGTTTTCCCTACTACCCTAGAGCAGGGCCTATCTTTTAATTTTAAGTTGAGTCAGTTACTTCTACTTCCTTCTATTTCTCAAAGAGAGCAGATGTTTGATGTTGATAAGGATTCATTCATATAAAGCTGCATTAAGATTTGTCATATCATATCCTTGTTGACATTATCATTCGATAAGTAAGTTGTTTGTCATGCCCAGCTAAGGCAAACATCTTTCTTTGTGTTAACACTTTCACTTCTTGCCTATTAACATGTTATTTTCAAAAACCTTCAATTGATCTCATCAAATATAAGAGCAAAAGTTAAATCTATTGTTGTTCTTTGACCAAAGGACATGTTTGCCATGATATAATGAGTTTCCTTAGCCCTACTTTCGAATATAAGTGTTATCACTCTTTCATAAGGGCCTTATGAGTTGAAGATTGCTGTTGAGGATATTTGAGTTGGTAAAGAAACTATGATGCTTCTTGTCCGTATTTTATTTATCGACACTTCACTCTCTAAACTTGTGGACAGGTTTACCGAGTTCATATTCGCTTGGGGACAAGCGAGGTCTAAGCTTGGGGGTGTTGATACGTCCAAAATGCATCACTATTTTGTATCATAATTTATCCTTATTCATTGATATATTTCACGTTACGGTGATGTTCTTATGTTGTTTTGGTCTATTTTACACAGTTTGCAAACTCTCCGATGCCGGAACAGCAGACGCATGATTCAGCAGTAAAAAGTGGACGCTGAGTTGCTGAAGAAGAATACCTCCAAATTACCTGAAAATTGACGGGAGATATTTTTCAGATGAATCACGAAGACACGCAAAAGGGGAGCCAGAGGGGGGCTACAGGGTGCCCAAGCGGCCTGGGGGCGCCCCCCTGGCCGCGCCGGGGGGGGCGCCTGGAGCCCCTGGCCCACCTCCGGATGCCCCCTTTTGCCTATATACTCTCCGTTCTCCGAAAACCCTAAAAAGAAGACTTTTTACGGAGTTCCGCCGCCGCTCCGAGGCGGAAACCTACAGAGAAGAAAAGGGCATCTCCGGCGGGCAGATTCAGCCGGGGAGATCACCTCCCGGAAGGGGAGATCGTCGCCATCGTCATCACCATCGTCACGGGCATCATCGAGATCATCATCAACATCATCCCCAACACCAGCACCATCTCCATCTTCATCCAAATCTCATCTTACAATCGCAACTCGTGTTGTAACTCGTACTACCTATCCTCTCTACTCCATCGGTGTTGATTACTACTTTGTGGTGAATGCGATTGAGTTTTGTTGGAGAAATATTATTATGTCCAGATTGTTTATCACATATTTATCCCCACTGATCATGATCTTTTTTATGTCTTGTGAGTAGTTACCTTAGTTCTTGAGGACATGGGGAAAGTCTTGTTGTTAGTAGTCATATGCTGTTGAAGTAATATGTGTTGTTTGATACTTAAGTTGTGTTGTCATTCTACTAGTGGTGTTGTGTGAGTCGAACACCCAACACTTCGCCTTATTAAGGACCTAGGAGAATACATCGTGTATAAAGAATGCTTATGGTGGGTTGCCGGAGTGACAAAAACCTGAACCCCAGTTCGCACGCTTTTGCATAAGGGAATAATGGATCCTCGATCGTATTGCTATGGTTAGGCTTTTGCCTTAAATTCTATCTTGTATTTTGCGGATGCTTGCAAGGTGTTTAATCATAAGAGTGCATTCATCTTAGTTTAGAGAGTGCACTAGCATAGATTCACCCACTCAACACTTATCAACACATAACATAGTATCGATACGGAATATGGTGAAAGCACATGACTACCTCTCCCGTGTGTCCTCAGGAACGCTTTAGTCTTTATAAGTTCAGTTGCTAGGCCTCTCATTTGCTAAGAAAGGATTGGGCCACTTGTTACTCTCAGTACCTTTTACATTACTTGCTTTTACTTTCCTGTTGCTTATACCGAGAAAACCTCTAAAAGTTATCTTTCAGTGCTTGCAGTAAATTCTTGCTCAGAATCGCTTATCAATACCTTCTGCTCCTCGTTGGGTTCGACACTCTTACTTATCGAAAACGCTGCAATAGATCCCTTATGTTTGTGGGTCGTCAGGGGCCCGCTAGTCAGCCTCTCCATACCCGAGCGAAGTGATATGAGTGGTGGCGCTCTGGGCTTTTACGCCTTCGACTCACCCCCCCCGATTCTATTTATTTAAATTTCTAAATTTGAATAAATTCCACAGAACTTCAAACTACAATAACTTTTTAACCATAAGTCCAAATGAATCGATTCTTTTTGCATTGTGTTCCTGGTAAAGAAATCTTGCAGCACACCAAAAATGAAACTATTTGGTGCTGTGTAGATTTTCTGGTGAATTTTTGAATGAATCTTGATAATTTCTTTTTGAACTTTTATTTATTTTCAGAAGAGGAAACTTGTCTTGAGGATCACCAGGAGGCTTGTGAGCCTCATTTGAACTAAGGCAAGCCACAACAACATTTTCATAGTGCCATTTCAATATTTGTGATTTTTTCCAACTTGAACAAATGATTTATATTATGCATGTTAATTATTTTGTTAAATAATTTCTTTTGGTTGCTGTAGTTATTGGTTTCATTCACTTTACAGAAAGTTGGAGTTTGTTTAAGTTATTAAGGTAGTTAAAAATAAAGTTTGGATATTGAGAATGATTATGGACATGCATATGTGAAGTTACTTTCTTTTACATAAGTAAATATGATAAAATTTTGCTAAGATAAAATTTTGTTTTGAATTGAAAGTCAAGCATAACCAGAATAGCAGTGAAGTTAGAAGTAAGGTTGGCCCAGTTATACTTTTGTATGGCTTTGTATTTGTTATGTCCTGCATATTGGTTTATTCCATGGCATTGTATGACATCGGTTATTTAGTTCTCTTTAAGTTGAAACTGTTAATAACTTAACTTGAACAAATTGTTGACTGGGTCATGGTGCCACTGAATCAAGTCTTTCCCAGTGCAACCACATTTACCTTTATGGGAAGGTCTTGATTCTGTCCATTGACATGCCTCCTGTCGGTACCTCTAGATAGGGAAGGTTATGGGCATGCAGTACCCTGGCCTGGTAAGCAGACATAACCTTGTGTGCCCGTAGTAAATTTTATGGTACCGTGTTCCCGTTTCGGACAATTTTTGTTTGGCCACGACGGTGGTCGGTGTGCCTTTGGTAGGCATAGGGCCACCCAGGACTATTCCAGTGGGAAACGAGTCAGAGTGGCTAGAGGAGTGTCATGGCAATGGACGGGTTTCGTCGGAACACCATTGGTCCACCCGAATGGGAGAACGAGGCCATGGATTCCGTGGTGTGGGTACAATGCACTACCTCTACAGAGTGTAATTAATCTATCGATAGTTGAGTCCACGGTCACGGACACGCTCGAAAGTAGGTCACACCATTGGTCAACAGATAATAAAATTTTGCTCACTAAGTTTTAAAATTTTGGTACTATAATAACTGGGTGGAAGAGCCACCGAGATGTTTTGAGACCTAGTATGGACAGGTTTGTGATCACCGGAAAGGTCACGATTTATATCTTGTTGAAATGAATAAGTTTGTAGTTATAATAAATTATCATGACTAACACAAACCGGGGTTTTATTTATGCAAAGTCATGTGTACAACATGTTAGTGAATATCCATTTAAGTTTGTTGCTGCATATTTAATACTGAGTAATTATCATGATATTGTTTGTCATTATGATTCTGTTTTGCTGTAAGCTTGCAAGTACATTCAAAGTACTGACCTGGCGTGTCATGCCAGATTTCAGGAAAGTTTCGCGGGAAAGGAGTGCCGTCTGAGTCTAGACCGTATCCACATCGGTGTCCCTGTGAGATGGAGTTCCGCTACAACATCGTTCCACTGCTACGTAGTTTATGCCTGAGGCCTTTTATGTTCATTAAATAATGTACATATTGTCTAGCCGCACCGTGTGTGCCGCTCGGCCTCGCTAAATGTTGTAATGTAAAAATATGGTCCGCTAGTATCAATAAAGCGGTTGTTTTCTATACCAAGAAGTTGTGTGTTGCCAGAAGACAAGGTGTGTGGGCTGGCAATACAAGGTAAACCGGTCGCTCTGATCCGGGGTGCCACAACACTTGGTATTAGAGCCGCGCTGACTGTAGGATGCGTTAGACTAGGATGTGCTGTTTAAACACTAGATACACGTTTAGGTTGAGTGCCGGTAGTCTGTCTAGTTGGTTATTGCTTTATCTATACTTGTATTATTTTTATGCTAACCCAATAATGGTTGTGAGTGTAGATGGCTCCGGTGCCGTATCCGTGCCAGTTGCGGCTGATGCCGTACACGTCACCGCACCTCCTTCGCAACGTGTGGCGTCGGTTGTACCCTCATGGAGACGACCCAGTTTATCGTGTGTACCGGGAGCGTCTAGCTAACTGAATTTATGAATATCAGGCAGTGGTGACTTTGCGCGTTCGTTCTGACTCTAGCTCCTATACTCGTACCTCTCGAAGCGGTCACGCTTCCACCACTTCGCTAGCTGTCCAATTTGCTGCATTCTAGATCTTTGTTGAGCTCCGTCACAGCGAGGTTCGCATGCAGAACCACCCAGGTTTCTAGCACTACCCTTCTCTGCACGACAACGGTTGTATTCATTTCCCTGAAATTGATCCGGAGTCTGATAGCGTTGCTAGCCATCTTTCCTGTTATATCACTGCTAGTTACCTCATGATCCACGAGCTAGCACGCGAGTTGACTCACGCTCGTATTGCTTTAGCCACTACTAGGTCTATCACCATTCCCGCTTCCTTGGGATTCACCTCTTACGTCCCAAGTTCCGTTTCCCCTACTTCACCAGTAACCCCTCCTAGTAGCTCGGGCACCTCGACCATAACTCCTCTTGGAGCCCCTGTTGAGTGGATCTCACTCCTCACTACCCCTGTAGCTCCTATGATCCACCCTACTCCCGCCTCGGAAGGAGAGCCTCCGAGGCAGCGTCGCCGTGTTACCTTTAACCCTGAGGTTTCCGTTAATCTCGTCAGTTCTGGATCCGAGTCAACTTCAGGAGAGAACCCCGCAGCACCCGTAGAGCAGTAGAGCTCCAGAGTATTAGCAGTTGTCAGACTGATGTATGATGTACGAGTCATGATGTTTTATGTATTAGAGTAGTGTAATCGGGCATGTTGATTTCTTTTCATGTATGCGTCCTTGTATAATTATGCTAAAGTTGTGTATCTTCTACTCTCTGTTTTCTTCGCAATTCTGTTTTTCCTCGAGTTTTGTTGCTGGCTTTCCCCACCTATTTTTGTTTTTGAATGCTTCTCATCTCGATTGCGTTGTCTTGGAAAAAATCCATAATAGGATGACA
>LR738709.1:128050973-128124658 GCA_902687465.1 Secale cereale | reverse complement strand
GTTACACACACATTTGACCAATCTCGGTGAGACCGAAGTTAAAACTCGGTCAGACTGAAAGTTCAAATATAGTGAACGTTGGGATTTTCGGTGGGACCGAAAATACCATCTCGGTGTGTCCGAAGTGAGTCAAAGGTTAGGGTTTGCCATCTCGGTGTGACCGAAAACAACAACTCGGATATTCCGAAATGCTGTTAGTTGGTTACAGAAGGTTGGCAGAAGATTTTCGGTGAGACCGAGACTCAGAATCGGATGGACCGAAAAGTTAGGGTTTGGGGAAAATAACTGAAGTGGTTCATCTCGGTGGGACTGAGTTTGCAGAATCGGTTTGTCCGAGATTACTTATGAGTGTGTTGTGAAGTGAAGAGTGCTGATAGTTGAGGGAGCTAGATCACCAAGCACTTGAGCAACAAGAACATTAACACAACCTCATCCCCTTTTAATAGTATTGGCTTTTCCTATGGACTCAATGTGATCTTTGATCACTAAACCAAAAATGGAGTCTTGAGCTTTTGCCAATGCTTGTCTTAGCATTTTGAGGGGTCCACTTCTTCAGACATTTCCATACCCATATCATCGAACTTTTCTGAAATGATTCTCAAGAGAATATTAGTTCAATGATATATATGTTGTTATTAATTACCAAAACCACCCGGGGATTAGTTGCACTTTCAATCTCCCCCTTTTTGGTAATTGATGACAACATATAGATCAAAGCTTCGACAAAGGATATAATCAAAGAATAATATCGTCGCTTTGAGAAGTATGTGATAAACAAGAGCTCCCCCTAAATTTGTGCATTATTTAAAATTTGCGTTTGAATGCAAATGCACAATCGATTAGGATTATGGGTCACTCTTCCATGTCACATACATCTTGGTGGAGCGCACAAAATGATAAGAATGAATAACATGCACTCAATCACCAAGACAAGAGTAAATAGCCATACAATAAGGAATAGCATAGGATAAGCAATAAGCACACATTAAAGCATAGTATGACTAAGCACTCATTAAGGTAGCATCAAACATAGTGGCAAGCACACTTAAAGTATCAGGAACCAAAAGAAACCAATGTATCTCAAGGAAAACCGGCAAAAGAACGAAAAGACGAAAGAGCACTCTCTCTCTCGAAGCCCTATGATCTATAACAATTTCTCCCCCTTTGGCAACAAGTTACCAAAAAGTTCGAAAAGGTATAGAGCTAAGCGTCACTGCGGGCTCTGCTGGCGGCTCCCGTCTGGGTAGATGTCGGTGTAGAGATAGCTGCATCTGCGAAGATCTCTGCTGATGTCTGCGGTGGAGGAGTGGATGCTGGAGCTGAAGGAACTGCTGGAGCTGTGGCTGGTGCTGAAGTGGTAGCCCTGGAGTCTGTCACTGGGATAGCTGCAGATCTGGATCCTCTGGGAATCTGAGCAGTCTGGCGATGAGAGTCCTGGACTAGATCATCCTGCATAAGCTCTGCTCTCTCCTGCCTAGTCTCCTCCATGTCTGCCTCAAGCTTGTTGACAGACACCTGAATCTCAGTCAGCTTCACGTCCAGAGCGTGGATCTTGTCCTCAACAATCCTCTCAAGGCTTTCCTGAGATTGCTCAATGCTGGCCAGGCGTTGTTCAATCCTTTGGGTAGCTTCAAGAATTTGTTCTCCAAAGCTCTTTGGCTTAGCTGCTGCTGCTGCTGCCTCTTTGTCAGCTTTAGCCTTCTTTGCAGCTTCAATTTTGGCTTGTCCTTCAACTGAGGTAGGATCCTCTTCATCCATCACAACTACGTTGTCCTCATGCTCTGGCTGCAGTGGCAAGTGCTTCCTATCCAACATGAATTTGCCCGTGCCAAACTTGGCGTTGATGAGCATCTGTATCTGCGGTGCAAACCCACATGACCTCTTCTGGTCAGCTGCAGTCCTCTTAATGGTCTCTACCATCAAGTCCATCACCTTAAAAGGTGCCTTCTCATCGAGAATGTGCAGCATGTTGATAGAATAGCCTCGTATCATCCGGTGGTCACCTGACATAGGCATCAAAGTATGCCTTAGAATAGTGTTAGTGGTGGTCAGACCTGCCTGGAGATAATACACTGAGCCGAGCTTCCATCCCTCTAAATCAGCAGCCGGGATCTCCTTGTACATATTCTTCATGGAATCATGACTCTTCTTAGGAATCCCATAGACATCAATGTCGTCCTCTCTCTGCACTGGAGCGTTCAGAAGTTCTGCCCATTCTTCAACAGTCGAAGAAAACCGTTGACCTTCAGTCATCCAGGTGATCTTGCCATCAGGATAGAAGTGGGCTGTGGCATAGAACTGCATGATCATCTCGTCATTCCAGGCTGTCAGCTCTTGACCCACAAAATCAGCAACTCCACATGCAGTAAAGCTCTCATGCACATGGGGAAAGAAGTCCCGGTGCTCTTCACTGTCAATGTACTCCCAGTCAACATACCTGGTGTCAGCAACAATGGGCTTCTTATCCATTAGCACGGTCTCATAGAAATCCTGCTGCTCTCTGGTGTGGAATCTGGGGTCCACAGCAGTCCTTCTCCTTACGGCATATGGATCAGACTGTCTCCATAGCCTGAGACCTTTGTCCTTCCTTGCCTTCATGTCCTCAGCTTGAGGATGAGCATCATTGTGGAGTGGCAACTTGGGACGGAGCTTGAGCAACACATGCTCTTCATCTGATTCAGATGGTGGCATCTCTCCTTTGTTCTTCTCAGAAGCTGGAATGCTTCTGGTTGTTCTCTTGGGCTTGGCTGGAGCTGCTTTGGAAGGAGCAGGCTTCTTGGGCTTAGAGGAGGCTTGAGCCCGAATAGCATCACCCATGAACTTAGCTTTCTGAGGAGGAGGCTGGGGTGCTTCTTCTTCTTCTTCTTCAGCATCAACTTGAGGTTCAGCATAAACAACCCTCTTCCTTTTGGAAGTCTTCTTCACCTTGCTTGGAGCAGGCTCTTCCAAGTTGAGCTTCTTAGCAACAGCTGACTGCTTCACTTTGCTTGTGCCTTTCTTTGGCTGCTGCCCTTGGTGCTCTTTGGCAACCACATTCCTCTTGGGCTTGGAGGTAACTTCCTCAGCAACAAAGTCGGAGTCCTCATCATCAGAAGTTCTCTTCTTCCTGGTTCTCGTAGCTGCAGGAGGCAGACCACTAGGGGTGCTCCTCTCACCATCATCACTAGAGCTGCTTGCAGGACTTGTATCTGCCTCTGGAATTTCAGCAAACGGTGATTCTGACCTGTTCTGGCTGTCACTGACATCTGACATGGCTGAAAAACCTGTGAAAAGATAAGGTATAGGCAGAGTAGAAGAGTTATCACAACTGCAGAAGTTTTTTTAAAAAAATGAGTTAAAAACTTAGTTTTGAGTTTTCATAGAATGTATTTCGGTCAAACCGATTTCAGGTTTCGGTGCAACCGAAGTGCTCAACAGAAACCTACACACCACTTTCGGTCAGACCGAAATGGGTTTCGGTCCTACCGAAAACTTAGGGTTTCACTGAAACTTCTTTTCGGTTGTTCCGATTGGCACAACTCGGTTAAACCGAACTATGCAGTGCAATGGCCAGAGGCCAAATCGGTCATTCCGATTTTCAAAATCGGCTTCACCGAGATGCATTCCGTGGAAACCTAAACCTAAGAATTTTCCTCGAAACTGGACGATCTGAACTATTGTGTGGGGAACATATCAAACATGGATTGAATCATGGCAGCCTATCGTGCAAGAATCAGCAGTGGAGCACGAAAAGGGATCGGGACACACCCTAACTTGGTGGTGTCCCTCTACGGCGGCAACGGTGGAGATGATTACCGTTGACGGCGGCGGAGACCTGCGGCGAGGGCGCACAGGTGACGAAGGCGACGATCCGTAGACCAGGGCGGCGGCAACAGGGGTCTTGGGGGCGAACGGTTTGAAGAAAGAAATCGCGCGCAGCCCCTCAGGTATATATAACCCCGTGCTGTCGGTGGGACCGAGTTGAAAAACTCGGTGTCACCGAGATGTATATCTGCTATGCAGTTACACATATCGGTCAGACTGAGTGTTTGAACTCGGTTTCATCGAGATGAAACCTAGATCAGTCTAAGCGTTTCGGTTGGACCGATATTGAGAAACCGGTCAGACCGAAATGGACTTAGAAGGTTTTGGAAGTCAGCCTTAGACGAATCGGTGGTTCCGAGTGCTCCTCACTCGGACTGTCCGAAAAAGACTTGTTCAAAGTTGTGATATGAGCATGAATAGAGTTTTGAGACAAGAAAGCATAGATAGCTAGGGAAAGGTGCTTAGGCATTCTTGTCCATCCATTTGGCCAGAAAAAGAAACCAAAACAATCAAAACCACAAATGGATGTCATTGAATGAATAAAATCATGCATTCAACATGCTCACACAATAAGATAGCAACTGAAATATGTGTCAAACATGCACAACCAATCACTCTAGATACTAGCACACAATTTGTCGATGACTAGGTCATCTATATATGAGTATATTGACTTAGGAGCCAAATGAGAACATTTGATCATAGGTCATACTCATCGTTTAAGCACAAGTGGGGTTACCACTTTTACATAAAGCATTTATGTGTTCACATCATTTGAAGATGCTTTAGCTCAATTTTTTGAGGAAAGCTCCCCCTAGATGTGAGAACCCCTTTTAAAGGGTCAAACTAACCTTGGGTTGTCGTAGAAGACTTCATGTAGATGTTGAAGATGTGGATGCTCAATGTTGATGTAGATCATCATGAGTTAGGAGCAATCCTTTGGATTAGGGCACTTTCAATACCTACATGGGTTAGTCCCACAAGGAACAAACAAGAATTTCCATAGACATAGAGTGAAGTACACAAAAGATGATGTCCATGAAAGCAATGATTACCTTGTCCCTTGACTTACCAACAAGAGGGTTTGTGACTCCATGAACAAGTGCATGATGTGGAAGTTGATTGCACAAGTTCTTGCCAAAATGAATATGAGTGAACTTTGTTGGCGGAGTCACCCTCAAGAACCTACTAGTTCTTCTTCTTTGGGATCCACATCATCTTGATGGGAATCCTTGGTGTTGTAGTTGAGCTTGACGAAGTAGAACTTGATGTGTCCTTGGGAACCCACTTGACCATGGCTTGAGGTGCTTCAATGAATGCATCAATCTCTTCTTGAAGCTTGTCCTTGGCCTTTAGCTTGTGGTCTTGTGGTGGAAGGTCATCTTGAGCTTGTTCCACATTGGAAGAAGTAGGATCATACTTCTCCTTTTGTGAGACAAACTGTGGAGTAGGGTATTGACCTTCTTCCCACTCAACACCTTCGGCGTTGAACTTTCGCTCAAAACCAATCCCTTGATTCTTCCGGTGTCTTCCTTGTTTGCGAACAATCTCCTCAAAGTTCTTGCTTCCGGCAAGACTCTTGTAGACACCTTTCTCTATGATTTCCTTCAATAAGCTATTTTCTTGCTCAAGTGTAACTTGGCTTGAAACATTGTTAGTGGAATCAAGAGAACTACTAGAAGCAACAATATTGGATTTAACATTGTTATTGTTACTACTAGAGGAAGAATTTTTCTTATGCTTGTCATGCTTAGTCTTAATAGGTGGCAAGAAATTAGACAAGAGAAGTCGTTTGGCAAGATATGAAGAACTCTTCTTTCGAAGATCGTCATTGATCGCTTTTAGAAACTCATGCTCATGTTCTTGCTCTAGAGTGAAGTACACAAGAGATGATGTCCATGAAAGCAATGATTACCTTGTCCCTTGACTTACCAACAAGAGGGTTTGTGACTCCATGAACTAGTGCATGATGTGGAAGTTGATTGCACAAGTTCTTGCCAAAATGAATATGAGTGAAGTTTGTTGGCGGAGTCACCCTCAAGAACCTACTAGTTCTTCTTCTTTGGGATCCACATCATCTTGATGGGAATCCTTGGTGTTGTAGTTGAGCTTGACGAAGTAGAACTTGATGTGTCCTTGGGAACCCACTTGACCATGGCTTGAGGTGCTTCAATGAATGCATCAATCTCCTCTTGAAGCTTGTCCTTGGCCTTTAGCTTGTGGTCTTGTGGTGGAAGGTCATCTTGAGCTTGTTCCACATTGGAAGAAGTAGGATCATACTTCTCCTTTTGTGAGACAAACTGTGGAGTAGGGTATTGACCTTCTTCCCACTCAACACCTTTGGCGTTGAACTTTCGCTCAAAACCAATTCCTTGATTCTTCCGGTGTCTTCCTTGTTTGCGAACAATCTCCTCAAAGTTCTTGCTTCCGGCAAGACTCTTGTAGACACCTTTCTCTATGATTTCCTTCAATAAGCTATTTTCTTGCTCAAGTGTAACTTGGCTTGAAACATTGTTAGTGGAATCAAGAGAACTACTAGAAGTAACAATATTGGATTTAACATTGTTATTGTTACTACTAGAGGAAGAATTTTTCTTATGCTTGTCATGCTTAGTCTTAATAGGTGGCAAGAAATTAGACAAGAGAAGTCGTTTGGCAAGATATGAAGAACTCTTCTTTCGAAGATCGTCATTGATCGCTTTTAGAAACTCATGTTCTTGCTCTAGAGTGAGCTTCTCGAAGCGTAGCTTCTCATGAGATCTTAGGAGCTCTCTATGATCTTCTTGAGTTGTTTCATGAGCTAACTTAAGAGTGTTTAGTTCTTTAGTTAGACGCTCAATTTCCTTCATAGCATTGTCATTCGACTCTTCTCGACTATAAAGACTACTAGCATTTTCATCACTACTAAGCTCACTAGATTTATCATGCAAGAGGTCATCTTCACCAAGCAAGTCATCCTCATCACTATCAAAGTCAATGAATTCAGGGTGTGTTACCTTGGGACCTTTAGCCATGAAGCATCTTCCAATTCCCTCATTTGGTGAATCAAATAAGTCGTAGGAGTTGGAGTTGGAGGATACGAGTGCAAGTCCGGCAACACCTTCATCTTGACTATAGTCGGAGTCGGAGTGATAGCTTCCATCGGATTGATTGTCAGAGTCGGAGCCGGAGACCCATTCACCAACATGAGCTTGATGTCTTCTTATTGTGTAGCTCCTTGATGACTTGTCTTTCCTCTCCGAATCCTTGCTTCTCCGAGAAGGTCTTCGTTCATAACGATCATCTCTACTCCTTCTCTCTCTCCGAGGTGACTCATCTCTTGCTCTTCTTCTTGGAGATTCTTCTCTTCTCTTGTGGGGAGCCGTACACTCATTTGAGAAGTGTCCGGGTCTTCCACAATTGTAGCAGTTTCGATCACGACTAGAAGATCTCTTTTCATCATATGATCTAGACTTTGAGCTTCTTTCTTTGCCTCTATTCTTGTAGAACTTGTTGAAGTTCTTGACCATTAGGCTTATCTCTTCATTGGAAATTAGCTTGTCACTTGAGGTAGTAGGAGCATCACTTGTAGCTTTGTAAGCACCACTTGACTTGTTGTGAAGCTCTTCCTTATCCTTAAGTGTCATCCCATGAGCAACAATTCTTCCAATGACTTCAGTTGGCTTGAGAGTCTTGTAGTTTGGCATCATTTGGATCAAAGTGCACACGGTGTCATACTTTCCATCCAAAGCTCTGAGAATCTTATTAATGATGAATCGGTCGGTCATTTCTTCGCTTCCTAAGCCTGCAATCTCATTTGTGATGAGAGCAAGCCTAGAGTACATTTCAGCGACTCCTTCACCATCCTTCATCTTGAACTTGTCAAGTTGACCTTGAAGAATATCTAGCTTTGATTCCTTCACAGATTCAGTACCTTCGTGCATTTCAACCAAAGTATCCCAAATCTCTTTAGCATTCTCAAGACGGCTGATTTTGTTGAACTCTTCGGGACACAAAGCATTGAAGAGAATGTCACAAGCTTGAGCATTGTTTTGCAACATCTTCAATTCTTCGGGTGTAACTTCGCGATCCGGAACTTTTCCTTCTTCAAAGAAATCACCTTGCATACCAACACAAATAATGCCCCATGCGGCTGGGTTATGACCAAGAATATGCATTTTCATTTTATGCTTCCAACTAGCAAAATTTGTACCATCAAAGTAAGGACCTCTACGATAATTACCCTCACTAGACGCCATACTCTCCTAGGTTGTGAAACCAAGCTTATGGAGTCCAATGCAATGGAAACCAAGGCAATGGAGACCAAAGCTCTGATACCACTTGTAGGATCGAAAGTAGGTCTAGAGGGGGGGTGATTAGACTACTTGACAATATAAAAAATCTGCCTTTAGATCATGCAATGTTTTTGGCAGTTTCACAATTAAGATCAATTCAAGTAACACCCTACACATGCAATTCTAGAGTATATGCAGCGGAAAGTAAATTGCACATGTAAAAAGGAGGTGGAGAAGATCAAACGTAGTTTGGTGACACGGAGATTTTTGTCGTGGTTCCGATAGGTGGTGCTATCGTACATCCACGTTGATGGAGACTTCAACCCACGGAGGGTAACGGCTGCGCGAGTCCACGGAGGGCTCCACCCACGAAGGGTCCACGAAGAAGCAACCTTGTCTATTCCATCACGGCCTACGCCCACGGAGGACTAGCCTTACTCGGGGTAGATCTTCACGAAGTAGGCGATCTCCTTGCCCTTACAAACTTCTTGGTTCAACTCCACATCTCAAAGACGGAGGCTCCCAAGCGACACCTAACCAATCTAGGAGGCACCACCCCCCAAAAGGTAATAGACGGTGTTGATGATGATGAACTCCTTGCTCTTGTGCTTCAAGTGATAATCTCCCCAACACTCAACTCTCCTCACTGATATGGCTGTGGTGGAAGAAAGATTTGAGTGGAAAGCAACTTGGGAAGACTAGAAATCAAGTTTCATATGGTAGGAATGGAATGGCTTGATCTCAACACAAGGGTAGGTGGTTCACTTCTCAGAAAGTGTATGGTAGGAATGGTGGTACTTTCTGATGGCTCTCCTCACGAGTGAAGAGGGGGTGGAGGGGTATATATAGCCTCCACACAAAATCTAACTGTTACACACACATTTGACCAATCTCGGTGAGACCGAAGTTAAAACTCGGTCAGACTGAAAGTTCAAATATAGTGAACGTTGGGATTTTCGGTGGGACCGAAAATACCATCTCGGTGTGTCCGAAGTGAGTCAAAGGTTAGGGTTTGCCATCTCGGTGTGACCGAAAACAACAACTCGGATATTCCGAAATGCTGTTAGTTGGTTACAGAAGGTTGGCAGAAGATTTTCGGTGAGACCGAGACTCAGAATCGGATGGACCGAAAAGTTAGGGTTTGGGGAAAATAACTGAAGTGGTTCATCTCGGTGGGACTGAGTTTGCAGAATCGGTTTGTCCGAGATTACTTATGAGTGTGTTGTGAAGTGAAGAGTGCTGATAGTTGAGGGAGCTAGATCACCAAGCACTTGAGCAACAAGAACATTAACACAACCTCATCCCCTTTTAATAGTATTGGCTTTTCCTATGGACTCAATGTGATCTTTGATCACTAAACCAAAAATGGAGTCTTGAGCTTTTGCCAATGCTTGTCTTAGCATTTTGAGGGGTCCACTTCTTCAGACATTTCCATACCCATATCATCGAACTTTTCTGAAATGATTCTCAAGAGAATATTAGTTCAATGATATATATGTTGTTATTAATTACCAAAACCACCCGGGGATTAGTTGCACTTTCACCGGCCGAGCAGGCCTCAGGCCACCATTCCTGAGCTCGAGCTCACCGGCGATCCCCCTCGGGTCGTAGGGGTAGCTCTTAGCCCTCTCCGCCCAAGGCGACCTCGCCAGAGCCTCCGCCACTCTCTGGTGGAGCCTCTTCACCTAGCTGGAGCTGCTGAAGGTGTCGTAGCGCGCCGTCTTCTTCAACTCCGGCGAGCCCCCTATTCTGCCTTCGCCTCCGAGCTCCATTCCCATGCCGCCCGTCCACCTCTAGCTACCCTACGGGTACAGACAGGTGCGCCTCGACCCCCTCCATCAATCTATCCTTTTCGTTTGAGCCAAGGGACAGCGTCGCCGGCGTGCACTCCGGCGAAGCCGCGGCCGCCTCTGCTCATTCCCCTCTCTCCCTCTCACCTGACTAGCGGGGCCCGCTAGTCAGCCTCTCCATACCCGCGCGAAGCGGTATGAGTGGTGGCGCTCTGGGCTTTTACGCCTTCGACGTCACCCCCCCTATTCTATTTATTTAAATTTCTAAATTTGAATAAATTCTAGAGAACTTGAAACTGCAATAACTTTTTAACCGTAAGTCCAAATGAAATGATTCTTTTTGCATTGTGTTCCTGGTAAAGAAATCTTGAAGCACACCAAAAATGAAACTATTTGGTGCTGTGTAGATTTTCTGGTGAAGTTTTGAATGAATCTTGATAGTTTCTTTTTGAACTTTTATTTATTTTCAGAAGAGGAAACTTGTCTTGAGGATCACCAGGAGGCTTGTGAGCCTCATTTGAACTAAGGCAAGCCACATCAACATTTTCATAGTTCCATTTCAATATTTGTGATTTTTTCCAACTTGAACAAATGATTTATATTATGCATGTTAATTATTTTGTTAAATAATTTCTTTTGGTTGCTGTAGTTATTGGTTTCATTCACTTTACAGAAAGTTGGAGTTTGGTTTAAGTTATTAAGATAGTTAAAAATAAAATTGGGATATTGAGAATGATTATGGACATGCATATGTGAAGTTACTTTCTTTTACATAAGTAAATATGATAAAATTTTGCTAAGATAAAATTTTGTTTTGAATTGAAAGTCAAGCATAACCAGAATAGCAGTGAAGTTAGAAGTAAGGTTGTCCCAGTTATACTTTTGTATGGCATTGTATTTGTTATGTGTTGCATATTGGTTTATTCCATGGCATTGTATGACACCGGTTATTTATTTCTCTTTAAGTTGAAACTGTTAATAACTTAACTTGAACAAATTGTTGACCGGGTCATGGTGGCACTGAATCGAGTCTTTCCCAGTGCAACTACATTTACCTTTATGGGAAGGTCTTGATTCTGTCCATTGACATGCCTCCTGTCGGTACCTCCAGATAGGGAAGGTTATGGGCATGCAGTACCCTGGCCCGGTAAGCAGACGTAACCTTGTGTGCCCCTAGTAAATTTTATGGTACCGAGTTCCCGTTTGGGACAATTTTTGTTTGGCCACGACGGTGGTCTGTGTGCCTTTGGTAGGCAGAGGGCCAGCCAGGACTATTCCAGTGGGTAACGAGTCGGAGTGGCCGGAGGAGTGTCAGGGCAATGGACGGGTTTCGTCAGAACGCCGTTGGTCCACCCGAATGGGAGAACGAGGCCATGGGTTCGATGGTGTGGGTACAATGCACTACCTCTGCAGAGTGTAATTAATCTATCGATAGCCGAGTCCACGGTCACGGACACGCTCGAAAGTAGGTCACACCATGGGTCAACACATAATAAAATTTTGCTCACTAAGTTTTAAAATTTTGGTACTATAATAACTGGGTGGAAGAGCCACCGAGATGATTTGAGACCCAGTATGGACAGGTTTGTGATCACCGGAAAGGTCACGATTTATATCTTGTTGAAATGAATAAGTTTGTAGTTATAATAAATTATCACGAGTAAGACAAACCGGGGTTTTATTTATAGAAAGTCATGAGTACATCATGTTAGTGAATATCCATTTAAGTTTGTTGCTGCATATTTAATACTGAGTAATTATCATGATATTGTTTGTCATTTTGATTCTATTTTGCTGTAAGCTTGCAAGTACATTCAAAGTACTGACCTGGCGTGTCATGCCAGATTTCAGGAAAGTTTCGCGGGAAAGGAGTGCCGTCTGAGTCTATACCGTATCCACATCGGTGTCCCTGCGAGATGGAGTTCCGCTACAACGTCGTTCCGCTGCTGCGTAGTTTACGCCCAAGGCCTTTTATGTTCATTAAATAATGTACATATTGTCTAGCCGCACCGTGTGTGCCGCTCGGCCTCGCTAACGGTTGTAATGTAAAACTATGGTCCACTAGTATCAATAAAGCGGTTGTTTCTATAGCAAGAAGTTGTGTGTTGCCAGAAGACAAGGTCTCTGGGCTGGCAATACAAGGTAAACCGGTCGCTCTGGTCCGGGGTGCCACAGCCTTCCTAGTAAACCGTTGATTGGCTTGGCTAAGTACGCTTTTGCTCAGCCCCTCTTATAGCGTTGTTAGTTTCAGGTGAAGTTTTGAAGATTGCTCCACGCTCGGACTTGTTTATTGGGATAACACAATATATCTCTTAAGTAAATTAATGCACCTATATATGGGTGATGGTGAAAGGCTTGGCCTTCTGCTTGCTGTTTTGTTCCACTCATGCCACCTTAGGACCCGATAAACCGGTGTTATGTTCCTTGATTTTGTGTTCCGAACACGGTTGGGGTTTATGGGCCCCCCTTGATAATTCGCACTGCTTAAAGCTTTTCCAACAAGGCCCAACATTGGTTTTACATTTGCCTAACAACTAAAACTTGCATAGGGCGTTGTAAACCCGAGTTCTTAATTGACAACCCAGGCCAGTGCTCCTCATGAGTGTTGGTCCAAACTGGGCAGACTGCGGGGCCACCTTGGGGAGACCCAAGGGCTGGTATATACCTATAGGATGTCCCATCCGGTCGTGGCCTGAGACGAGATATGCACGGCTACTATCATGGTGTCGGCACGCCGGGAGGTCTTGCTGGATTAGTTTTACCTTTGTCGAAATATCTTGAGCACGGGATTCCGAGAATACTCGGGTCTTCCCACTTTGGAGTTGCGACTCCGCAGATCGTGAGCTTGTGTTGGGCTAAGTTGGGACACCCCTGGAGGGTTTTATCTTTCGAAAGTCGTGCCAGCTGTTATGTGGCAGATGGGAATTTGTTAATATCCGGTTGTAGATAACTTGGATCCATATCCAAAAGAATACACTACCTGTGTGAGTAACCGTGATGGTCTCTTTCCGAAGGGCTTCGGGAAGTGAACACGGTGGGGTTATGCTCGGTCGTGAGTAGCTAGGATCACTTCTTGATCAACTTGGCAATCGTTAGCACATGTTCTCATCTCACTCTAAACTCGTAAGCTAGTTGCTTAGTTCTTGCCGCAAACACTTTAATACATGTTCCACACCTAAGGCTTTGGTAGTTTTGATACCCGGGAACGGGATTGCCGAGTCCTTGTGGCTCACAGATTACAACACACACCAGATGCAGGTACCGCTGAGAACAATGCAAGAGATGGATCAGAACTTCACTGGGAGTTCGATGAGGAGCGTGGTCGTTACTATGTTTCATATCCCGACGATCAAGAGTGGTTCTTACTAGGAGGATCCGGGCTTGTGTTTATGGTATCTTCCTCATTTGGATTTCGTCCATAGACGGACCCTGTGTTTTGGATGAATGTATCTTATTGTATTCATTGTGTGACGTGGCGAGTGTAAGCCAACTATCTTTTATGTTTTCATCCCTGAACTTTTACATGAGATGTGCAAAGATACCATACTTGAGATCATTCCAGAATGCGCTTACGTCTCTAAGTCATGCCTCAACACGTAGGAGACATAGTCGCATCCTGGGCATTACATATACACAAACTCCAACAACGCATCCAGATACGAGGCCTTATTGCATGGTCTTCAGATGGCCGTATCCATGGGCATACAACGCCTAGAGGTGCGCGGGGACTCAAACCTCACAATATCTCAAATAAACAGCGACTTTGATGCCAAAGATCGAAAGATGGCAGCTCATCATAACGCCGTCTTAAAAATGTCGGTTTGGTTCGAGGGGCTTGAATTTCATGACGTTGCCCAAGAAAGTAACCAGGCGACGGACGTCCTTGCTTGCATTGGCAGTAAGCGCGTCCCCGTCCCACCCAACATCTTCCTGGAAAGGCTTTTTAAGCCATCCGTGGTGTGGCAAGGGGAAGGCGGCAACAACAGTCCGAATCCGAACACAACCCCAGATTCCGAACACACCGATATCATCGGGGGCTCAGCAACCGAAATTACATCGTCGACTCATCTCATTATGGCAGTCATTGCCCCATGGACCGAACCTTTCTTGGCCTACATTAATAGGAAGGAACTCCCTGAAGACCAGAATGAGGCCCGTTGCATTGTCCGGCGTTCGAAGGCCTACAAGGTTCTCGACGGAGAGCTCTACAAGAAAAGTACTACCTGAGTACTTCAAAGATGTATCTCCGAGGAAGAGGGGAAGCAGCTTTTGGCGGGAATTTATGCTGGTCTAGGCGGAAACCACGCCGCAGCCCGGGCCCTTGTTAGCAAGGCCTCCCGCACAGGGTTTTATTGGCCGACAGCCCAAGCAGACGCACAGGACCTTGTCCAACGCTGCGTCGGATGCCAACTCTTCGCCAACCAAAGCCATATGCCCCCAACTGCCTTACAAACAATCCCCATTACTTGGCCTTTCGCGGTCTGGGGACTGGACATGGTTGGACCCCTTAAAGGGGGAAGCCACAAGAAAAAATATCTGTTGGTCATGGTGGACAAATTCACCAAGTGGATAGAGGCTAAACCAGTCAAAACGGCCGAGTCTGGGCCGGTGATAACATTCATATTCGAGGTTGTGCATCATTACGGTGTCCCACACAGCATCATCACCGACAACGACTCCAATTTCACAGCCGATGAGGTAAAAATCTAGTGTGCTAATCTGGGCATTAAGCTCGATTACGCCTCTGTCTACCACCCACAAACAAACGGACAAGTCGAATGAGCCAATGGTCTTATTACGACCAGCATCAAACCCAGACTAGTGCGGTCTTTGAAAGAATCTGGCAAGCACTGGGTGTAGGAGCTCGACTCTGTACTCTGGGTGCTGCGGACCACGCCCAACCGTACTACTGGATACACAACTTTCTTCATGGTGTATGGCGCGGAGGCAGTATTGCCCTGCGGTATTATCCATGACTCACCTTGAGTGCGTATGTACGAAGAGAGAGAAGCCGAGCTGGATCGACAGGACAACCTTGATGCCCTGGAGGAGGAGCCCGATGTCGCAAAAGCCCGTTCAACATTTTACCAACAGCAGGCTCTAAGATATCAAAGTAGAGAAGTACGGGCCAAGACCTACAACATTGGCGAACTCGTTTTACACCTGGCGGAGAATAAAAAGGACAAACTCAAGCCCAAATGGGAGGGCCCCTTCATAATTGACGAAGTTCTCACTGGAGGGGCGTACCATCTTCGCGATGCATCAGACAATTGCCTCGAGCCAAACCCGTGGAATGCGGCCAGACTCTGAAGATTCTATGCCTAGCGCCGAACTCCTTGTTCGTCTCCTTCTCCTCTGTAGTTTCCATTATTTTCTCTCTTTTTCGAGCACTTTTTTCTTTCTCGCTTTAAAGATTTCGTACGGCTTGATCGCACACCCCTGGCACATACATCTTTAAATATGTACGTCCACTATACCTGGGGGCTTCTTGGACAGAAGTTTTTTATTATTATCCCTTGAGCATCAAGCTCTTCACATATGAGTTTTTTCCATATGTACCTTTCTTTCGAAACTATATGCATCAATATAACTTAAGTTTTGCCCAAGCTGGGTTGCCTGGCTCCTGTACTTATGCCCTACGTTCCTGTTAGTATGGCTAGGGCATAAAGGGAGCACCTCTGCGATTGTTACTGCCGGGTCATCCGGATGTGTACCTCAGACTGGGTGAAGCCGAAAGCTAGCATTCTTAAGGGAATATTCGTTCGGTGAATTAAAGATATTTTGTGCACTCACTCCACTATGAACCCCCAGAAGCTATACACACTGTGATTTTCACATCACAATTCGGACATGTATACTAATGCATGCACACCCAGGGAAAGGAACCCTTAACAGAACTATTCTCTCTGGAAGATGTTTCTTACAATATCAATTATGACCCCTATGCCTAGTTTTCCATGCATACCCCGGTCTATTCGGCCGTGATGGTATTCAGAAACACTCCGCACCCTCGGGTCTGGAGGTTGACGCGAAAAGGTCCGCCATGAAAAATGCTATACAATTCAGCTAGAGTTCCACATGTCGAAGAAAGTACATAGTCACCTGGACTCAAACACTTCCTCCTCTATACCGTCCAACAGACGGTCTAACTTACAATCCTGTTGGGAATATTTGGCGGCCACCTCTACTTGGTCATATACTAAACTAACGGGAATTTCTTCCCCATTCGACCCTAGCGGTCCGACACGGGCCATGTGATTAGGATCCAGCTTGGTATATCACGTCTTCACCATGGCCCAGGCCTCTTGCGCACTCTCTCGGCAGGCCGATATCTTCCATAGTCGGATACACCGATGTGCTCCTTTGAACAACTCTACAAGCTCCTCCATACTTCCTGGAGGGGAGGCGGATGGCCATAGAGCCTTGGCAACACTCCACATCGCCAGCCGAGCCTGTTCATGCACTTGCGACAGCCCTTGCAGCAGATCACTTGATGATCCGGACACCTCCTCTTCAGGACGGCCCATCAATATACCTGCAATTATAACCATATCAGTTCCATTTATCTCCAGAATACTTTAAATTAGTTCAGACACATACTGAATATGCCGCCCCACAACCTCTTGTTCTCCTTCATGGAATCGGCTAGCTGGGCTCGCACATCTTTCAATTCTTCACCCAACTTAGCATTGGAATTATGTAGCTTGTTTTCTCCCCTCTGACTCGGGTCAGAACACGCTCACCCACATCATGTAGCCTTCTCGCTTCTCTATCTCCCTCTTGGGCGATCTTCAACTTCTCTTCAAGTTGATCGGGCGGTCCTATTATATGATCAGCAATAGTATTAGTACAGTTGGTATAAAATTATTGTTCCTCGACGGAGGGGACTGTTACAAGAAGACGCCTTCTTGAAGTTCTCTAGTTCGGCAGTTGCAGCATTTAGCTTCACTCGACACTGCTCCAGCTCTCGAGCTAGCAGGACATTCTTCTCTGCAAGGACCTGGTTATACAGCGATCCTTAAGTCAGTTGTACCAACTGCTTTCAGTCTTGGGGGCTATGGGCATATGGTTATCCTTTTTTGGACAAAGAAAACTTACCTGCACATCTGTTAAATATTGCTTTGTGGATTTTCTAAGCCCATCTCGAGCAACTCGGATGTATGCGTCACCCAAGCTGAAGGCATTGAATGCCTCTTTCGAGAACTTGGGGTCTCGTAAGACAGCCCTGCAGCGCCGATGATTCATGGCGCTCTCTACTTCCGAGTTGGTGACGGGCATATTTTTCGAACCCTCGGCCGACGGACAGTTCGACATTGTTCCCAGACCGGCCCCCGTCTCTCTGGCAGGATCTAAATCCCGGTTGTCGGGAGCATGACTGGCCGGGCCCTTGGGCACCGTTCGACGAACCTTTTTCCTGTAACAGGACAAATGCACAAGTCATAGTTGGATGTGACCGCTAAAAAACATATTTATAAATCCATACCTCTTTGAGGAAAGCCTGGCGGTGATACCCGTCTCTGCGATTGATGCGAAGAAATTCCTCTTCCTCCCCTTTGAACAGCTTGGCCAATATCTTGGCCAGAGGAGCGAGGGTATCTGGACCTTTCCGGCCACAGCGGGAGGCGTCATCCTCTCCATTACAGTGCCACATTGGGAGCCTTCTGTATTGAAGCGACTGAACCCCTCGCACTATGGAAGTCACCATAACCTCGACTATTGTGAGTCCAGACTGAGCAAGTATCTTTATCTTGCTCATGAGCTAACGAACTTCCGCGCTGTCATCCTCATCAGGACTCCGGGGACGCCAACTCTGGCGCTTCTTCAGCGGAACGTTCGTAAATACAGGAAGACCATTTCGAACTAGGTCGGGAAGCGCGACGTCTTCAATATAGAACCATTTGGAAGGCCATTCTCTAGACGCCTTCCTTGGGGTGCCGGACAGGTATCCGGTGTTCGCAATGCGCCATACTTCGGCTCCGCCCACTTCAAATATTGACCTCTCATGGTTGCGTGGGACAAGATAGAACAACTTTCTCCACAGCTCGAAATGGGCCTCAACGCCCAGAAATAACTCACATAAAGCAACATAACCCGCAATATGCAGAATCGAGCCAGGGGTGAAGTTGTGCAACTGGAGGCCATAGTATTCCAGAAGCCCTCAGAGGAATGGATGGATTGTAAATCCGACGCCCCTCAGCAGATAGGGGACGAAGCACACTCGCTCCCCCCGGAGGGATTGGGGAAGTCCTTTGCCCGAGTCTCGGCATTTAAGGAGGCTAGCCCTGCTCGAATAGGGACCAGATCTGCATGAGGAAGAAATCCCTGCGTTTGCAGCTTTGCTAGTTGGCTATGGGATACATAACACCTCTCCCACTCGCCTTTCTCTGGGTCGAAACGGGAGGAGGAGCTGGGAATGCTAGCCATGTTGGAATGGTTTCTCCTAGCGGTCTCCGGGGATTTTCTCTACGCAGGGCCAAATGGGTCTAAGATCCAATCTCTTTAAATAGGCGCTCTTCCTGGAATGGATGGGGGGGGGTGCTATTTGCATAAATACCCTGACCTTCCGCATTCGCTCGACACGTGGAAGATGAAGTTATTTAAGGTGCAGAAGCCGAGGGGAGCGACCTTGGATTAGAGGCCGAATACATTACTTGGAGGTCACCAGAGGAGGAACCCGCCTTGCAATGCCGAAGACAATTTGTGTGCCGAACACCTAATTATTGAAGACTGGTTCGGGGGCTACTGAGGGAGTCCTGGACTAAGCGGTCCTCGGGCGTCCGACCCGTTATCCATGGGCCGGATTGATGGGCTGTGAAGACGTGAAGACGTGAAGGCCGAAGACCGTACCCATGTCCGGATTGGACTCTCCTTGGTGTGGAAGGCAAGTTTGGCAACCAACTATGAAGATTCCTTCTTATGTAACGGACCTTATGTTACCCTAGATCCCCCTGTTTCTATATAAACCGGAGGGTGTAGTCCAGATAACGGACACACATTACCATAGTCATACAGGCT
Source organism: Secale cereale (assembly GCA_902687465.1). NCBI lineage: Eukaryota > Viridiplantae > Streptophyta > Magnoliopsida > Poales > Poaceae > Secale > Secale cereale. The sequence goes on along the minus strand of LR738709.1, from coordinate 128,105,775 downwards.
AGGCTTCTAGGGTTTAGCCATTACGATCTCGTGGTAGATCAACTCTTGTAATACTCATATTCATCAAGATCAATCAAGCAGGAAGTAGGGTATTACCTCGATAGAGAGGGCCCGAACCTGGGTAAACATCGTGTCCCCAGTCTCCTGTAACCATCAACCTTAGATGCACAGTTCGGGACCCCCTACCCGAGATCCGCCAGTTTTGACACCGACAAGGGCCTCATATTTGGCCGCATTGTTCGAGTCCATGTACATAATTTGGAGAACGTACCAGACTTTATCCCCAGTAGGAGATATCAATATTACGCCGGCCCCAATCCGGCTAGCATTTTAGAACCGTCGAAGTACATTGTCTAGTGGGAGTATGAGCCGTGCTCTTTAGGGAGTTCGGCTTCGGTCCATTCTGCGACAAAGTCGGCCAACACTTGGGATTTAATAGTCCGGCGTGGTTTGTAGGATATTTCGAACGGTAAGAGCTCGATGGCCCATTTGGCTATGCGTCCTGTGGTGTCTTTATTGTTGATAATATCGTTGAGTGGTACCTCGGATGCCACTGTGGTCGAACACTCTTGAAAGTAGTGTCAAAGTTTCCGAGATGACATGAAGACCGCATAGGCAATTTTCTGATAGTGGGGGTACCGTGATTTGCACGGTGTTAGGACCTCGGATACATAGTATACGCGTTTTTGAACGGGGAATTTATGTCCCTCTTCGGCTCGTTCTAAAACGAGCACGACACTCACTACCTGGTGAGTGGCTGATATATACAGCAGCATTGGTTCGCCAACACCGGGGGCGGCTAGGATTGGGTTGCTCGCTAGTAGAGCTTTTATTTCTTCCAGTCCATCTGTGGCCGCATTCGTCCATTCGAAAATTTTAGTGTGTCGTAACAATCCGTAAAGTGGCAATGTTTTTTCTCCTAATCTGGAGATGAAGCGGCATAAGGCCGCTACGCAGCCTGCTAGCTTTAGCACTTGCTTGAGATCGGTTGGTATTTTGAATTCTGACAAGGCCCGGATTTTGGCTGGGTTAGCTTCGATTCCTCTATGGGATACGATGAACCCTAACAGCTTTCCTGCTGGAACACCGGATACACATTTTTACAGACTGAGCCTTATGTCTTATTCTCGGATATTGGCAAACGTAAGGCGGAGATCCTCCACCAAAGTCTCGACGTGTTTAGTTTTTCCAAACGTCGTCAACATATGCCTCCACTATTTTGCCAATTTGTTTTTCTAAGCATGTTTGAATCATGCGTTGATATGTGGCGCCGGCGTTTTTAAGTCCAAAGGGCATAGCGTTGAAACAAAAGGGGTCGTACGGGGTGATAAATGCCGTTGTGGCCAGATCGGATTCCTTCATCTTTATCTGATGGTATCCGGAATAAGCATCAAGGAAGCACATCGAGTCATGTCCGGCCGTTGCATCGATAATTTGATCAATGCAAGGCAAAGGAAAGTGATCCTTTGGGCAGGCCTTATTCAGGGTTGTGAATTCGACGCAAAGGCGCCAGGATTTATCCTTCTTTGGTACCATGACCAAGTTGGCTAGCCAATCCGGGTGTTTAATTTCTCAGATGAATCCGACTTCTAATAGCTTGGCTAGCTCTTTTCCCATTGCTTGTCTTTTGGGTTCATAAAACTGTCGCAATGATTGCTTGACCGGTTTGAACCCTTTGATAATATTGAGGCTGTGTTCGGCCAGCCTGCATGGGATTCCTGGCATATGTGAAGGGTGCCAGACGAATATATCCCAATTTTCCCGAAGGAAGGCGTGTAGCGCGCTGTCAACCGCCGGATCCAGCTATGCCCCGATGGATGCTGTCTTATTAGGGTCCGTTGGGTGCACTTGAAATTTGATAATTTCTTCTGCTGGCTTTAAGGAGGTAGACTTCAATCTTTTGGCGAGGATCACATCGTCCTTGTCTACCTTTGATCGTAGGGTAGTCAATTCTTCGGCCATGAGGGCTTCGGATAATGCCTCTAAGGCTAAGGATGTCATCTTGTTTTCGGCGTGGAGTGCTCTATCCGGATCACTTGTTAACGTGATCACTCCATTGGGCCCTGGCATTTTAAGCTTCATGTACCCGTAATGGGGTATAGATTGAAAGCGTGAGAAAGTGTTCCGTCCTAGAAGGGTGAGGTATCCGCTATGAAAGGGAACAATGTGGAAGAGTAGTTCCTCCGATCTGTAGTTGTCGGGTGTGCCGAACACTACGTCGAGCTTAATGCTTCCCGAACACCGGGCTTCGCGGCTTGGTATAATTCCTCTAAAGGTTGTGTTGGTGTGCTCAATGCGGGATTTATCAACCTGCATCTTTGCAAGAGTTTCCTCATATATGAGATTTAGTCCGCTTCCTCCATCCATAAGTACTTTAGTGAGGCGGAAGCCGTCCACTATTGGATATAGTACAAGAGCTGCCGATGCTCGGATCGGCCGGACTTGAGGTGCGTCATCGGCAGAAAAACTAATTGCCGTGTTTCTCCATGGGATTGCATAGCTAGTTTGGTAAACCGCGGCAAGTTCGCAATTTGCTCTCTTGCGGCGGTTGTTTGAGGAGAATGTCTCGAAGACGGTGAAGACGTCGACGTCCCTCTCCCTCGGTACGGTGGTGGCAAGTATTACCGTACCGCTTTTTGCTACCTGCCGGAGTACCCAGCATGCTCTAAGGCAATGGTTAGGGGCATTGTCCGGGGTTGCGTGTATTTGGCAAGGTGTGACGAGTAGTTTGTCCAGTACGGACCTGTACCTTAAAAAGGTTTGTTTTTCTTGCCAATTGGCATATTATTGGATGACCTTCTAGGGTATGTTCGTTTAGCCTTGATAATGTACTGTCCAGATCTGGACTGTTCTATAGGTGTATTATGGGCTTTCCAAGTATTTTTCATTGTGCAGTACTTCCGTACTAACTGTGATAATTCTGTGAAACTCAGAACACGACGTCGGTTGAGGGCATTCAAGACTACCTAGTCCGTGCAATTGCGGTGAAATAGGGAGACCGCTTTGTCGTCACAGCAGTCCTCGATCTTGTTTTTAACAAGTAGGAATCTGGCTCAGAAGTGGTTGACCGTTTCCTCGGGCTGCTGCTGTATGTTCGCGAGATCATCTATGTCCGGGATTCCGGATTTACTTGGAGAGTGTTTCCCAGGGTGGGTGGTTGTTGGAAACTTTGAATCCCGACCCAAAGTGATATTCGGGGTTTTGACAACCTCCGACGATGACAATTTGGATTCGACGGGATCTAATCGCCTTTCGGGTCCGGTGTCAGTCCCAGAGCTGAAAGAACATTGAAAGGATCGAGAAGAGAGTCTATCTAGAGGGGGGGGGGGCTGAATAGACTCTAGCAAGAAAAGTGGCAGCTTTTAACATACTTGATGTTAGAGTGGAGTTTTAGCACATGTTTAACTTTCACAATACACAACAAGCATATATGAAAAGAGAATATAGGTATTGTGAAGTAAAGCATGCAACTTTGACCACTTGACTAAAGCAAAAAACTATCCTTTTCCCAATTTTAATTCTTGGCAGATTTTAGCAACTTAGAACAAGTCAAGTAATCAACCTACACATGCAATTCTAAGAGTACAACAGCGGAAAGTAAACAATTGCATATGAAGGTAACGGGAGGAGTTTAGAGGGATCAAACGCAAGAGAAGACAACGATGTTTTTTGTCTTGGTTCCGATAGGTGGTGCTATCGTACATCCAAGTTGAGGGAGACTTCAAGCCACGAAGGGTAACGACTGCGTGAGTCCACAGAGGGCTCCACCCACGAAGGGTCCACGAAGAAGCAACCTTGTCTATCCCACCATGGCCATCGCCCACGAAGGACTTGCCTCACTAGCGGTAGATATTCACGAAGTAGGCAATCTCCTTGCCCTTACAAACTCCTTGGTTCAACTCCACAATCTTGTCGGAGGCTCCCAAGTGACACCTAACCAATCTAGGAGACACCACTCTCCAAAAGGTAATAAACGGTGTGTTGATGATGAACTCCTTGCTCAAATGCTTCAAGTGATAGTCTCCCCAACTGTCGTGGAATTAGCACGGCAGATGTCCGGTTTAACGGACTTAGTGATGGAACCATCGCACGGGTTAGCTTGAAGGGGTTAAAAGCACACAAAGAACACAGAGGGTTTATACTAGTTCGGCCCCTTCGATGAAGGTAAAAGCCTACGTCTAGTTTGGTTTGGTATTGCTTGGGCGTCGATGAATAGGGAGCGGATCGCTTGCCTATGTCTCGACGGGTTGTTTCTTGTCCTTGAACCGTCGCCGGGTCATCCCTTTATATAGAGGCGACGCCTGATCCGGTTTACAGAGTCCCGAGGCCGGGTCATATTTGTGTCCGCCTCGGTCTCTGCCCTTTCTTCCTTGTCTCTCAAGTTACATGATAAGACGTTTTACAAACCGTAACTCTACACATGGGCCCTAAGCCTTCATGGGCCGTAGCCTCCACTGAGCTTTACAATTATACAACTATATCAACATAGTCCGGTTTACCCTAGCCGGTTTACACCCGCTAATAATATCCCTGACATTAGGCCCTAGAATGATTTGAACTTGTTCATATTAGTCTTCTCAGTCTTGCATAATCTTCTTTCTTGTATCTTCTCAGTTTTTGCAAACCGGCGATGACGTCATCCCTGGAAATCAGTTGATTCGATCGTGACATCACTTCCACATTTATCGCGCACAGCTATTTATTATCTTTGCTTTAAAGACCATCCCGAGAATCGAGGCAACAGGGAATCTTTATCCAATCTATTTCTTCCTCAAATCCCGCACTTACCGTTTCGTCTCTCCTCGGCCTATAAATACTGTTGAAGCCCATCTCTTTCCCCTTCTGCTTCTTCTTCCTCCGTCTCTGCACCCGAGCTTCCGCCGTCGTCCAATGGGCTCGCCGTCGCCAGCAAGTCCGGCCGCCGCATCAACCTGAACGCGACCAGATAACTCGTCGCTTGTCGTTTCCTTCTGCCTCAGGTATCTCTCTTTCCCTCGCTGTAGATCTGTAGTTTAGGGTTCTTCCATGCCTCCGCCATTAGACCTCAAAAGCTTTGACTGCTCATCCTATATGCCATGCTCGTAGTAGTTTTAACCTTAGATTTATCTTCGAAACTTGCTTCCACTCCGCTGCCTTATGCTTAGATTTTGGCATTAGATTCAATCCTTAGATTCATCCGCTCTTAGCTTCTTGTAGAAACATGTTTCTTCGTCCTTATAGATCTGTAAGACACTCGCCGGTTTAGTCGGTCATACATTGCTTCTGCCACGCTTCAACCACGAACATGACGGTTTAGCTTCTTTCTTTTGTTGTCACAAACCGGTAGTAGCTCGTTTCCTGCTTACTTCCGGGTTAGTAATGCCATTAGTTCCTTGTCTAAACCGTCGATGTGATCTTGCATATATGATCCGGTTTATGCCTCTGTACTTAAATAATCAGGATTTTATACTTCACCTTTTCAGCACTTTCCTTCTACTAATATGTCTGCCAAGCAGTTCGTTTCTTGCGACTGGGTTCCTTCCATCATCACGGAAGAGGATTTAGTTAAAGCTGCTTCAATTGGCATTCTAGGTCCTCGAGCAGTTCTGAAATGGCGGGCCCCCGGAAATGAATGCCCCCTACTCCCAAAGAGGGAGAAGTTATTGTTTTCTTTGATCATATGACCCGGGGCTTTAGCCCTCCCGGTTCAAAGTTCTTCCGGGACGTGCTTGCCGCTTTTCAACTTCATCCTCAGGACATAGGTCCAAATTCGATATCAAACATATGCGATTTCCAAGTTTTCTCCGAGGTGTCTCTTCAAGAGGAGCCATCAGTCGACTTGTTCCGGGATTTCTTTCATTTGAACCGGCGAACTGAATTTACTGGCGGACCTCATCAAGAACTTGGTGGGGTTAGCATTCAAGAGAGAAGAGACGCAGTCTTTCCTCACGCTGCTCTCCATACTCACCCTAAGGATTGGAACAAATCTTGGTTCTATTGCCGAGATACTTCGCCTGAAGGGGAGAACCCACTACCAGGTTATTGCGAACATCGCCTTCCTGAAGATCATCCGCTGCCACATCGTCTTAGCTCCTCAGACCGGCCCCGGTTTGCCTCTCAGCTTGCAAAACTCAAAGCCTTTATGGCAAACGGATTGACTGGGGTTGACTTCGTGCATTGTTGGCTCGCTTGGAGCATCCTTCCTCTGAGCCGGCGCTCCCGTTTGATGTGTCAATATACCGGTAAGCCGGACGATCCTCAACGCCATACCGACATCATGCTTCCTGAGAAGGAAGTTACTGAATCTGCTAAGAAGATGCTCAACGTCCCTTTGGAGGAATGTAGCCAAACCGGATTGGCTCCATATTATAAGAAGAATAAACTGCCAGCTGTAAGCTTTCAATATCTTCTGCTTGCTTTTAATCCGTCCATTTAAATTATCCTCTATTTATCTTTCTTCTTGTGTACAGGCCGATGATCCTTTTTGGAAGAGGAAACCTCAAGACAAGTCAGGCAAACTGCCACGCCGGAATACCTATGCTGTTAAGAAGATAAAGGTGGCTGCTGGCTCCGGTTCACATGCTGAAGAAGATGATTTGGACTCTGAGGTATGAGTTAATCCTGATATGTTTCATTCTCTTTTATCCCGATTTATGTTAACAATGTCTTTTCGCAGGATTTGGCTGAAGGGGATAAAGCGGTAGAAACTGAGGTAATCACTCTTTCTTCAGATTCAGAACCACCTCCACCAAAAATTCGTCGGGTAGTCCGAAAATATCAGTTTTCTCATCCTTACGCTCAACTGGACCCCAATTTTCTTTTGAAGAAGCAGCAACATGAAGCTAGCCGGGCTACACGCCATATCGGCCTTGTAGTCGAGTCTTCCGGAATATCTCTTACTCCGGCCCGGAGGCGCTGCTCTGAGGTTTTACTTTCCCCAACTCTTCTTCATCCCAAGGCTGGACTTATACGCAAACCACTTAAACCGTCTGACCCTAATTATCAGGAGACTCCTTTATCTTCTTCTGGCGAATCCACTGCCACACAAGTCCCAACTCTGAAGACTGTCCCTGGGTAAGTCCTTTATTTCCTCCGGTTTACCTTTGTATTTTCTTTCGTGACTCTGATTTCTTTTCTAATTCCTTTCAGCAAGCCTAAGCCTAGCAAAAGGGCAAAGGCCAGCAAAACGGCTGCTGAGACTGCCGCTGATGATCCGACGGCTGATCTGGATATAGTCATCCCTCCGGAACATGAGCCTACAGTTCAGCTTGAAGATCCCGCTCCCATGGATCATAATTATGCCACTGCTCCTGAGAATCCCAACACTGAAGATGTCCATGAACCGGCGAGTCCTGCCCGGGCCAACCCTCCTCGGACTAGCCTGGCTCCCGCTAGTCCGGTTCATACTGCCACTCCACAACCAGCCGCTGCTTCTCCGAAAATTCAAATAACCGGTACAGGTTACACCGCTCCTGCTGAGCCCGTTGTTTTAGCTAAGCATACTGCTAAAGCGGAGAAACTCCAGCAAGAGAAGGGCAAATGGAGTACAGACTTGTCTAGGTTCGCCGAGCTGAGTGCCCAGGAGCTTTATTCCGGATATTTGAACCGGCTACATACCAGTCGGGACTATGAAGCTGGCTTGGTCAACATGATGAAGGACAAATATGAGGTACTTTACTTGTCTTTTGCTTTTGCTTTTGCTGTATTTCTGTCTATATCATGGTAGCCCCCAAGTTCCGGTTTAGCTATGTTTAGAAGGTGAACCGGTACTTCCAACTGTGAGCAAATGATCTTACATTAGCCCCCAAGTGCCAGGGGCATAATTCGTCTTATGCGTCTGGGACTTGTCTGAATATTGCTTTTATTGCTTCAACTGCCCATTAGCCCCCAAGTGTCAAGTAGATAACTTGTTTATGTGGTTGAGACTTTATCTTTAGTTGTCTTCTTTTGCAACTTCAATTGGTCATTAGCCCCCAAGTGTCAAGTAGATAACTTGGTTATGTGCTTGAGACTTGTCTGAATTGTCATTTATTCCACTTGATTTCCTTGGCAGGCTGATTTGACCCGGAGAGCTGAAGAGATAACTGAGCTCCAGAATAGACTTTCTGAAACTGAATCTGTTGCTGCCAAGGCCAAAAAAGATCTGGCGCTGAGCTTAACCACTGCTGAACAATTGAAGAAATATTTTGAATCGGAGCGGGCAACCTGGGAAGTGCAGAAAAATGCTCTTGAAAAGAGGGCAAAGGACACTAAGGAAGCTCTTAATCCGGTGACAAAAGATTTGACCGGTTTAAAGCGGCAAATAGAACTTATGACCTCTGCCGTCTTCGGTAAATACTTAACCTGCACATGCTTTCATTTCTGCAACCTTTAATCCATTCCGGCTTAATTGTGATAACCATATGCAGGACGGCGCGTCACCCATCTTGGGGATGATCTCCGGAAGAAACTCAAGGCCTCTTATACTCTGGTTGAGCAGCTGTATTCCGGCGCTCAGAGGATTATAAGTGCAATGTCTTTCAATAAACCGGCTCCCACCACTATCCAAAGCACTCTGGAGAAGCTTTCTATCTTGCCAGCACGTTTGGAGGAAGTGAAGAAGTCTGCTGCCCGAGCCGGTTCTCTTGTAGCGCTCACCAGAGCCAAAGCGTGGGTTCCAGACTTCGATCCGTAAGAAGCTCTGAACGGGTATCCCAGCACCAAAGATGATGGATCGGCCTTCACTGGTAAAGACCTTCATGCTGTGACGAAGGAGATGCGTCCTCTTGCCAGCAAACTTGTTGTTGAATCAGACTTGACCAGGTATCATCCGGTGTACGATTTACAGAATGAGCGGGTGGATCGACCTGTTTATGATACCGTAAATCTAATCCCGCCAGTGCGCCCCCACACTTTCGCCCCAGATGTTGATCCGTCTGATCTTATTACGGAAGAGATGTACTTCCGTGCTTTAAAAAAATCGATTGGTGCGTCCCTGACTTTCAGCCGCTTCAATAAGGCAAAGAAGCTCCGGAACAAGTCGATCCTCAGCCGTCGCAGTAGGAGGAAGCATAGGCCACACAGTTTATCTTTGTAGCTGTAGTTTATCTTTAATCCATTCAGGCTTGCTGTGCCTTGTAATAGGATATCTTAAAACATTCTCCGTCTTGATCCGGATGTCCCAACTTTGCTTTGGCGTTTGCCAATTTGAATCTTGTCTGATATGGTTTATCTTGCGTACTATCTGTTTCTGCATAGATAACACTTAAAAGATGTCCTAGCGGTTTATCGCCGGACCGATTAAATTGCTCACAAAATATATCAAACAAGTGTCTGTTTATACCAGAAATAACTTCATACCTGTGATTAAGTATGCTTGATATCCTTAATCCAGCGAACATTGTTATTTTCGAGGAAGCTCTTGGCTCCGTTGGGGCGTACCCAATTATTCCGGGTTTACAAGAACTACCGGTTTAAATAATGCTGGAGCTCTGTGTCCAGACTTTTGAAGATATGTGGTCAACCTTGAAGTTGTCCCACTCCGGATCAAAGAACCATAAAAACACATACAAACACAAAAAACACAGGCTTGCAAATAAAATCATGTATTCGAGGCTTTTTGCGAGCTGCCAGGCTCCAAATCGAGGCGTCTGATTCGAATACGATCAGTAAAACCGGACCAAAGGGGTTTAGCTAAGATTCGAATACGATCTTGTGGCTCCCAGTGGCTGTAAAATTTTGAGCCAATCAATGGATTCGAATACGATCCAAAGGGCTTATGGTTCGAATACGACCATGTAAACCAGACCAAAGGGGTTTAGCTAAGATTCGAATACGATCTTGTGGCTCCCAGTGGCTGTAAAATTTTGAGTCAATCAATGGATTCGAATACGATCCAAAGGGCTTATGGTTCGAATACGACCATGTAAACCGGACCACAAGGGGTTGAGCTAGGATTCGAATACGACCGTGTAGCCCCCTTGTGACCGTGGAGATTTGAGCCAATCAATGGATTCGGATACGATCCAAAGGGCCAATGGTTCGAATACGACCATGTAAACCGGACCACAAGGGGTTGAGCTAGGATTCGAATACGATCATGTAGCCCCCTTGTGAATTCGGCTATGTTCTCTTTGGTTCGAATACGACCTATGTTTGAACAGGAATGGCTATGTTCTCTTTGGTTCGAATATGACCTATGTTTGAACAGGAAGCCTTTAGTGACTTTAGAAGCAGAGTATCTATGTGGGAGTTGCATTTTGCGGAAAAAACCTTCTTTGGTCCCTTATAGAATTGTCCTGCATAACCAGATAGGCTGATCAAAGCATCTTATTATCTTAATGGAAATGATATATAACAAGAGAAATATTATTCTAGATGGATATCACCATAAGATACTTATATTGGAAAAAAGGGCTGATCCCCCGGTTTATCGAGGGCGTCGGTTTATTCATTAATCATAATATATACATAGGATACAGCAGAGCTCATGGCTCAAGTATAGTAGGGCCGCGGGAGAGCGATGTTCCACGGCGTCTTTGTCTCTTCTTCTGATGTCCGTGAGTCCTTGTGCTCTCGAACGTCCACCAGGTAATATGAACCGTTATGTAGATTCTTGCTGACCACAAAGGGCCCTTCCCAAGGCGGGGATAGTTTGTGCATGTCTGTTTGGTCTTGGATGAGCCGGAGTACCAAATCTCCCTCCCGGAACGTCCTAGTTTTGATCCGGCGGCTGTGATATCTGCGCAAGTCCTGTTGATAAATTGCGGACCGTGCTGCTACTATATCACGCTCTTCATCTAGCCGGTCCAAACTGTCCTGTCTTGCCTGCTCATTGGCCGCTTCAACATAAGCTGTTACCCGTGGCGAATCATGACGGATATCACTTGGAAGGACCGCTTCAGCACCATACACCATGAAGAAAGGTGTATAACCTGTGTACCGGTTCGGCGTAGTATTGATGCTCCAGAGGACAGAAGGTAACTCCTCAACCCAGCACCCTGGTGTTCTTTGCAAGGGAGTCATAAGCCGGGGCTTGATACCTCGCAAAATCTCCTGATTAGCCCTTTCAGCTTGACCATTGGATTGAGGGTGAGCTACAGAAGATACATCTAGGCGAATATGCTCCCGTTGACAAAACTCTTCCATCTCTCCTTTGGATAAATTGGTGCCGTTGTCTGTGATGATGCTATGTGGAAAGCCAAGCCAGAAAATTACCTTTTTGATGAATTTAGCCACTGTTGCCGCATCACACTTGCTCACAGGCTCTGCCTCAATCCATTTTGTAAACTTATCCACAGCCACCAGCAGATGAGTTTTTTGATCTTGGGATCGTTTGAAAGGCCCAACCATATCAAGCCCCCAAGTCGCAAACGGCCAAGTAATCGGTATCATCCGGAGCTCCTGTGCCGGAACAAGAGCACGTCGTGAAAACTTTTGACAAGCATCGCACCTCCGGACTAGATCCGCTGCATCAGCATGGGCTGTCAGCCAATAGAACCCATGTCGAAAAGCTTTAGCCACCAAGGATTTTGAACCGGCATGATGACCACAATCCCCTTCATGAATCTCACGAAGGATATCACTACCTTCCTCAGATGACACACACCGCTGAAACGCTCCAGAAACACTGCGATGGTGAAGTTCTCCGTTTGCAATTGTCATGGACTTGGAGCGCCGGATTATCTGTCTTGCTTCGATCTCGTCGTCCGGCAACTCCCCACGGCTTAGATATGCCAAGTATGGGAGCGTCCAATCCGGAATAACATGAAGTGCTGCAACTAGCTGTGCCTCCGGATCAGGAACGGCCAGATCTTCCTCCGATGGTACCTGAACTGATGGACTGTGCAGCTCATCCAAAAAAGTATTCGGTGGTACCGGTTTAGTTGAGAACCCAGCCGGCTTAGAGCATCTTCCGCTTCATTCCTTCGCCGGTCTATGTGATCCACCTGATACCCTTTGAAATACCCTGCGACTGCTTCAACTTCTCGTCTGTAAGCTGCCATGAGAGGGTCTTTTGAATCCCATTTGCCGGATACTTGTTGTGCCACTAAATCTGAATCACCAAAACACTTGACCCGGCTCAAGTTCATCTCCTTAGCCATCCGTAGGCCATGCAGCAATGCCTCATATTCTGCTGCATTGTTAGTACAAGGAAACATTAGATAGAGGACATAACAGAACTTGTCACCTCGTGGGTAAGTTAACACAACTCCAGCCCCCGAGCCTTCTAACTGCCTTGAACCGTCAAAATGAATCGTCCAGTATGTAAGATCCGGCTTCTCCTCTGGTGCTTGCAGTTCTGTCCAATCATTGATGAAATCCACCAATGCTTGGGATTTGATAGCGGTGCGCGGCACATACTTCAATCCGTGTGGGCTAAGCTCAATGGCCCACTTCTCCACTCTGCCAGTAGCTTCCCTGTTCTGGATTATATCCCCCAACGGAGCTGAACTGACAACAGTTATCGGGTGGCCTTGGAAATAATGCTTCAACTTCCGGTTTGCCATGAACACACCATATACTAGCTTCTGCCAATGCGGGTACCTTTGTTTGGATACAATGAGAACTTCACTGACATAATAGACTGGATGTTGAACCGGATATTCTTTTCCTGCTTCCTTGCGCTCAACCACGATTGCCACGCTGACTGCCCGTGCATTGGCGGTGACATATAACAGCAATGGCTCATTATCAACAGGGGCAGCAAGGACCGGCAGCTCTGCCAATTGCCGCTTCAAATCCTCAAACGCAGCGTTTGCCTCATCACTCCATATAAACCGGTCTGTCTTTTTCAGCATCTAATAAAGCGGAATTGTCTTCTCTCCCAGACGGCTTATGAACCGGCTCAACGCCGTGATCCGGCCAGCGATACGCTGAACATCATTGATACAAGCCGGTTTAGCCAAGGACGTGATTGCCTTGATTTTCTCCGGATTGGCTTCTATTCCTCTGTTTGACACCAAGAACCCAAGGAGTTTGCCCGCCGGAACATCGAAAGCACACTTCTCCGGATTAAGCATCATTTTATAGGCTCGAAGGTTGTCAAAGGTCTCCTTGAGGTCCTCTATCAGCGTCTCCTCCTTCCTTGATTTCACCACAATATCATCCACATAAGCATGAACGTTTCTCCCTATCTGCCCCTTAAGACAATTCTGTACGCAACGCTGGTAAGTTGCTTGGGCACTCTTGAGCCCAAAAGGCATAGACACATAGCAAAAAGCACCAAAAGGAGTTATGAAAGCTGTCTTCTCCTGGTCCTTAACTGCCATCTTGATCTGATGATATCCTGAATATGCATCCAAAAAACTTAGCCGCTCACATCCTGCCGTAGCATCAATGATCTGATCAATACGGGGGAGAGCAAAAGGATCAGTTGGACAAGCTTTGTTTAGGTCGGTGTAATCCACACACATCCTCCACTTTCCATTTTTCTTTAACACTAGCACCGGATTAGCCAACCACTCCGGATGAAAAACTTCCACTATGAACCCTGTGGCCAAAAGTCTGGCCACTTCTTCTCCTATAGCTTTGCGCCTTTCTTCGTTGAAGCGGCGCAGATATTGCTTGACCGGTTTAAACTTCAGATCAATGTTAAGACTGTGCTCAGCGAGTTCCCTCGGTATACCTGGCATGTCAGAAGGTTTCCATGCAAAGATATCCCGATTCTCACGGATGAACTCGATGAGCGTGCTTTCCTATTTAGGATCAAGGTTAGCGCTGATAGTGAACTGCTTGGATGAATCACCTGGCACAAAGTCAACTTGCTTAGTTTCCTCTGCATATTTAAATTTCAACGCCAGATCATGCTCTGTAGTTGGCTTCTTCAACGGGGACATATCTGCCGGATCAACATTGTCTTTGTAAAACTTCAACTCCTTCGTAGCACATACTGCCTCCGCATAAGCAGCGTCTCCTTCCTCGCACTCCAATGCAATCTTGCGACTTCCATGAACCGTGATGGTTCCTTTGTGACCCGACATCTTGAGCTGTAGATAAACATAGCACGGCCTAGCCATAAACTTGGCGTAAACCGGTCTTCCAAACAGAGCATGATATGGGCTCCGGATCTTGACAACTTCAAAGTTTATCATCTCTGATTTGGAATCCTGTTCATCTCCAAAGGTAACTTCTAGGTCAATTTTTCCAACTGGGTAAGCTGATTTACCTGGCACTACTCCATGAAACACCGTGTTTGACTGTCTTAGCTTCTTATTCGTCAGCCCCATGCGGCGGAAACTCTCATAACACAAGATATTGATGCTGCTGCCGCCGTCCATAAGAACCTTGGTGAATTTGTAGCCACCCACCTGTGGCGCTACCACTAAGGCTAACTGGCCCGGATTATCAACTCGCGGCGGGTGATCCTCTCTGCTCCACACAATAGGTTGCTCCGACCAACGCAGGAATTGTGGTGTTGCCGGTTCAACCGCATGGACCGCCCACTTTAAGATCTTTTGATCTCGCTTGCACAAACTCGTAGTAAACACATGATATTGCCCACTACTCAGCTCCTTCGGATTACTCTGATATCCGGATTGCTGTTGCTGCTGACGCTGCTGATTGCCTTGGTTATTGTGATTACCCTGGCCCTGCTGTTGGCCGCCCTAGTTATTATAACCGCCCTGGCCATACTGATGGTTACCTTGGTTATTATAACCACCCTGACCATAATGATGATTTCCTTGATTGTGACTGTTATTGCCGCCATGATATCCTGATCCGGAACCATTACCTTGGTGACCCGGACCGTGAAACCCGGGGCCTGAACTACCGCCCGACGGTCCGTTGTTAAATTTGGCCCGGTTTACGGCCTCCATCAGTATCTGACATTCTCCCCAGGTATGCTTAGCTGGATTTCGCTTCGTTCCGTATTTCGGGCAAGGCTCATTCAATTGTTGCTCCCAATTAATGACCCCTCCGCTGTTTTGTGGGGGCGGCTTATCCTTGTTGCGCTGAAAACTTCCTTGAACTTGGGTATTGGCCACGAAATCAGAGCCACCCTCTGCCTTTCGTTTGCCTAAGAAGCTTGTTCCGACCGGATTAGCCTGCGCCGGTTTACCAGACTTATTTGCCTTTCCAGATTTATCTCCATCCGCTTCTGGATACTTAGCGTTGTCGGAGTCCCCATACTTCACCAGAGCGCTCATGAGAGTTCCCATATCATTACAATCCCGTTTGAGCCGTCCCAACTTTAACTTCAGAGACTCAAACCGGCAATTGTTCTCCAGTGTCACTATTGTCGTACTGGGATTGATACCGTTCGAAGAGTGCAAGATTTCTGACACTCGCCGGACCCATGCACTCGTGGGCTCCTGCTCTCCTTGTATACATGCCGCTAAGTCCACCACTGACATCGGCTGCTTGCACGTGTCCTTGAAATTTTTGATAAACTGGCGGCGTAACTCTCCCCATGATCCGATGGAATTAGGCGGTAAGCCCTTTAACCAGGTCCGGGCTGTACCCTCAAGCATCATGGTAAAGTACTTCGCGCAAGCCGCTTCATCCACGTCCAGCATCTCCATAGCCATCTCGTAACTCTCAACCCAAGCTTCTGGAGCCAAATCTGCTGTGTAATTAGGCACTTTACGTGGACCCTTGAAATCCTTGGGTAACTTCACGCTCCGTAGAGCGGGGACAAGACACTGCACCCCAAAGGAACTCGTCGTGACTCCTGTTTCTGCTGTGGTTGTGTGAACCGGCGTCGTTTGGCGGATCTCCTCGCGGGCAGCAGATCTAACCCGGTTTGCTACCTCCTGAGCTTGTGCCTCTACGCCCGCCGGATTATCCTGTCTGTGACGGTGTCGCCTCCGTTCACTACTGGACACCTCCGGTTCCTCCCAATGCCTAGTATAACTCCGGGTGTGGCGGGGTGTTGAATGAAGCCTCTCCCTGCTATAAGAATACGCTTGCTGCTGTGTCAACGCCGTGTTAAGCAGATCCTTGACCCTGCATGCCTCCATAGCCACGGGGGATGTCCCTTCAATGGGTAAAGCGGCCAGGCGTGAAGCGGCAGCAACAATGTTATCCAAAGGGTTTGAGTAATGACCAGGAGGAGTGGGGATGTGAGGTGTGGACATAATCCGGCGATCTTGCTCCGCAGTGGGCTGTTGAACCCGCTCGCCCCTCGCGGGGGCAGCCCTCCGGTTTACCTCCGGATCATTGCTAGCTCCCGCTCCTGGCGTCCTGAAGAGATTCATCGCCTCATAGACCAGCGGTAGACGAGACTGGTACCTTCGATTCCTTACACCCTGCGTAGAAGCCTGTTCCATCCTCAGCTGGAAAGCCTGAGAATCCAGCTCTGCCTGCCTTGTTGCTATCATAGCTTTCTCTGCCTTCAGATCCTCTCTTGCTTGCTTGATCCGGCCCCTCAGCTGAAGAAGTTCTGCATCGTGTTGCGCCTTGTCTGCTGGAGCCACCACTGCTACTGCCCGGGTTGTGAACTCCTCGACCAAGGCAGATAGAGCGTCAGAGGGCGAGAGGGCCTGGCCGCTCCCCCCTACACCAGCTTCTGCTGTGATCGGCCCCTTCACCGTGGACTGCGGCGTAGATTGTGATCCGGTCATAAAGACAGCCACCCGGTTTGGCAGATCAAAGGGGTCCGGAATACTGTCTCCGTCGGACACACCCTCAGATCGGCCGTCCCGCAATAGATACAAGGATGCAGTCTCTCCGGATGATGATTCATCGTCGGAATAAACAACTGTCTCGCCACCCGAATCCGATCCGTCCTCGGCTTGGACTCCGTGAATTGCTCCGACGAAGACACACTTCATGGCAGGCTGAATCCGGGCCGATCTCGTACACTGAGCCGGCTCGACGATGTTGGGAAAGACGTCTGGCTCAGGTCCCGGTTAACCAATCTTGCCGATGAAAACGTGGATGCCGCTGAAGGGAACCCGGTACCCGTATTCGATTGAATCGGCCTCCGGTCCCCAGCCTGCGTCGTCGATGTAGATCCGGCCACGGCGACTCTTGGTCATCCGGCCGACCGTGTAGCCCTTGAGTCCTTCAAAGCTGCCCTTTAAGAACTCGAAACCATCGTGCTGCGGCCCCATGGTGGGCGCCAACTGTCGTGGAATTAGCATGGCAGATGTCCGGTTTAACGGACTTAGTGATGGAACCATCGCACGGGTTAGCTTGAAGGGGTTAAAAGCACACAAAGGACACAGAGGGTTTATACTAGTTCGGCCCCTTCGATGAAGGTAAAAGCCTACGTCTAGTTTGGTTTGGTATTGCTTGGGCGTCGATGAACAGGGAGCGGATCGCTTGCCTGTGTCTCGACGGGTTGTTTCTTGTCCTTGAACCATAGCCGGGTCGTCCCTTTATATAGAGGCGACGCCCGGTCCGGTTTACAGAGTCCCGAGGCCGGGTCATATTTGTGTCCGCCTCGGTCTCTGCCCTTTCTTCCTTGTCTCTCAAGTTACATGATAAGACGGTTTACAAACCGTAACTCTACACATGGGCCCTAAGCCTTCATGGCCGTAGCCTCCACTGAGCTTTACAATTATACAACTATATCAACATAATCCGGTTTACCCTAGCCGGTTTACACCCGCTAATAATATCCCTGACACCAACACTCAAACAACTCCTCACAGATTTGGATATGGTGGAAGAAGGATTTGAGTGGAAAGCAACTTGGGAAAGGCTAGAGAACAAGATTCATATGGTAGGAATGGAATATCTTGATCTCAACACTTGAGTAGGTGGTTCTCTCTCAAAACATGAATGATGGAAGTGTAGATATGTTCTGATGGCTCTCTCCACGAGTGAAGAGTGGTTTGTCACGCCCAAGATGCGATTCTATCTCGATCACTAGATAAAAACTTGTGATTGAGGCACAACCGCATTTCAGGCACTTAGCAAGATGGATATCATTACATCGTACCATTACATACATACATGGGGATACATACAAGTCATACAAATCCCATGAATACAACATCATCATATACAAAACATCCGACTACGGATGCAAACATGAAAAGCACAACGACATCCATCTGCTATCCCAGGCTGTCGACCAGGAACCTAACCCAAGACTGACGAAGCAGAAGAAGAAAGAACTCCAACACAAATACATCGCTCTCACATCAAGTCATCGGAAACGTGCACCTGCAACTGTTGTTGTAGTATCTGTGAGCCACGAGGACTCAGCAATCCCATAACCATGGGTATCAAGACTAGCAAAGCTTTATTGGGTATGGAAAGGATAGTGGTGAGGTTGCAGCAGCGGCTAAGCATAAGTATGGTGGCTAACTTACGAGTACAAGAATAAGATGAGCATCTACGCAAACGGTCGCAAACTAATAATGATCGCTAAGGATCCTGAACTACCTACGAGTCAAACATAACCCCACCGTGTTCTCTTCTCAAAGTGAAAAGAGACGGTCACGGTTACTCACACGGTTTGTGTATTTTATTTCGGATCCTCTGTCAAGTTTTCTACAACCGGACATTAACAAATTCCAATCTGCCACATAACCGCGGGCATGGCTTTCGAAATATTATAACCCTGCAGGGGTGTCCCAACTTAGCCCATCACAAGCTCTCACGATCAACAGAAGTAAAAGTATTACCCCTTGTCTTAGGGACAATTCGATCAGACTCGGAATCCCGGTGCACAAGACCTTTTGACAATGGTAAAACAAGTCCAGCAAGACCTCCCGGCGTGCCGACACCCTGATAGTAGCCGCGCGTATCTCGTCTCAGGCCACATCCGGATGAGAAGTACGTACGGCAACCGAAGACCCCATATAACTGGGTGGCACCGCAAGTGGCTCTTTTTTGGGACCAACACCATCAGCACTGGCCCCCCTATTATGTAGAATTAAGAACCTGGGGACATGACCCCCTATGCAATTAATTAATTAAGTTTTTATCATGTTGCAATTAAAACCAATGTTGGGCCTTGCTGGAAGAGTTTTATTCAAAGACGAACTGTTCAATGGGTCCCCATATACCAAACCGCGTTAGGAACGCAAAATCAAGGAACATAACACCGGTTTATCGGTTCTTAAGGCTGCATGGGTGGAACAAAACTCCGAGCAAAAGGCCAAGCCTTCCACCCATTGCCAAGTACATATGTGTGTTAATATAAATTTAAGAGATATTGTGATATTCCAACAAGTTCCAACATGGAGCAATCTTCATCTTCACCTACAACTAACAACGCTATAAGAGGGGCTGAGCAAGCGGGTAACATAGCCAAACAATGGTTTTGCTGGGAAGGTGTCAAAGGTTAGAGGTTTCATGGCAACAAGGAGAGGCTGACAACAAAAGATAGGTAGCGCGACATATAGCGATAGCATCGAGACAAATAGCACGGCAATGATAGTAAAGGTATCCAAGGGGATGGTCATCTTGCTTGAGATCCCGCAAGGAAGAAGAACGAGTCCATGAAGAAGACGAAGAAGAATCCACGTAGACGAACCACGTGTATTCGAACGAATCATCACGATCACAATGAAACAAGCACTAACGAGAAGAAGCAAGCAACACGGTAAAGACACCACACAAGAACATGACATAATGCTCAACCAAGTATGATGCAAGACAAGTCTATATGATGCAAAACATGGCAAGGGATGATGCCAACAAGAACACACAACAATGCAAGTTTAAATGAGGTCGGAAAACAACATATAACAATTCCGTAAGTCCTCATATGCAATTTTCGAAATTGGTACAAATCTGAAAAAACCTTAAGTTAAAGTTTTTAAACAGCAAGTTAACATGCACCATGATGATCTACTCGAAATTCTAGTCAAGTTACATATAAAGTTTATTTAATTTGGAGCTACGGCCTAGAAGATATGAGCAAAACAAGTCAAGCATGTCATTGATGCAAGATGCACCCAAACTACAAGCAAACACACTCCAAGCATGTAAACAAAATGATATTATGCATCTACATGCAAAAACACACAAGTTTCATATAGGAAATGCTCAAAACGGAGCAACGGTTCAACACATACACATGAAACATGATATAACAACAAGCTGTCCAAAAACATCAACATGGCACTTAGTTGACATCAAAACAACATGATACAATAACACTTCATGGCAACAAAGGGCATGGCAAGCATGTACATGTCCAGCACTACAAGCATGACCTCTGAGCTACTACCAAACTCCCCTAGAACATGCTCAAAACATCATGGCAAGATTGCAAAAGATAACAGTTTCACAGACTTAGTCAAAATAAACTAGACATGGCAGCAACAATGACAAGTAGGCATGTTTGCAAGCTTGTGCAACTCATCTCAAAGCATGTCATGGCATATGAATATAACTAACAGCAAGAAGACATGTTTATGAAGCTATTCATGGCAAGAACATGGTCATAGGATGCATAGAACACTAGCAATTCACATGGCAAAACTGAACTTGCTGATAACAGGCTGATAGAAACATTTTATAGAAATTTGAGAGCATGAAAACAACAAGCTACAACAGGCCATATATGCAAACAAGGGCATGGATGGATAGAACATAACATGGACAACAAGACATGATCATTTGACATACTAAAACATTCATGGATTTGAGTGGGGCATCAAGCAAACATGGCATCAGGATAAACAGTTTCAGACTTAGCAGTTCTTTTAATAAGTCTCAAAAATAACAACAGCGAGTAGGTCACTTTTCAAGCTTGTTGCAATCACCACAAGGCATAACATGAAAAGTGGATTGCACCACAACAAAGATGGCATGATTGTGCTTCTAAAACATATCGACATGTAGCTCAAACAAAAATCACACATAAAGATATGAAGAAGACAAATCAACATCCCATAACAGTTTTCAGCACTTAACAGCCACATGCACTTTTGCAACAGAGATAAACATGGCAATATGGCACCTAACATGAATGCAACAGCCATCATCATGTAGAGCACTTCACAATGAACAACTGGACATATCATACACTCCATTTGGACCAACATGCACAAAGATACAACCTCACAAACATGGTAACATATTGTTGACAGACAACAAGGACTTGACACTAACATCACATAGTAGTTTTGCAACGAAGATTAAGGCATCAAGATGAACAGTAACATGCATGAAAATGCAACTAACATGTAGAGCATATCACAACGAACTTCTGGACATATCATATGCTCAAATTGCATAAACGTGCACAAAGTTATCACACTCACAAGATGCACACATAATAACACTTTTCAGGGACTTCGCCGTTTTCATAAAAAAAAAACACAAGCAGCGGCGAGTAACTATATAGCGCACCGGGCGGAGTTTAGTGGAATCTCACCATGGGCGCTGGCCCAACTGAATAGGAGGCCGCAGGCCGGCGACTGGGCCAGGCCGGAGGGAGGCGTTGGACGGGCCCGGTGGGACTGGCCCGCGGAGAGGCCTGAGCAGGCCAGGCCCACTCGCGCGACGAGCTGGGGCGGCCCAGGCGGGGTCGCTCGGCCTCCTCCGCTCGAGGCAGAGCCGGAGCTCGGCATGTCGGCTGCCGGTGATGCCGACGACGGCGTGGACTCCGGCGCGGGAGGTTGGAGGTCCGACGGAGGGTGGCGGATCCGGGCCTGGGAACCCGGATCTGGCTGGGATGGGGCCGGCGGCTTGCTCAGGTGAGCTCGGGCGGAGTTCGGTGGCCATCCCGGCGAGCGGCCGGAAGGAGGCAGAATGATGGGAGGTTGCGGGGTAGCGGCGCGGAACTCCTGGCTCGGGAGGAGCTCGGGTCGAGGCCGCAGGAGGCGGCGGGGAGGCTCACCGGCGGCGGGGCTCGCTGACGGCGGCGAACAAGACAAGGGTGGCGCAGAGGCGGGAGGTCGTGCGGTGGAGGCGCGCACGGGCTGGCGCTCGGGCCCAGATCGGCCCACGGCGGGCTGCGGTCGAGCCTGGCGGGTCGCCGTGGTGGGAGGAGAGAGGGGGACACGTTGAGCGCCCTGAGTGGCTGGAGGCGGCGGCGGGGATGACGTGGCGGCGGTGCTGGGTGGTGCTGGCGGCAACAAGTGGCGGCGGGGGAGCTGGCCGACGCAGAATCTGTGGAGGAGAGAGGTTAGGGGTGGGGTTTTGTCCCGATTTGGAAGGGGAAGAATGCTATATATAGCAGGGGTCTAGGGATTAGGGTTTGGAGGGGGTTTTGGGGCCGTACGGACCATCAGATGCCGATCGGACGGCTCCGGGTTGAGAGGAGGGGTAGGATGGGCCAGTGGGTTGGTTTAGTGGGCTGAATAGATGCCATGGGCTGTGGGGAGAGAAGAGAGAGAGAGGCCCGTGGGGGTTTTCGGAGACCAAAAACGTCCGACATTTTATCCGGCGATAATGCCACTATAGTTTAATGGCTGGACTATCAAACGGACTCCGGATGCGATGAAATTTGGCAGGCGGTCTGTCTACACCATAAAAAAGACCACACACCAAGTTTCATCAATTCCGAGAACATTTTCCGGCCACTTATAAAATAAATATTCGGAGGTGCCGCGGGCGCGTGCGAGTGTGTCTGGCCTCATAACGGACAACGGAGAGGACGGGCGGACTCGGACGGATGCAAGTTTTGAAAACATGTTGATGCAATGCACATGATGTCATGGCAAAATGCAACATGCAAGCAGATGACATGGCAACGACGATGAATAACTGGCTGACACCTGGCGCATCGGTCTCGGGGTGTCACATGGGTGGAGGGGTATATATAGCCTCTACACAAAATCTAACCGTTACACACAATTTAACAAACTCGGTGGGACCGATTCAAAGAAATCGGTCAGACCGATTTAGTTCATAATGTGACCGTTAGGTATTTTGGTGGGACCGATATGATCAATTCGGTGGGACCGATTTCATTAGGGTTAGGGCATAACGTAATCTCGGTGGGACCGATTACACAAACTAGGTGAGACCAATTTTGGTAATAAGCACACAGAGAGTTGGTCAGGCAAACTCGGTGGGACCGATTCGCTCATTTCGGTGAGACCGAAATGTTACGAAGAGGCAACAGAGAGTTTGCATTACAGACTCGGTGGGACCGATTTCACATCTCGGTTAGACCAAAAATATTGCAATAGGCAACAGAGGGTTTGCAATCCCATCTCGGTGAGACCGAGATCCCTTTCGGTGAGACCGAAATGATTAGGGTTTCTGGCAGTGGCTATGTCGAATGAACTCGGTGGTGCTGGATAGATATTTTCGGTGGGGCCGAGTTTGACTTTTGGTTTGGGATATATGTGGATGTGAGAAAGTGGTTGAGGGTTTTGGGGTATATCACTAAGCATCATGATCAAGCAGGCCATTAAGCAACACCTCATCCCCTTTTAATAGTATTAGCTTTCCTATGGACTCAATGTGATCTTGGATCACTAAAATGGAAAGTGTAGAGTCCTTAGCTTTGAGCTTGAGCCAATCCTTTGTCCTTAACATCTTGAAGGGGTTCCTCATCCTCTAGTCCATGCCACTCCATCTGTTGAACTTGTCTGAAATATACTAGATGGAAACATTAGTCCAACAAGAGATATGTTGACACTAATTACCAAAATCACCCAGGGAGCACTTGTGCTTCCAATATCCCCCTTTTTGGTAATTGATGACAACATACATCAAAGCTTTATATAAAGATATGAATAATAGCAGTTAAAGCTTTGGAAGAACATGTAACATGCATAGGCTCCCCCTACATGTATGCAATCATGTGAATGATGAATATAAGAGCATATGAAAGCATGGACATGACAGAGCAAGCAAGGAGTTACATGTATCTTGGCTATATGCATCGGAGCAAATGATATGAATATATGAAGTGTATCCTCGTGTTCATGATTCCTTCTTGCAAACAATATGTACATTAGCAAGAAATCTTCATGCTCATGAGTGTGATGCATATACTTACCTTGTGATCTTGAGCTGACTTAAGATGAGATGAACCTGAGTAAACAAGGTTAGATAACATAGGTACATCTACTAGATAGAATAACAAAAGAGCTACAAGGGTACCAAGATTGGGATAACATGTTGAGTGTGAGTACTAGGTACTCTTGAATACAGACATGTTCCCAAAGGTAAAAGATATGCAATGAATTCAAAGACTTTCTTCCCTAGCAGTCTTTCTCCCCCTGAATCTTATATTGGATAATGGAAGAAAGTAGGGAAATAGAATCAGAGCAAAACATATCAGATCAATAACCTAGACATGTCTTTCCCCTCATAGAGACATGTAACTACTCTCCTCTTGAACACTAGGCATCTGGGGCAAGTGATTTTACTCCCCAAGGCTTTGAGCTCTCTTTCTCCCTGAAGCTTTGATGTGAGCTCTCTCTCCCCCTTTGACATCAATTTCCAAGAAGGGATCTTCTGGAGTGTAAGTCAAAATAGGTCTGATCCTTGAGTCACAAAGCAGAGCTGGATATGCATGAGATGCTGGTAGAGGACAAGTATCATTGAGTGGAGCTGGAACGTATATGCAGGATGCAAATGTCAAACTGTCTCCTCAGTGTTGAAATCGGAAGCACTGAGTTGTTTGCTTCAGAGGCACCGAGATGTTTCGGTTCGACCGAAAGAAGAAAATCGGTGGATCCAAGTTCAACATTGAGAGAACCGTTTTCCATCGCAGCTCACTTAGGCAAATAAGATCGCACAAGGATTTGCAATGAATTAACTGAAAGATTTGCAATGAATTGGATGTATAAAATGCAAAGAAAAGCAGAGAAAAGAAAAATCTAGATGAAGTTTTTTTTGAAAGTGTCAAATGCAAGAAACACAAGAAAAATCTTAGAGAACTTCATCTAGAATTGGTCGGCGACAAAGTCACCTATGTTAGAGTATATTGACTTAGGAGTCAAGTGAAGACACTTGATCATAGGCCATACTCATCGTTTAAGCTCAAAATGGGGTTGCCATTTTTCGTTTAATCCTTTTGATGTATTCACATCTTGTTGAGATGCTTTGACCCATAACTTGTGGCAAAGCTTCTCTAAGATGGAATATCATACCTCGGGTAGTGGTGTTGGTCTTGATCATGTAGTTGAACTTGTGTGGGTTGCTCAAGGTTGATGAAGCTCATCAAGGATTGGGAGCACCACTTGTACTTTGAGTTCATCTACCTACATGAGTTAGTCTTGCAAGGAAGAGCACTTGTGTATCCATAATGAAAATCATGAAAGTTTGGTACCAAATGAAATTTGATATATATAAAAATTGTCAAAGGATATGTTGAGGGGTTTCATGCTTCCTTGTCTTCAACCACCATGGTGTAGGGGCTTGGTGATGTAGAGATTGCTCAATATATGAGCGAGTTGCAATCTCATGGATTTAGATTCATCCAAGTGCCTACAAGAGTCAGATAGCATGCAAGGGTACAAATATATCCAAGACATAAGTTCATAAGGGAAAATTCAAGGATTTAGTCAAAGGCTTATGCCTTGCATGTATCGAAGTTCCTACTCCAAGTTTGAGGCATCAATAATGTTCAATTCACCTCTCAACCTGCAAAACACTTTCTCATCAAGCTGTTTAGTAAAAATATCCGCCAACTGCTTATCGGTGCGAACATGTTTAAGATTAATATCACCCTTAGCAACATGATCTCAAATGAAATGATGATGAACTTCAATATGTTTAGTTCGAGAGTGTTGCACGGGATTATGAGCAATCTTAATGGCACTTTCATTATCGCAAAGCAATGGTACATGTTTCACATATATCCCATAATCTTTAAGAGTTTGAGTCATCCAAAGCAATTGAGCACAACATGAACCAGCGGCAATGTATTCTACTTCGGCGGTGGATAAGGATACCGAGTTTTGTTTCTTGGAGGACCAAGGCACAAGAGATCTACCAAGGAATTGACAAGTACCCGAAGTAGACTTTCGATCAACCTTGTCACCGGCATAATCCGAGTCGGAGTAGCCAACAAGATCAAAAGAGGACCTCTTAGGATACCAAATTCCAAAATTCAGTGTGTGAATTAGGTATCTCACTATCCGTTTCACGGCCTTAAGATGACATTCTTTAGGATCCGCTTGGTATCGTGCACACATGGACACACTTAGCATAATATCGGGACGGGAGGCACATAGATATAACAATGAACCAATCATAGAGCGATAAACCTTTTGATCAACCGGTTCGCCATCCTTAGTTAAGTCAAGATGTCCACTAGTAGGCATGGGTGTAGTCATACCTTTGCATTCTTGCATGTTGAACTTCTTGAACAAGTCCTTGGTATACTTTGTTTGACAAACAAAGGTACCCTCCTTAATTTTCTTGATTTTCTAACCAAGAAAGAACTTGAGTTCACTCATCATAGACATCTCAAATTTTTCCGACATTAGCTTTCCAAACCTTTCACTAAAATGAGGGTTAGTAGAACCAAATATGATATCATCAACATAAATTTGGCACACAAATAATTCACCATTAACCCTTTTAGTAAAAAGAGTAGAATCTATTTTTTCAATTTCAAAACCTTTTTCAATTAGGAACTTGGTCAAACATTTAGACCATGCTCTAGGAGCTTGCTTAAGACCATATAGGGCTTTGTGTAGTTTGTATACATGATCAGGTTTCTTGGGATTAACAAAGCTGAGAGGTTGTTTAACATAAACTTCCTCCTCAATTTCACCGTTGAGAAAATCACTTTTAATGTCCATTTGGTATAAGGTGATATCATGGTGATTAGCATAGGCAAGCAAGATGCGAATGGATTCAAGTCTAGCAACGGGGGCGTATGTCTCATCGTAGTCCATACCTTCGACTTGAGTGTAGCCTTGGGCGACGAGACGTGATTTGTTACGGACAACTTGACCATCCTTGTCTTGCTTGTTGTGAAACACCCATTTGGTACCGATGATGTTGTGGTTGTTGTCAGGCTTTTCGACAAATGTCCACACTTGATTTCTCTCGAAGTTGTGTAACTCTTCGTGCATGGCGTTCACCCAATCTGGATCATCAAGATCATCCTCAACCTTCATAGGTTCAAGGTTAGATATGAAAGAGTAATGTTCACAAAAATTAGCTAAACGAGATTTAGAGCGAGTGATTCCCCCGGTTTGGATATCATTGCAGATTTGCTCTAAGGGATTATCTCTAGCAATTCTTGCTCTAACTCGTGAAAGCTTTTGCTTCAGTCGGGGTGGAACATCTTCTTCATCGTCTTCTTCCTCTTCTTGTCCTTCTTCATTGTTGTTGCTGTTATTGTCCCCTTGTGGAGGTGGAGAAGGAGGTTGATGAGGTTCATCTTGATGCACATCCTCATTTCCTTCGTCATGCCGTGTCCCACTAGTGGATGCCTCCAAGTCAACTTGAGGTTCACCTTGTCGTGAGGTAGGAGCTTCCACATGGATGGACGAAGTACTCTCTTTTACCTCCGTTGGACGGATCTTGCCAATAGGACAAGTCTTGGATTGCTTCCGAAGGATATTTATCTCCTGCATCAATTGGCAATTGCTCTACTTGCAAGTCGTTAGATTCATCAAACTTCACATCTACCGTCTCTTCAACCTTTCAGGTGAAATTGTTGTAGACACTGTATGTGTGAGAGTTTAAGCCGTAACCAAGTAGGAAACCTTCATGAGATTTAGGAGCAAATTTAGAATAACGATGCTTATCAAGAATGTAGCACATTGAGCCGAATACTCGAAAGTATCCAACTTGGGGTTTGTTACCGGTGAGAAGCTCGTATGCCGTCTTGCCAAGAAGCTTGTGAAGATACAAACGATTTGTTGCATGACAAGCTGTCTCAACCGCTTCCGCCCAAAAGTGTCTTGGCGTCTTGTATTCGTCAAGCATCGTTCTTGCCATTCCGATGAGTGTCCAGTTCTTCCTCTTAACAACTCCATTTTGTTGAGGCGTGTATGTAGCCGAGAACTCATGTGAAATCCCTTCTTCATCAAGAAAGGTATCCACATTTGTGTTCTTGAATTCCTTTCCGTTGTCGCTGCGAACCTTCTTGATCTTCACTTCAAATTGATTTTGGGCCTTCCTAGCAAAGTTTTTGAAGATCTTTTGGACCTGGTATTTGTCATCAAGAAAGAACACCCACGTAAATCTTGAAAAATCATCAAAAATGACTCATCCAAAGGAGTTACCACCGAGGCTTTTGTAAGCGTTGGGACCAAAAAGATCCATATGAAGTAGCTCAAGTGGTCTTCTAGTTGTCATGATGTTCTTCACGGGATGACTTCCTCCAACTTGTTTTCCTGCTTGACAAGCACTACAAAGTTTATCCTTTTCAAATATAACATCTTTGACACCAAGGATATGATCACCTTTAATTAGCTTATCAAGATTTCGCATAACAACATGACCTAACCTTCTATGCCACAACCAACCTTTAGAGGATTTAGCAATTAAGCAAGTGCGGGTTTGGGCTTTCTTAGTGAAGTCAACAATGTATAGGTCACCTCTACGTATGCCGATAAAGACCATGTTGTGATTATCTCTACGGAAGACTTGGCAATCAACATGAGTAAATAGCACATTTAAACCAAAATCAGCCATTCTAGACACGGAGAGAAGATTATATCCGAGGGATTCTACAAGCATGACATTCTTAATTGAGCTATCATTGGATATGGCCACCTTACTGATAAGTCTCCAACGTATCTACTTTTCCAAACACTTTTGCCCTTGTTTTGGACTCTAACTTGCATGATTTGAATGGAACTAACCCGGACTGATGCTGTTTTAAGCAGAATTGACATGGTGTTATTTTTGTCCAGAAATAAAAGTTCTCGGAATGACCTGAAATTCAACGGAGAATTATTTTGGAATATATAAAAAATATCTATGGAAAGAACCAAGCCAGGGGGCCCACACCCTGTCCACGAGGGTGGGGGGGGCGCCCCCTCCCCCTGGGCGCGCCCGCCTGCCTCGTGGGCCCCCTCTTGCTCCACCGACGTCTACCCCGACTCCACATATTCACTTTCGGGGAGAAAAAAAATCAGAGAGGAAGAATTATCGCGTTTACGATACGGAGCCGCCACCAAGCCCTAATCTCTCTTGGGAGGGCTGATCTGGAGTCCGTTCGAGGCTCCGGAGAGGGGAGATCATCGCCATCGTCATCATCAACCTTCCTCCATCACCAATTCCATGATGCTCACCGTTGTGCGTGAGTAATCCCATCGTAGGCTTGCTGGACGGTGATGGGTTGGATGAGATTTACCATGTAATCGAGTTAGTTTTGTTAGGGTTTGATCCCTAGTATCCACTATGTTCTAAGATTGATGTTGCTATGACTTTGCCATGCTTAATGCTTGTCACTAGGGCCCGAGTGCTATGATTTCAGATCTGAATCTATTATGTTTTCATGAATATATGTGTGTTCTTGATCCTATCTTGCAAGTCAATAGTCACCTACTATGTGTTATGATCCGGCAACCCCGAAGTGACAATAATCAGGACCACTCCCGGTGATGACCGTAGTTTGAGGAGTTCATGTATTCACTAAGTGTTAATGATTTGGTCCGGTACTCTATTAAAAGGAGGCCTGAATATCCCTTAGTTTCCAATAGGACCCCGCTACCACGGGAGGGTAGGACAAAAGATGTCATGCAAGTTATTTTTCATAAGCACGTATGACTATATTCAGAATACATGCCTACATTACGTTGATGAACTGGAGCTAGTTCCGTGTCACCCGAGGTTATAACTTGTACATGAGGAATTGCATCCGACATAATTCTCCATCACCGATCCAATGCCTATGAGTTTTTTCACATATTGCTTGTTGCTTATTTACTTTTCCGCTGCTACTGTTACAAAAACTACAAAAACACTACTGTTACTTTTATTATCGTTACCACTATTTCCATATTACCTTGCTACTAAATTACCTTGCTGCAGATAATAAGTTTCCAGGTGTGGTTGAATTGACAACTCAGCTGCTAATACTTAAGAGTATTCTTTGGCTCCCTTTGTGTCGAATCAATAAATTTGGGTTGAATACTTTACCCTCGAAAACTGTTGCGATCCCCTACACTTGCGGGTTATCATGACTATTTTCTGGCGCCGTTGCCGGGAAGCATAGCTATATGCTTTAAGTCACTTGGGATTTATATCTGTTGATCACTATGAAGAACTTGAAAGACTCAAAAACCAAGATTTATCCCTCAACTACGAGGGGAGGTAAGGAATTGCCATTTAGCTCTGCACCTGATTCACCCTCTGTTATGATTAAACTTGCGACACCTGCTCCTGCTATTGAATCTGATATGTCATATGTTCTTGATGATGCCGCTTCTGCTATGTATGATGAAACTACTTCTATGCTTGATAATACTGTGACACTAGGTGAATTTCTAGATGAACGAATTGCTAAGGTTAGGGAGAATGCAAATATTGAAACTAATAATATTTATGAAAGTGATGATAAAGATTCTCCCCCTAGATATGAATTGCCTATTATTGTTGAGGTTTATGTTATGGATGAAGGAACTGCCAGAGACTTTCTTGCTTGCAACGATAGATATGATCTTTAGAAATTATTAGCTAAGCTGAAAGAAAAGTCTTTGAATGCTATAATGAAACATGACCCTACTTTTGCTACTTCACCTATCTTTGTTACTCATAAGGATTATGATTTCTCTGTCGATCCTGAGTTAATTAATTTGGTTGAATCTGATCCTTTCCATGGCTATGAATCTGAAACTGTTGTGGCACATCTTACTAAGTTGAATGATATAGCCACCCTGTTTACCAATGATGAAAAGATTCGTTATTACTATATCCTTAAGTTATTTCCGTTCTCGTTAAAGGGTGATGCTAAGACATGGTTTAATTCTCTTGATCCTGGTTGTGTGCGTAGTCCTCAGGATATGATTTATTACTTCTCTACTAAATATTTTCCCGCTCATAAGAAACAAGCTGCCTTACGGGAAATATATAATTTTGTGCAAATTGAAGAAGAGAGTCTCCCACAAGTTTGGGGGAGGCTTCTCCAATTAATTAATGCTTTGCCTGATCATCCTCTTCAGAGGAATGAAATACTTGATGTCTTTTATAATGGACTAACCGATGCTTCCAGGGACCACCTGGATAGTTTTGCTAGTTGTGTTTTCAGGGAAAGAACAGTTGATCAATCTGAATTACTATTGAATAATATGTTGACCAATGAAAATAATTGGACACTTCCTGAACCAACCCCTAAGCCAACTCCGAAGAAAAGGGGAGTTCTATTTCTCAGTCCTGAAGATATGCAAGAGACAAAGAAATCCATGAAAGAAAAATGTATTAAAGCTGAAGATATTAAGAATTTACCACCTATTGAAGAAATACATGGTCTTGATAACTCGACACAGGTAGTAAAGGTAAATTCTCTTTATAGATTTGATGAAGGTGATATTCCTCGTTATAAGTCTGCTAGCCAATGCTTAGATGAGTTTGTTCATTTTATTATGAAGCAAGAAAACTTCAATGCTTATGTTGGTAGACAATTGCAACGTAATGCTTATATGATTGAACGCTTGAGTGATTATATGTCTAGAGTTAAAGGTGAATTGAAACTCATTAGTAAACATGCTTCTATTGTTACCACTCAAGTAGAACAAGTACTTAAGGCTCAGAATGATTTGCTCAATGAATTAAATAGTAAGAATAATGACTATGCTATTAGAGTTGCAACTAGAGGGGGTAAAGTGACTCAGGAACCTTTGTATCCCGAGGGCCACCCTAAGAGAATTGAGCAAGATTCTCAGAGAGCTAGTTTAGATGCAGCTAGTTCTTCTAAGAAGAAGAAAAAGAAAATTGATAGGACTTTGCATGCTTCTAGTGAACCTGTAGCTGACACACCTGAGAACCCCAATGATATCTCTGTTTCTAATGCTGAGACACAATCTGGTAATGAACATGAACCTAGTGATAATGTTAATTATGATGCTCAACCTAGGAATGATAATGATGTAGAGATTGAACCTGCTATTGATCTTGATAACCCACAATCAAAGAATCAACGTTATGATAAGAGAGACTTTGTTGCTAGGAAATACGGTAAGGAAAGAGAACCATGGGTTCACAAACCCATGCCTTTTCCTCCTAGACCATCAAAGAAAAAAGATGATGAGGATTTTGAGCGCGTTGCTGAAATGATTAGACCCATCCTTTTGCGTATGCGTTTGACTGATATGCTTAAAAAAAATTCTTATGCTAAGTATATGAAAGATAATATTACCAATAAAAGAAAGATACCTGAAGTAGAAATTTCCACCATGCTTGCCAATTACACTTTTAAGGGTGGAATACCTAAGAAACTAGGAGATCCAGGAGTACCCACTATACCTTCCTCCATTAAAGGAAACTATGTTAAAACTGCTTTATGTGATCTTGGAGCCGGTGTTAGTGTTATGCCTCTCTCTTTATATCGTAGACTTGACTTGAGTAAGTTGACACCTACTGAAATATCTTTGCAAATGGCCGATAAATCAACTGCTATACCTGTCGATATTTGTGAGGATGTGCCTGTTGTGGTTGCAAATGTTACTATTCTAACGGACTTTGTTATCCTTGATATTCCCGAGGACGATAGTATGTCTATTATCCTTGGTAGACCCTTTTTGAATACTGCAGGGGCTGTTATTGATTGCAACAAAGGCAGTGTCACTTTTCATGTCAATGGTAATGAGCATACGGTACATTTTCCAAGGAAACAACCTCAGGTCCATAGTATCAATTCTATTGGAAAAATTTCAACTATTACTATTGGAGGTTTTGAATTTCCTCTTCCTACTGTCAAGAAGACATATGATATTCTTATTTTTGGGGACATACATATCCCCATTGAGGTAACCTAGTGTTATTCGAAAATTCTCCGGTTTCATGTTATTCAGAAATAGTTTATTAACAAGACTTGATCAACCTTGTTAATGGATTCCTTTTGATGAGCATGAGATGGGTGAATCTAGATAGCACAACCTGCTGTACCCTTCGTTTACTTTATGTTAATTAGATTAAATAAAGCAAAACTAGTATTTTCTATCTGTTTCCAGACTTATCCGTGCAATAAAAAATACCCCGAAAATAAAAGTTCTCCAAATGCCCTGAAAATGAAATATGATTTTTTCTAGAATCTATAATACATAAATAGTTGATCCCCACTAAGTCTAATTCTCTCAACATGCAGCCCTCCACATCACCAAATGTGCCACGTCATCATCCACTAGAACTATTTTGTAGCACATGCACACCCCAATTTAATTGTTCCATCTCCAATAGTCCAACGTACATGCATACTCTTTGCTCACATATAATTACTTTAAAAAGTAATAGATTTCGTTTTAGTCATTTCATTCATATAGAATATATAATGT
Organism: Secale cereale; assembly: GCA_902687465.1. Taxonomy (NCBI): domain Eukaryota; kingdom Viridiplantae; phylum Streptophyta; class Magnoliopsida; order Poales; family Poaceae; genus Secale; species Secale cereale. The sequence goes on along the minus strand of LR738709.1, from coordinate 128,072,542 downwards.
ATCTAAAATTAATCTTTAAAATCCCGCAGCAACGCGCGGGGAAATCACCTAGTATTTGAGAATGTTTGGCACAGAGCAAACAGTGGGGGGAGCCAGCACTTGGCCATGAGGGTCCAGGGCGCACCCTCCCTCACTGGGCACGCCCCTGCCTCGTGGGCCCCACGTGGCCCCCTCCACTTATTCCTGTACCCACACACTCCTTCTTCCTCCAAAAAAAATCACTATCCAGCTCAAGCACGAGTTCTAGCTCATCTTGCTGCCATTTTCGATCTCCTTGCTCAAAGCTCCATTCACAAAACTGTTTGGGGAGATTGTTTCTTGGTATGTGACTCCTCCATTGGTTCACTTAGTTTTTGTTCTAGTGCTTTACTTATTGCAAATTTTTGCTGCTGTGGCAACCTTGTTCTTGAGCTTGCATGTTAAATTTCTTTGGTTCCAAGCAGTTCTAATGCATGATATAGTCTCTAGACACTTGTAGGAGTTGTTGCTATCAATCTTGTTGAGTTTGGTTCACTTTTATCTTGAGTTACTAAATTTTTTAGAAATTTTCAGAGGGGAAAATGATAAGGCGATTGTTGAGAGGCTCTTCCAATAAAAGTTTAGATGATAAGTAGAAGGAAGAGAATAAGAAGCCCAAATATAATCTTCCTCGCACTACGGAAGTTCGGCCGTGTTAATTGCCTTGTAATAAGTTCTTGGAAGCTACCGGAATTTATAGACTTTTATTATTTGGCGGATAATGCAGGCCTCACCGACTTCCTCCACAACCAGCATGAACAGTATCTCTTGCTCACTAATATTTTCACGCAAAACTTTCATTTTTATGCTAAGAAATCACCACCTTCAGTGGAGTTTCGTTTATATGATGAGGTTAAGGAGATGTCTTCTATGATTTTTGTCAAGTATGTAAGATACCTTTTATTGGTAGTCTTGAGGAACCCCATTGCAAGGATGTTGAGGGGTTTATTGATACGGTAGGTGTATGGGAAACTAGGCAAGTTTCAGGGGCAAGCATTACTATTATACATTTTTCCTGTTCTACGCTACTTTGCTATATTTGCTATTATATGCTTAATTGGTCGCGGGAACAGTGGGAATCTTAGTGCCCCTGATATTGTCATTTTGCGCCATGCTTTGTTTCGAGACACAACTTTTAGCTTGGGTGCCGTCGTTGCTAAACGGTTAAGTTTGAACTGCACAAAAGGTCCCGTCTTTGGAGGCATGTTTGCTTCTCGCCTTGCTGAACACTTTAGAATACCTATTAGGCATCATGAGAAGGAAGAAAAATTGCTAGCCCCTGCTTATCTAGATGATAAGAGTATGATAGCTTATTGTTAAAGACAAGGACAAGTTGCTTAAGTATAAATTGAGGTTTGATGAAAAATATTGTGAGATTATTACCTTGCCTGCACCATCTCTGTTTGATCTGTTTTCAGACATATACCTCGTTTCATCAGATGCCTTCTACAAGTACCAGAGCCAGGCACAAGCTTTAGAGCCGGAGCCGGAGCCACCACTTGACCCTTACCGGCAGTCTGTTTATGGGTGGGATCCGAATGAGATTGCCAACCAGTGGCACCCAGAGGACGCTTCTCAGTACACCAGAGAGAGTAACTTCGATCCGTGGCCATAGACCAACTTAGGCCAAAAGCCTAAGCTTGGGGGAGTACGTATTTCTCGCCAACATTACATTCATGTTGACACACTTATTCTAGTTGTCGGTGCTCACACTCTTTCATTGTACTATCCATGCTAGTTTCAATTCTTTTCTTAGTCTTTTTCTTGTGTGTTAGAAAAACCTCAATAAAAACAAAAAAAATAGTTGTAGTTTTTAGCTAGTTTGCTTTCCATGCCTGTAGTAGTAGTAATTAAAAGAAAACCCAAAAAAGATTTCTCGTTCTTCTTTTGGTTGTTGGGAGCTTTCCCGTGTAAATAGTTTCTTTTCTTTCTTTGGGGGTCAAGAGGAGAAGACCATGATGAAAATGTTTAGTGGCTCTCATATGATTTATTGTTGATTTAACCTTGAGCCATATTACTTTGTCTTTTCTCTTGTATTAAATGCCTGCAGATTCCAGCTTAGTCCAATGCATGTGCACTATTATTATTATCCACACCGTTCGGTCGTGCGAGTGAAAGGCAATAATGACGAGACATGATGAACTAATTGAGATGAGAAAAGCTGGTATCAACTCGACCTCTCTTGTTTTTGTAAATATGATAGTTCATCGTTCCTGATTCAACCTATTATGAATGAAACATGCTTGCAATGACAATTTGAGATCATAGCTGCTTATGCCATGCTTAATTAGCTAGGAGTTTATAATGGTCTATCTTGCGTGCCAACATGATATTAAAATGGTTGTGATGTGGTATGATAGGGTGGTGTCCTCCTTTGAACGATTCAAGTGGTCTGACTTGGCACATGTTCACACATGTAGTTGAAACAAAATCAACCTAGCCTCCAAGATATTTATATTCATGATTGTCGGGGAAACTGATCGCCCACGAGCACCTATGGGACCGGAGCCCCTTCTCAGTACGGCAGGGGGCGGAGGATGCACGAAGAGCAGATCGAGGCGCGCACACGAGCAGTTTACCCAGGTTCGGGCCGCACGGATGCGTAAAACCCTACTCCTGCTTTGGTTTGTATTGAGTTCTTGCTCAGGGGCGAAGAGAGCTACAGTACACTCTAACCGCTAGCAAGACCGAGCGTGAGAATGATCGATCCCCCCCTCTACGTGCGCATGGGCCTCCTTTTATATGCTCAAGGGGTCACCGACAGGTGGCAGCGAAGTTGGGGGTAAAAATGTAAAAAGCTTGGTAGTTGGAACAGTGTTCCATACCTAACCCTGACGGCAGGGGACAAGGGCATTAAATGCCCATCGTCGTCGCCCAAACAGTGCAAAAATGTGACCGTTAGGGGCGCCACCGTCCGCCACGACGGTAGTCTTGTCATCGCTGCTTGCCACCGTGTACCCCTGGCTGCACAGCCTTCCGCCACGTGCGCCTGGAAAGGTCCCAGAGCGACACGTGGGTGGATGCACTGGAGCGCGGGTACTGAGTGGAAGCTTGCCGCGGCAAGCGCCTTGCCGCGGCTACTATCTTGTCACTTCCGGGAGCTTGTCGCTCACCGGGCCTTGCCGGGACGCGTGGCGCGTCGCGGCAAGTTTCTTGAGATGCCTCGGAGGGCCTTCCCGGCAAGCTCCTCTTGCCAGGGTCTTGTGCCTTGAGTGGTTTTGTGCCTTGAGTGGCCTTCCGGGCAAGCTCCTCTTGCCGGGGCCTTGTCTCCTTGCCTTGGATACTTTGTTCTTGAATGGCTCCAAAGGAATCATAAAGGACTTCGGTGGTCGCTCGGCAGGCCTTGTCGCGGGACGTTGCAACTGCCCGTGCACAAGTTCGGGATACTAAGGTACCCCTACTTTAGTACACCGATAGGAGCCCCCGGGCCTGGGCCATACACGGTGCCGAGCGCTGTTGGGTCAGGCCCAAAACAGTGCACGGGCACGCGCGGCATGGGACGTGCCGTATCTTTCTCCGTATCCACCGCGCCCTCCCTTAACGACACGCGTTTAATGCGGCGTCGTGGGAGAGATCGTGGGTGGTTTCTTTAATTGGAAATGCGGAACGTCCGCCCCCTGCCCCCTTATAAGCAGGGGAAACACGGGCAGTTCGTCCATCCGCCCGTTGCTTGCTTCAATCTTGAGAACCTCCGCTGCTCCCCTTCTTCCCAAAGCTCGAAAGAGAGCAGCGCTCCGCCTCCCGTCGCCACCAGAACCACGAGCGCCGTCGACCCCCCTCACCGTTCCCGCCATGGCTCCGAAAGGCGAGAAGGGGAAGACCGTGAAGTCTGCCGAGGCGCTGCGGCTCGCGGCGCTGCGGAAGAAGCGGGCTATCTTCCCCCCCAGCTTGGCGCGAGGGAGCTGAGGGATAAGTTCTACCTTTTCTGGGCGAAGGAGACGCGGGCGCATCCGCGTACCAAGGTACTTCCAGCCATTGCTTGCGAAATGTTCCCGGGCGGATATGCGTTCATCGCCCTGTTCTTCTACTGCGGGCTCTGCCCGCCCTATTCTGAGTTCTTCTGTGATATCATGAACACCTACGGGTTCCATCTCCTTGACTTCACCCCCAATGCCGTTCTGATCATGGCAGTTTTCGCACATCTGTGCGAAAACTTTGTCGGAGTTTTCCCCAATGTAGCTCTTTTCCGCCATTACTTTACGCCCCGAGTTGAGAGAGGAGAGCCTCTGTCTGGCAGAATCTCCTGGATCTCGAGGACCCACAAGAAGGAGGCGTATCTAAAGGGAGAGCTCCGCGGCAAATGGGATGAGTGGAGAGCCAATTGGTGTTGGATTGTAGAGGAGAACTCGCAGCCATTCACCGCTCGGCGCCAAGCCCCAGTAGTACGCGGCAACGACTGGAGTGACTTGGCCCCGGAGGATAGTAGATTGAAGATTGCCACTGCCCGAATTCTTCGCCTTAGGCTTGCCAGGCTGACTGTAGGAGCAGTTGGCGCGGACTTTCTCCGCCGCCGCATCGCCCCCCTGCAGGAGAGGAAGAGGCATGCCTGGGAGTTCGAGAACGCGACAGATATTATGAGGCTGCGCCCGGGCCTCAATTATAACTTCACTGTCCTGGAGCTCAACGGGATGCTGCAGGAGCTGTTCAAGTACGACCCCGACCATCCTGAATGGTTCAGGTTGCCGCGCGGCGTCGTCTCGCTGTGCAACAATTTTGCGCTCAGCCGCATCCGCGCAATGATGCCGATGTGCGATTGATACGTCCAAAACGTATCTATAATTTCTGCTTGCTCCATGCCTCTTTTGGGTGATATTGCTATGTTATTTATACACTTCCATACACTTTTGATCATATTTGGACTAACCTATTAACTCAGTGCACCCCAGTGCCAGTTTCTGTTTTCGACTGTTTTTGTATTTCAGGTTTTCACATTACGAGAACTGCCAGGAAAAATCCAGAAAAATTATATAAAAAATCAGCGTTCCAGAAACTACCGTGCGCCCGAAGGACAGCCGGGGGGGGGGGCACCAGGGCTCGAGGCGCCGGGGGGCGCCTGGGCCCCCCGAGGCTCCTCCGATGCCCCCCTTTGGCATATATTTAAAGCGTGTCGCGGAAACCCTGATTCCGGAACCCTTTTCTCCAGACGCGATTCCGATCTCCGCCGCCATCGCCATCAAGCTTCGGGGGACCAGAATTCCTGCGCCGGCACCCTGCCGGGACGGGGAAGTGCCCCCGGATTCATCTCCATCGACGTTGCTTCCTCCCTCCATGATGCGGGAGTAGTTCCTCCTCGGGGCTGAGGTTCTTACCAGTAGCTATGTGGTCAATTCTCTCTCCCATGATGTGATCTTCGTTGTGATCATAGGCTATGTTAATCTAGGGTGATCCCATGATATTTCCCCTTCCTCTATGTATTGGATTAATGTACTCACTTGTATTTATCTAGTATAATCCCCGAGACCAAGGTGATAGCGGTCTATTGGACATGGATTAGAACAACATTTTCATGAGTGATTTCCTCTCTTGTGTGTTGATTGAAGATTGAGAGTCTCTTGGTGCTTGTCTTTGACTATCCTTTAGATATGTTGTGGTGATTGTGGGACTCTCTTTGGATGGCCGCGGTGACATTGGGAAATCCTTAGATTCAGAACTACGAACTTTGAGGTGTGCTTTTGTAGCCCTACATAATTCTCGTCCTCTCTTGACCACGAAGGAATGACCTCCGAGTGCGTCCCCTTTGCATGTTTTATGGGAAATATCATGTGATTCGATTATGTTAATGTTGTTGGGAGTTGCCACTACTGAAAGTATGATCCCTAGGCCTTGTTTCCACCATTGAAATACCATTTGTGCTCACGTTTACCGCTTGTTTGCTTGCTGCAGTTTTTATTACAGATTTATATTACTTTGTTTTGCCATCCATATCACTTGCCATTTAACATCTCTTCGCCGAACTAGTGCACCTATACATCTGACAAGTGTATTAGGTGTGTTGGGGACACAAGAGACTTCTTGTACTTTAGTTGCAGGGCTGCTTGAGAAAGACCATCTTCAACCTCTACTTCCCTGAGTTCGATAAACCTTAGGTCATCCACTTGAGGGAAACTGTTTTAGTCCTACAAACCTCTACGCTTGGAGGCCCAACATAGTCTACAAGAGTAGAAGCGTGTGTAGACATCAAGCTATTTCTGGCGCCGTTGCCGGGGAGGTGAGCGCTTGAAGGTATATCTTTAGATCTTGCAATTAAATCTTTTTGTTTCTTGTTTTTATTTCACTATTTATGTTTATGGAAAACCGCATTCTTAGTTCGTTGCTTGTGGGAAGACGCCCCACACCTGTGGTGGTTGCTCCTCCTCCTACTGAAATTGTGCCCTATAAAATACCGGCTGATATTATCGATTATATTTTGGCTAATCGTTATGCAGCAGACAGACATCCCGGTGAACACTTGCTATATCTGTCACAACTATGTTCATTATTTAAGCTTGCAGGTGTATCAAGGGAGTTTGTCATGAGGAAATTGTTCGCCGTATCACTTATAGATAAAGCTTCAGATTGGTATAAGCTTCTCGATAACTCGCACTTGCTTGATTGGCAAGAGCTTATGTCTCTCTTTTATACTAAGTTTTATCCTCTTCATGAAATTCATCGAGACAGGAACTATATCTATAACTTTAGGTCTCGTGACGGAGAGAGCGTAGCTCAAGCTTGGGGGAGATTGAAAACGTTAATGCTAAAATGTCCTAACCATAGGCTCCCCAAAGATGCTTATGTGGAGAGTAAGAGTACCTTTTTGCATGTGGATCATGGTAACAAAGCTTTATGTGATTCTTATATTGTTGAGTTTATTCGTGATCCCACTGAAAATTATTATGAGAAGGGAACATATGCTTATAGATATTTCAATAATATTAAGTTCCCTCTCTTTATGTTGAAGGTTTTGAAGCTGCACTTGTTTTGTCTTCCTATGCTTATTGCTTTGTGCTTCAATGAATTATTCTATTGCAATATTCCTATGCACAGGAAGCATGTTAGGCTTAAATGTGTTTGGTATTTGCTTCTTGATGCTCTCTTTTGTTCTTCAACTCTTATTCCTACGAGAGCATCATTAAAGTCTTATGCCTAGCTTAAAGGCATAAAAGAAAGCGCTTTTGGGAGGCAGCCCACAATGAATAAAATTTTATTTTGCTTTTGTTGTGTCTTGATGTTTTTTACTATTGTAGCAACATCATTGTATCTTTATTTTTCAGCTTTGTACCAAGTTTAGCCTCTGATTGCAAGGAAGTTCAAAAGTTGCGACGTGCTGTCCAGGAAACAGATTCTGTCCTTGGATAGAAAAATTCGTATAAAATCACCATATCATCTTTTTGGTCTGAATTTTTTCGACAGCGTGCTCTATATAATTTTCCTTCGTGCGTCTGTTCTGAGTTTTTTTATTAGAGTCGCAGAAGTGCCCCGAACAAATCAATTACTACCTGCTGTTCTGTTTTTCACAGATTCTGTCCTGTTTTGCCTTTCCTTCATTTTGACAACCAAGAGCTTGCTTTTTCTTTGCAAAAACCTTTTGGCAATCTTGAGAAACAGTAGACCTTCAAGAATATCTTTATTTCCAGCAAGGTGCAATTATTTTATTATGGGTACTAACCTCGCTAATCAGATTATGATGAGTTATGTATGAAGGGAGTTTTCAAGTGTGCGAGGGAAGATGATAAAAAGATTCAGGAGTGTCAAGCGCTCAAGCTTGGGGATGCCCCCATGCACCCCCAAGAAATATTCAAGGAGACTCAAGCGTCTAAGCTTGGGGATGCCCCCGTGCATCCCCTTCTCCATCAACATTATCAGTTCGTCTTTCGTTCCACTATTTTTTAATCACTTCATGTGTTATGTGCTATGCTTGGAGCGTCTTGCTTTTAGTTTTCTTTAGTTTTTCATAACGAGTCGGAACTCAGCTTTCTTTATGTGGGAGAGAAACACGCTCCACTTCTACCTAGAACATAACATAGAATTTTCATGTCTATCCTTGCTGTGTGTGTTCTTTGTCTTTTAATAGCTACTATCATGTTCAACTCTTAGCTTTCATGCTTATCTTTTCAAGAGCTTTTGTTTAGTTGGTTGCTTGAACTCTCTTTAATTATCATGCTCACCTTATTAAGAGAGTTTGCTTCCGTTGCATTGGTTGATATGTCTATGATAAAGATGCTACGTGCATGATGGCGCTTAGTAGTTCATGTTTTCTTATGGTTAGTCTCAAATAGCTGGAGGGTTCCCAATGTGTTATTGGAGTACCAACATGATTTGTTTGCCTATGATGTGGTATGGTTTAGTAATATCTTCCTTCGAGAATTTATTTTGATTGACTTGGCGTATGCTCATGCATATTTAAGACTGTAAAGAAAGTCTGTCAAGCCTTGATGATCTTTTGTTTCTGAGTAGCGATATAACTACCATGCCTGATTCAATGTTGCTTTGTCGCTCTGCATGATTATGACCGTCATTGCTCTCTTAGTTGGTCGCTCCTAGTCTTTTGCTAACCTTCGCCTGTACTAAGCGGACTGACTGCTTGTGCATCCACATCCTTTAATCCAGTTATGCCATATGAGTCCACCATACCTTCATACATGATATTTACCTGCCATTCCTAATGGAGACTTTCATGTACCCTGTCGAAATTATTCAAAAAAAAAGCATTTCTCTTTTGTGCCTCTGTTTTAGCTCATGAGGAAGTAGTAGTTAATTCATGATCTTTTTAAGTTGGACAAGCTTCACCCCGGGATTGCATGTCTAATGTGCAAACCAATAATACGAGAAGGAACTGGCATTGAGTGCGCCCGGCTCAAAAAGATAATATAACAAACAAACCCTCCTTCACGCTTTGTTCATGAGAAATCAGAAAACTTTGGCAGTGATAAACAAAGGAGATTAAGAGGATGTGATCGTCCTCATTCGGGAGCCGTTCCTCGAAAGTTGTCCATCTCGAAAAGTGATTGAGTTGTCTGCTAGCATTCGTTGACGAAACATGCATGATCTAAAATAAATTATTACCTCTGTTTTAAAGCCAAGAGCTCAGGTACATGTTTTGTCTTTGTTTCCGACTACGAGTTTTCAACCTTGCCAACAAAAGCCACGGTTCGAGAGTCTCCACCTTCTTTTAAAAGCACCAACTACTGAGAGCATGATTGTCATTCTGAGTGTAATGTGCATTGTCCCAAAGTAGCATTGTCTTTTGCATGATTGTAATATCGTTTATTTTGAAATCATTGTATCTAGTCATCACTTAAACCTTGGAGGTGCCCCTGCATTTATGTTTTGCTTCACTAAAGGGGGCAAGCTAGATATCACTTTATCATATTTGCACATCATGTTCATTACAAATCTATTTGATGTTTCAATATCATATTGTAAAACTTTCAGTTCTTTGTGATTTTCTCATGAGGCAACTTAATTACTATAGATTCATTGTCTCAGTAAGCTTTTGTCATATGACTATGAAAAAGTCCTATATGGTTAATAGCATGTCACCACAGAAATTATCCTTGTTATCATTTACCTACTCGAGGACGAGCAGGAATAAAGCTTGGGGATGTTGATACGTCCAAAACGTATCTATAATTTCTGCTTGCTCCATGCCTCTTTTGGGTGATATTGCTATGTTATTTATACACTTGCATACACTTTTGATCATATTTGGACTAACCTATTAACTCAGTGCACCCCAGTGCCAGTTTTTGTTTTCGGCTGTTTTTGTATTTCAGGTTTTCACATTACGAGAATTGCCAGGAAAAATCCAGAAAAATTATATAAAAAATCAGCATTCCAGAAACTACCGTGCGCCCGAAGGACAGCCGGGGGGGGCACAAGGGCTCCAGGCGCCCTGGCGGCGCGCCCCCCCGAGGCTCCTCTGATGCCCCCCTTTGGCATATATTTAAAGCGTGTCATGGAAACCCTGATTCCGGAACCCTTTTCTCCAGACGCGATTCCGATCTCCGCCGCCATCGCCATCAAGCTTTGGGGGACCAGAATTCCGGCGCCGGCACCCTGCCGGGACGGGGAAGTGCCCCCGGATTCATCTCCATCGACGTTGCTTCCTCCCTCCATGATGCGGGAGTAGTTCCTCCTCGGGGTTGAGGTTCTTACCAGTAGCTATGTGGTCAATTCTCTCTCGCATGATGTGATCTTCATTGTGATCATAGGCTATGTTAATCTAGGGTGATCCCATGATACTTCCCCTTCCTCTATGTATTGGATTGATGTACTCACTTGTCTTTATCTAGTATAATCCCCGAGACCAAGGTGACAGCGGTCTATTGGACATGGATTAGAACAATATTTTCATGAGTGATTTCCTCTCTTGTGTGTTGATTGAAGATTGAGAGTCTCTTGGTGCTTGTCTTTGACTATCCTTTAGATATGTTGTGGTGATTGTGGGACTCTCTTTGGATGGCCGCGGTGACATTGGGAAATCCTTAGATTGAGAACTACGAACTTTGAGGTGTGCTTTTGTAGCCCTACATAATTCTCGTCCTCTCTTGACCACGAAGGAATGACCTCCGAGTGCGTCCCCTTTGCATGTTTTATGGGAAATATCATGTGATTCAATTATGTTAATGTTGTTGGGAGTTGCCACTAGTGAAAGTATGATCCCTAGGCCTTGTTTCCACCATTGCAATACCATTTGTGCTCACGTTTACCGCTTGTTTGCTTGCTGCACTTTTTATTACAGATTTATATTACTTTGTTTTGCCATCCATATCACTTGCCATTTAACATCTCTTCGCCGAACTAGTGCACCTATACATCTGACAAGTGTATTAGGTGTGTTGGGGACACAAGAGACTTCTTGTACTTTAGTTGCAGGGTTGCTTGAGAGAGACCATCTTCAACCTCTACTTCCCTGAGTTCGATAAACCTTAGGTCATCCACTTGAGGGAAATTGCTGCTGTCCTACAAATCTCTGCGCTTGGAGGCCCAACATAGTCTACAAGAGTAGAAGCGTGTGTAGACATCAGCGATTCGCACGGGATCGACCCAACTTGGCAACAGCCCACCGATGAAGCCGTGCAGCAGTTCTTCGACAATGTAGAAGAAACGCCTGTCAACTCCAACGAGAAGAAAGGCCTCACCTGCGACACCACTGAACAGGAGATGGCGTACATCGCCACCAGGCTGGAGGAGGCGGCGGCAGCTGCGGCCGCGGGCGAGTTCGGATACACCGTGGAGGAGGCGGAGGCAACGGAGGCGGCAAGCCTTGCCGAGCGAGAGGAGTTCTTCAAAGCTGGGAAGCCTGCCGGGCAAGACGCCGAGCCAAGCGAGCCCGCCGGGCAGGGCGTCGAGTCGAGCAGGCCCGCCGAGCAGGGCGCCGAGTCGAGCGGGCCCGTTGAGGACACGAGCGGCTCGCTGGAGATCGGCTCCTCTTCCTCCTCGTCCTCAGGCAGCTCGCCACCACCGGCAGAGCCTCCAGCTCCACCAAGGAGGCGTCTCCGCAAGGCCGGGGACGTGACGGAGCGGCAGACGGGCCAACAGCCGCCACGCCGCACGACACGCTCCACCGCGACAAGCTCGGTTGCCGCGGGGGCACCTCGAGCTTCTGCAGCAACTGGAGCGGGGTCTTCTCGGACCTCTGCTTCTGCCCCTGCCGCTCCCCACGCCTCGGCGGCAGCCGGAGCGGGGTCGCCTCAGACCACCATCCCTGCTCCCGCCAAACGGCCAAGGGAGCCTACTCCTCCGCCTCCTCGCGCCGGGGTTCATGAGCCAGACTTCGACTTCTCTGCGCTCAGCTCCGACGAGGAAGAAGAAGAGTAAGACTTCGCTGTTCTTGTAGTTCTTCAATTCTTGCTGTTTGTCTTGTATCTCTTTTGCCTCATTCTGAACCTGTTCTTTTCTATTTCAGAACTCTGGCCCAGAGGGCGGCAAAGAGGGCCAAGGTCCCGGTGATTGTCATCGAGGACGAGTCTGCCGCGACAACAGGGGGTGCTCCTGAGACAAGCTTGCCGAACCCGGCGACCGATCTTCAGAGCAGCGCCCACGCGCACCCAACAGCAGAAGATGTGACCGCCAAGGTCCTCCGTGGTTCCTCTGGAGCCATTCAAGAACAAAGTATTTAAACCAAGGTGACAAGGCCCCGGCAAGAGGAGCTTGCCGGGAAGGCCACTCAAGGCACAAGACCACTCAAGGCACAAGGCCCTGGCAAGAGGAGCTTGCCGGGAAAGCCCTCTGAGGCATCTCAAGAAACTTGCCGCAACGCGCCACGCGTCCCGGCAAGGCCCGGTGAGCGACAAGCTCCCGGAAGCGACAAGATAGTAGCCGCGGCAAGGCGCTTGCCGCGGCAAGCTTCCACTCAGCACCCGCGCTCCAGCGCATCCACCCACGTGTCGCTCTGGGACCTTTCCAGGCGCACGTGGCGGAAGGCTGTGCAGCCAGGGGTACACGGTGGCAAGCAGCGATGACGAGACTACTGTCGTGGCGGACGGTGGCGCCCCTGACGGTCACTTTTTGCACTGTTTGGGCGACGGCGACGGGCATTTAATGCCCTTGTCCCCTGTCGTCAGGGTTAGGTATGGAACACTGTTCCAACTACCAAGCTTTTTACATTTTTACCCCCAACTGCGCTGCCACCTGTCGGTGACCCCTTGAGCATATAAAAGGAGGCCCATGCGCACGTAGAGGGGGGATGGATCATTCTCAAGCTCGGTCTTGCTAGCGGTTAGAGTGTATTGTAGCTCTCTTCGCTCCCGAGCAAGAACTCAATACAAACCAAAGCAGGAGTAGGGTTTTACGCATCCGTGCGGCCCGAACCTGGGTAAACTGCTCGTGTGCACGCTTCGATCTGCTCTTTGTGCATCCTCTGCCCCCTGCCGTACCAAAAAGGGGCTCCGGTCCCCTAGGTGTTCGTGGGCGATCAGTTTCCCCGACATCTTTGGATCGCCCACGAGCACCTATGGGACCGGAGCCCCTTCTCGGTACGGCAGGGGGCGGAGGATGCACGAAGAGCAGATCGAGGCGCGCACACGAGCAGTTTACCCAGGTTCGGGCCGCACGGATGCGTAAAACCCTACTCCTGCTTTGGTTTGTATTGAGTTCTTGCTCGGGAGCGAAGAGAGCTACAGTACACTCTAACCGCTAGCAAGACCGAGCGTGAGAATGATCCATCCCCCCTCTACGTGCGCATGGGCCTCCTTTTATATGCTCAAGGGGTCACCGACAGGTGGCAGCGCAGTTGGGGGTAAAAATGTAAAAAGCTTGGTAGTTGGAACAGTGTTCCATACCTAACCCTGACGGCACGGGACAAGGGCATTAAATGCCCATCGCCGTCGCCCAAACAGTGCAAAAAAGTGACCGTCAGGGGCGCCACCGTCCGCCACGATGGTAGTCTTGTCATCGCTGCTTGCCACCGTGTACCCCTGGCTGCACAGCCTTCGGCCACGTGCGCCTGGAAAGGTCCCAGAGCGACACATGGGTGGATGCACTGGAGCGCGGGTGCTGAGTGGAAGCTTGCCGCGGCTACTATCTTGTCGCTTCCGGGAGCTTGTCGCTCACCGGGCCTTGCCGGGACGCGTGGCGCGTCGCGGCAAGTTTCTTGAGATGCCTCAGAGGGCCTTCCCGGCAAGCTCCTCTTGCCAGGGTCTTGTGCCTTGAGTGGTTTTGTGCCTTGAGTGGCCTTCCCGGCAAGCTCCTCTTGCCAGGGCCTTGTCTCCTTGCCTTGGATACTTTGTTCTTGAATGGCTCCAAAGGAATCATAAAGGACTTCGGTGGTCGTCCGGCAGGCCTTGCCGCGGGACGCTGCAACTGCCCGTGCACAAGTTCGGGATACTAAGGTACCCCTACTTTAGTACACCGACAATGGTGATCTATATCCTACTCATGCTTGCATTCGTTGTTGATTAATTTTAATGCATGTTCATGACTGTTGTCGCTCTCTAGCTGGTCGCTTCCCAGTCTCTTTCTAGCATTCACCTGTACTAAGCGGGAATACTTCTTGTGCATCCACTTCCATAACCCCGAAGTTATTCCATATGAGTCCACCATACCTTCCTATATGCGGTATCTACCTGCCGTTCCAAGTAAATTTATATGTGCCAAACTCTAAACCTTCAAATAAAATTTTGTTTTGTATGCTCGAACAGTTCATGTATCAACTAGGGATGTCTATATCTTCCATGCTAGGTGGGTTATTCTCACGATGAGTGGACTCCGCTCATCATTCATGAGAAAATGGATGGTAACCGGGATGCCCAGTCCCATGCTCAAATCATAATAATTAAACAAAACTCCCCCAGGGCTGTTGTTGGTTTGGACGGTACCCGTTGTTTCGGGCTAGCCGTGGAGTGTGCCCGTTGGTGGTTGGGGGAGTATAAACTTTACCATTCTGTTTGGGAACCGCCTATAATGTGTGTAGCATGGAAGATATCGAGAATCTTGGATGGTATGTTGACAATGAGAGTATACCGCTCAAAATATTATTCATCTCTATTTAAAAATCGAGCTTTGGCACCTCTACAAATCCCTGCTTCCCTCCGCGAAGGGCCTATCTATTTACTTTTATGCTGAGTAATCATCCTCTTATTAAAAAGCACCAGTTGGAGGGCACCTCTGTCATTTGCATGTATTGCCATTAATTTGCATTGAGTATGATTATGAATGGATCTCTTTTACCATGAATTACAATGTCTAGTCAGTCCTTGATCTTTAAAGGTGCTCTGCATTTATGTTTTGCGGTCTCAGAAAGGGCTAGCGAGATACCATCTTGTTATATCATATTATGATTGTTTTGAGAAAGTGTTGTCATCCGAGGTTTATTATTATTGCTCGCTAGTTGATTATGCCATTGATATGAGTAGACATGAGACCTGAGAGTTATTGTGAATGTGGTTAGTTCATGATCTTTGCTGAAAACTTGAATACTGGCTTTACATATTTACAACAACAAGAGCAAACAGAGTTTGTCAAAGTTTTTCTTTATCACTTTCAGTTTATCAACTGAATTGCTTGAGGACAAGCAAAGGTTTAAGCTTGGGGGAGTTGATACGTCTCCAACGTATCTACTTTTCCAAACACTTTTGCCCTTGTTTTGGACTCTAACTTGCATGATTTGTATGGAACTAACCCAGATTGATGCTGTTTTCAGCAGAATTGCCATGGTGTTATTTTTGTGCAGTAATAATAGTTCTCGGAATGACCTGATATTCAACGGAAAATTATTTTGGAATATGTAAAAAATATCTGCGGAAAGAATCAAGCCAGGGGGCCCACACCCTGTCCAAGAGGGTGGGGGGCGTGCCCCCTGCCTTGTGTCCCCCCTGTTGCTCCACCGACTCCATATATTCTCTTTCGGGGAGAAAAAATCCCAGAGGAAGAATTATCGCGTTTTACGATACGGAGCCGCCACCAAGCCCTAATCTCTCTCGGGAGGGCTGATCTGGAGTCCGTTCGGGGCTCCGGAGAGGGCAGATCGTCGCCATCGTCATCATCAACCTTCCTCCATTACCAATTCCATGATGCTCACCGCCGTGCGTGAGTAATCCCATCATAGGCTTTCTGGACTGTGATGGGTTGGATGATATTTACCATGTAATCGAGTTAGTTTTGTTAGGGTTTGATCCCTAGTATCCACTATGTTCTAAGATTGATGTTGCTATGACTTTGCCATGCTTAATGCTTGTCACTAGGGCCCGAGTGCCATGATTTCAGATATGAACCTATTATGTTTTCATGAATATATGTGTTCTTGATCCTATCTTGCAAGTCAATAGTCACCTACTATGTGTTATGATCCGGCAACCCCGAAGTGACAATAATCGGGACTACTCCCGGTGATGACCGTAGTTTGAGGAGTTCATGTATTCACTATGTGTTAATGATTTGGTCCGATACTCTATTAAAAGGAGGCCTTAATATCCCTTAGTTTCCACTAGGACCCCGCTGCCACGGGAGGGTAGGACAAAAGATGTCATACAAGTTCTTTTCCATAAGCACGTATGACTATATTCGGAATACATGCCTACATTACATTGATGAACTGGAGCTAGTTCTGTGTCACCTAGGTTATAAATTTTACATGAGGAATCACATACGACATAATTCTCTATCACTGATCCAAGCCTATGAGCTTTTCACATATGGCTTGTTGCTTATTTACTTTTCTGCTGCTACTGTTACAAAAACTACAAAAACACTACCGTTACTTTTATTGTCGTTACCACTATTTCCATATTACCTTGCTACTAAATTACATTGCTGCAGATACTAAGTTTCCAGGTGTGGTTGAATTGACAACTCAGCTGCTAATACTTAAGAGTATTTTTTGGCTCCCCTTGTGTCGAATCAATAAATTCTGGTTTAATACTTTACCCTCGAAAACTGTTGCGATGTAATGCCCCAGATGTAACACTTTCCCAATATGGCAATATATGAAACTTTGGCTTCAGCAATTCCTTTCCGGGCTCTTCTTTCATTTCGGGTTTCTTTGTTTTGTCGTGTGCGTGTGTGCATTTCATCCATGTCATGTTATCATGTGCATTGCATTGCATTTGGGTTGTCACTTGCACCCGGTCCCACTCGTCTCGTCCCGTTGTCCGTTTTGAGATCCGACGCTCTCACACGCGCCCGTGGCATCCAGAGTCCTTCTTTTGTGTGTGGTCGTGTAACGTTTCCGGAATGGTGTGAGACTTGTCGTGCGTTGTTGTTTTGGTACGTGTAGGCCGCCTGTCAAGTTTCGTCGCGTTTGGAGTTCGTTTGGTACCCCAGCGGTTAACCTAGTGGGCTAAAAGAACCTCTTCTTTGAGGCCCAAGACCCCCTCCACAACAGCCCACTAACCCAGCACAACCCTTCCCATCATCTCGGTCGTCGAATTATGATCGCGTGGCCGAAAACCGCTCCTCATTTGGAGTCTCCTAGCTCCTTGTGCCTATAAAAACGTCTAGCCCCTCCATTTTCGGGCGAAACCCTAGCTCCTTTCTTTTTTTTTCGTTTTCCCCGCGTCCCGCAGCCCCTCCGCGCGCCGGACGTGTCCACCGGCGCCGGACACGTCCGCCGCCGACCCCGCGGCCAATCCGCGGGCGATACGTGGCACTCCGCCCACGCCGGCGCTCGGCCCGCCAGGCCCGTTCCCGGCCCCCGCGGGCCCTCCCTCCACTGCCGCTCGCCCGACGCGCCCCGCGCCTGGGACGCGCCGCCGCCGCCACCTCGTCCGGTCAGACGCCTCCCACCGGCGGTCCTCGACCCTGCCGCCCGACTGGTCGCCGTCCCCGGCAGGCGAGCCGCCGCCGCCTCCGGCTGCTGCGTGCGCCGCCGCCCCGTCTCCTACACCGCGCCGCCGCTCCGGCCGCCGGGCCCGCCGCGCCCCGGCCGATCCAGATCCACCCGTCGCCAGCCGGGCCGAACCCTAACAGGTCCGGGACCCGCGTCGCCCGACCCGATCCGCCCCGTTGACCCGATCCGCGAGGTGGCTATCTCGTTTTTCACTAAGTCCTAGAATTGCTTATTTTTGTTGCATGTTCATGTAGCTGTATCTTTTTGAGTGTAAGTCCAAATTGTGCATATGATATATCAAAATGACCGTGGTGATATGCTCTACACTTTGTTCCATTGTGCCATGCTTGTTTGACTTCATCTAGAGGTCTTAATCTTCGTGACAAGAGTGCTACTTGTTATAAACATATGTTACTTGTTATTTTCATGCCATGTTTGAGATGTGATAACTTGGTGCATGTTTATCCAAATGAAGCAAATGAGATGTCAAAATGTTCGTTATGAGATGCTCTACATGATGGTTGTTGTAGCATGCATGTTAAGGTTTATATTGCCATGTTAATCTCTGTTGCAAAAGTGCATGTGGCTGTTAAGTTTTGTAACATGTTATGAGATGCTGATTTAAAGTGCTCGTTGATATTTATGTGTTTGTCCCCATGTCACATGTTAATATGTTTTGGAATCTCCATCATGTGGTCTTTGCTGTGGTGCAAACCATTTTCCATGATATGCCTTGAGGTGACTTAAACATGCTTATTAACATGCCATGCCAACATAACTGTTTTATATTTAGTGAAATTTCTACTAAGTCTGGAATCTGTCATAACCTGATGCTATGTTTGCTTGATGCCCTAGGCAAATCCATGCTAGTTTTGGAGTGGCCATTGATCATTCCTTGTTGTCCATGTTATTGTCTATCCATCCATGCCCTCACTTGCTCATATGGGTTGCTGTAGATTATTTAATTCTTGCTCCCAAGTTGCTATAAAATATAACTGACAGGGTTTTAACATCATGATCAAAATGTTGTAGCTTGTTGCTATTGATCCATGCCTCCTATGGAGTTGCTTCAATGGAGTTGTTTGCTGTAGGATATGTCTAATTCATGTCCATGCTTCTTGTCACCATGTTTGAGTGTTGTAGAGTATATATTTCGTGCTCCAAAGTTGCTATGTGGCTGCTAATTTCAGCTTTGCATTGTTTCTTGTTTCGAGTGTATGTGTTGAACCGTTGCTCCGTTCTGAGCGTGCCCTATATGAAACTTGTGTGATTTTGCATGGAGAATCATAATAGAATGTTGTTAACATGTTAGGAGTATGTTTGCTTGATGTTTGGGTGCATCTTGCACCGTTGCCATGCTTGTCTTGTTTTGCTCATATCTTCTAGACCGTAGCTCCGAATTAAACAAACTTTATATGAAACTTGACTAGAATTTCGTGTAGATCATCATGGTGCATGTTAACTTGCTGTTTAACAACTTTAACTTAAGGTTTGTTCAGATCTGGACCAATTTCAACATATGCATACGAGGACTTACCGGATTCGCTATATGTGGATTCCGGCCTCATTTAAACTTGTTGTCTTGTGTTGTTCTTGTGTGCTTCATCCCTTGACATGTATTGCATCATACATGCATCATACGTGCATCATGTTGATCGTGCATTGCACCTTGTTTGATTTTGTGCCTCGTTGTGTTCTTGTGTTGAGTAGAGCCGGAAGCCGAGATCGAGAACGAGAATGAGGTTACTACCGAGGTTGAGTACGAGGAGCCGTCTTACGATCCCATCGACAACTGGACAGGCAAGATGACCTGACCCAGATATCATTACTATCTTTGCCTATTGCTAGAAGTCTCGCTCTTTAGCTTATTGCCTCGATGCCCATGTTTGTTTGTCAGCCTCCTATCGTAACGATGAATCTGCCTAACCACCCAACCCAGCAAACCTTTGTTTGGCTACATAAGCTTCGCTCAGCCCCTCTTATAGCTTTGCTAGTTGCAGGAGAAGATTTGAAGAGTCTTGCTTCATGTTGAAGTTGTTGGGATATCACACTATATAAACTCTTAAACTAAATCATCTATATACTTGGTAATGGGTGGAAGGCTAAGCCTCTTGCTTGGTGATTTGTTCCACTCATGCCACCCTAGGAACCGTATAAATCGGTGTTATGTTCCTTGATTATGCGTCCCTAACACGGTTGGGGTTTATAGGCCTGTAGTGACCAGACCTCAAACAGTCTGATCTCTGTGCATCGGTGTCATCCCTGGATCAGTAATGCTGACACGCACAGTACTTGAAGGATTTATAACAGAGTAGCAATCACACACTTATTACATCGATAGTTCCAACGATGAACTTATTATAATAAAAATGGCTGAAGGCCATCTAACACGATAACAGCGGAAGGCTTGGAAGATAAGTGAGTCCATCAACTCCAACGGCATCATTGAGTATAGAACCACGATCTAAAAGGCACCTTACTCGTCGTCTGAAAAGTCTGCAACATGAACGTTGCAGCCCGAAAACGGGTCAGCACATGGAATATGCTGGCAAAGTAACACAAGAGAGCAATGAAAGTAAAGCTATACTATATGCAATATGGCTGGTGGAAAGCTCTATGGTTACAGTTTTTGCGTAAAGCCAATTTTTCCCTACTTCAAAGGGATAAATTTTAGTTTAACTATCATGGTAGTTGAAACATCGTTGAGAAGATAGACATCCTCTCAACCCCAATTAAAGTTCATCATTAAACCCAACAATATTAATTTACAGTAACATGATGAGATTCACATGATAATTCAAGTACTAGATACTCAAGACGTCCATAACTGGGGACACGGCTAATCATGATCAATTTGTACACTCTGCAGAGGTTTGTGCACTTTTCCCCACAAGACCCGATCTCCTCCGTTTGATTTCTCGCACTGCATGATGTTTGAGAAACGGATGACCGAGACACGGTCTTTCAGAAGCGCTAGCCCTTACGCCCGGGTGGACCGTACCAACCTACATCCCCTACATCTGCTAGTCCACCACTGTAAGAGTTCGCACGACTTACTCATACTATGCTAGAGCCCATAATAGCATTGTGGCTGCACACGGAAGTTTCTAGTTTGAATAATCTCATGATCCCTTTGAGCCTGGGTGGCGGTCCAAAGAAAAACAGGCAATCCCTGGAATACCCAGATGCCTCAATCCACCCAGATGTGTATTAATGTTGCCACCTTAAGTTGAACCATTAATTAACAAACTCACCTCTGTCATGGATACACTCACCCAATCCACGTCTACGAGCATAGCATGGCGTAACAACAAACGTAGAAGTAACTCACAAAGGTTTGAATGTAATGCAGGTAATAGGTACTACCTCAATCTACTTCCCAGTCCCACAAGTTAATTGATCCTACTCATGCAATGTGAGGGGTTGACTAATGCAATGAAAACTGGGTAGTTGGAAAGTATGATCAAAGTGTTACTTGCCTTGCTGATGATCCGCAAAACCTAGAGATTCAAAGTAGCAAGCGGCGCACTTTGGGTACTCTATCGCAAACAAACAAGCACACAATAAGTACTTAACTAATGCATGGGTAAAACTCAATAAAAGATCTAACCAGAAAGTTCAACTTAAGAACTCCGGTTTGCAAAAGAAACGACAAAAGAAGAAACAACAAAAGACAAACGGTGAAAGAGAAACAACTACCGAACCAATCTGGATCTAAGTCCAAATTTAGCAGAGGCAAATGCTTGAGCGACTAGGTTAAACGGAAAGAGAATTTCGAGATGAAACTCCAGGTGCTTGAATCACCTGATTCCGATAAACGAGCGAAAAGTTAAACTAAAACGAAGATCAGATCAAAGATCATGATCAGAAAATAACTGCGAAAAAAGAAAACTAAAACAGCTTAACGAACGGACGTTCGTCAGCTGAGACTAAACGATGAATTCGTTTGTTAGAACGAACGAACGGGTGAACGTTTACTACTTAACTAAACCAGAAAATAAAAACAGAAAACCGATCTAATAAAACTGATCTAATAATAAAAAAACGACTAGGGTTCTTAAAAAAACCAACGGTCTTCTAAAGAAAACTAGCGGCGGCTACCTCGTCGGAACCGCCGGCAGCGGCGGCTGGCGTCGCGGAGGCGGGCGAGGGCGGTGGCTGCGGGTTGGCGGCGGGCAGCGGCGGCGAGGGCGGCGGCTAGCGGGCGGGCGTCGCGGCGGCGGGGCGGGCTGGCGTCGCGGCGGCGGTGGCTTGCGGCGCGGCGGCGGGGCTGGCGTGCGGCGGCGGTGGTTGAAGGGGGGGGGTG